>VZTY01015111.1:0-73636 GCA_013400935.1 Turnix velox
CATGCATCCTACCAACACATAAAGAAACTAGAAAGAAAAACTTCCCAAGAAAATAATGATATTAACTGCTTTAGAATTGCATTTCAGTTATCTCAACAGTCTCTTAACTGTTTATTTAAAGCATTGGACCTTAATCAACTTTTTCACTGGGACTTCCAGATGTCTCTCATTTCTTCCTTTACATTTTTATCCTGCACAAAAATGTGTAAGGAAACAGGATCAGGAGTCTGAGGAAGCTGTAATGCAACTGCTTGCCTGAGATTGTAGTTCCTTAACAAAATGTGCTTTGGGTGCTTTGGTACATTTGCTTTGCCATGTTACAGTGTTCCTGTTCAAAAAGAAAGTCATAAGAGCAGAAATGTAACTTACTTAAAACAGAATTCTGTGTTTTGAAAACAGTCCTCCTCTTCCCCAGTCTCATTGTTCCACCCATATCTCCAGGATTGTGTTCTGGCATGTCAATAACCTGTAGAGGAAAAAAAAACAAACACTGTTTCATCCAGCAAATTAAAATTTAAAAAAAAAAAAACCAAAAAACAAACCAAACACAAAAATTGCGTAACAGGCAGCAGAGATTTCAAAGGAGTAACATTATTTGTTTTTCATCCAAACATTCCCAGTTATTACTTCTCTTTGGTTTTTCTAATGCTTTGCTGTCAGTATTGGGACTATGACAGACAAAAGACTGATATGAAACTTTTTTCATTTAATGTTAAGATCAACTAAAGCAATTTACTAGTTCCTTAATTTAATTTTTAACATGGAAAAATCTTTCAAAGAAGATCCTAAAACATTAGCAAAGGGATAATTCTGCTAAAAGATATCATTAAATTTATAAGAGCATGCAGATTTTAAGCAACTGGTGAATTCACAGATGAAGAAAATCCACCAGGTGACAAAAGGCATCATCTCTGAAAAAGTGAGTCAATGAACCACACAGTGATAGAGGCTGAAAAATTAAAGTGGCTCAAATCCTGTACCCTTTGTTGAACTGTCCTTCATACACAATGTTCTTTCCTATTCTAAGAGGCAAAAAGAGCTATCTTATCAAGACAGTAGCAGTCCTCTTTTTGGGAAGTGGGAGAAAAGAAGGCACTTGTAATAATACTATGCCCTAATGTTGTAAAAGTAAGGTATTAAAACAGGTGCTTGCAACACGTCTGTTATTTCAGATCATATGTGTAACTAATATCACAGGGAAAAAATGGGAAAACCTCCCTCTTTATTTCACCCTGACTAAAAGGTATCTTAGATAACATAAGAAACCACAAAGTACTGGGTTGCCTTGTATGAAAAGCCTGCTATTTAACATAACATTTAAAGAATAGGATAAACAAATACTGGATTTGATGATGGAGACAGGTGGGTCAAATGGCTGTGGTTTGGGCCAAGTGGAATCCAAGATGGTAAGATTCAGGGAAGTTGAGAAAAAATGGCTTAGTGGAAAGAGTGCACTGAGTTCAGTTTAATTCTTGACGAGTCTCACAATTGTGTTTAGAAGTCTGCCTCAGAGAAGTAAACCAGTTAAAAAACTGTAGAATCAGATGAGCTGAAACTGTGACCTGCGTGCTTGTATTCACACATGCACACTCTGGGAGAAATATAATTGACAAAGAAAGGTTCTAAAAATACAAATATTCACACACGTGGGTAATCTGGAATTGGATTTTTATTAACCTTAATTTGCCCTCTGGGAGTAATGAAAACAATTTCTGTTGATACACTTCATAAAGTGAAGTTATTCAATTTAGAAGGGATGGTGGAAAGTGCTTAACCTTTGGCCTTGTGCCAATGCATTTCAGCTGTGCAATTATCTCTGTATAACCTTATACCTTCAAAATGTTATTTATAAGCAATATACTCATTATAAAATGTCATGAGCAGAAGTTGTGATCAAACCAGTGGGATATTACAAATGCCCTAATTACCTCCCAAATCATGAAAGTGATGACTATGTAGCACATCCAGCTAAAAAAAAGCAAGCCTAAAAACATACAGAAAAAAATTATTCCTTAGATGTTTATTAATTTCTTTAAAAATAATATTTTATTGTCTGTTTTTACTTTATTTCCTTCCATTTATTTTCACTTATCTTCTGAAGCAGTGGCCACAGAAAATCAGAGGACATCAGAAGTAGGTAGAATGTATACAGGAAACTGTGTGTATATGTCAAACACTTTGACCTTTTAAAATCAAATGTGTTCCTTGAGGTGTTATTTACTTGTCTACTCTAATGCTACAGATACCCATAAAGTTATGCTCCTGACTCTTGCTGAATGGAGATGAAGTGCTAACAAGCAGCTATCAAGTACTTCAAGCACATGCTTCACTTCCAATTACAAAAATTTCTTTAAAGAGCTGTTTAACAAATATTTGCAGCTGACAAAAGTAAAACAAATTATTTTTATTGTTTGTTTGGGGTTTCTTGTGTTTGTAAGCTAAATTCAAGATTAGATATACCTCCTATTTTGAAAAGTATACTAAGAATCTCAGTACTGTCCCCTAGACACAGTTTAACATTCTTCTCCCTAAAAATTTGGAGGAGGATATTTCAGTCTAACTTTGTTAACTGAATCACTGTGCTTGGGTTCTCAGAAAAAAAAAAAAAATCAACTAGATTTCACTGTTTTCACCTTTCAGTGCTTGCTGTCTTAAGATATTCTATCAAAATATTTTGAGCTTGATGCCATAAATAGAAGGAAGCATGGGAATACAATGAGCGGGACGGCAATTTCTTGAAAGGCACTGCTCAGTTCTTAAAACTCTTTAATTAAAACACTGTCTCCCAACAAAGTGGACCTCTCTATGCAGTCCACATCAGATTTCACTAATGTACTGTGCATAAATGTGTTCTTCAAGAAGACTCACCCATACTGGTTAGCAAATATATGGTCTCCTTTAAACAGGGCATATCAGTCTGAACACAATACGGCCACACTCTCACTTCTTCTTTCAGTAAGCAGAAAACAGCCACTGGATGCTCATGAGTCCCATTAAAGTTCTAGATAAAGGCCTGGAATGAAGCCAGGATGTGAAAACACAGTTTCATCTGTTCTGCTGAGGAATTTTGCTGCCCTTCGGGTCAGATTTCGACATGAGGCTGCAAGCCAAACAAAATTTCCAGAGGAGAATCAGCCTTGTGGGGAAAATTGGGGCATTTTTCCTTAATCTTTGCATTCTGAAATAGGATCATAGCCTTGACTAGAAGGGACCTCTCAAATCATCTTGACTAACCATCAGCCTCATTCTGAAAAGAAACATCACTAACTTTATCACTAAGCACTATGTCTACCTAATTCCTTAAATAATTCCAGGGATGGTGTCTCAAAAGTTACATTACTGCGGTAAGAGGCCCATATTCAGGAGAAGAGCTATTTACAAACTAGTACCTCAGAGGTACTCTGATTCTGAATCTTCCTTTTTGATCTGCTCTGTGGCTCTGATGAACTTCTGCAACACAACTATTACACACAACCCTCAACATTTATATATTACATGAGTTTCTGTGCAACAAAGTCTGTGCAAGCTTTTAAAAGTAAAACTACCCAAGGACAGTAATAAGTATCAAAAAAGGATCTCATATTATGGAAAATTTTGCCATATTTCAGAGAAGTTATTTGATCAGATAGAAGATGAACCTGCAAGTGGTTGTTATTTTGAACAACTCTGCAACTGAATATATTCTTCAAAGAACTTACGCTTCCTGCACAGAATAAATCAGCTCTTACAATGCATTAGTTCTTTGAAGAGCAGAGAAAATCACAGAACAAGAGGCACCACAAGCAACAAAAAAGCATCAGCAGAGAAAGTGGAAGAAGAGGTAAGGCATTAATTACGTCTTTCTTACCCAAATCTCTGGAAAACTGCTAACACTACAGGGATTTTACAGAGCTCATGTATTACCTGGCAGACAGCCAATATGAAACAAATAATGAATCACTCTGACATAAACATAACACAATGAAGATACAAAACTGCCTGATCACTATTAAATCATGCTACTGATGAAAAGTGACTTTAAATACCTATGAACTGCAATATTCCTTCAGAAATCTACTGCTTGGATAGTTTCATTGTCATTTGGAAACATATAAAAGCTAATGAAAAAACCTCTCAAACCCAGACATTCAACACAGGGCAACCGAGGGCTAAAAAATCAACAGCAATCATTTCACTTATCACCCAAGGACCATTAAGTTTTGTCTTTGTTTTGCCTCACATCCTACAATCTGATTAAGAGGAATACATCTACCTTGATTCCTTGGCAGGGGAGAGGGAGAGAATTGTCTATCAGGGATCTATTTGGTGGTTTGGGGTTTTTTTCACAGGGACAGTGGGGTCGGAGGGAAAAAGACAACATTACTTGAATAACCCATTGGTAAGTCAGCTTTGGAAGCAGTTTTTTAAGGTTTTGCCCTTTTTGCTATGTCCTTGCCTGGTGAGCAGAAGATTTGTCACTGCTGAAAGAAATTGCTATACAGGTAAGCACTGACCAAAGCACCTGGAGAAGCCCTAACCTTAAAGATAATTGAACACTGAAAGAAGGCTGTAAGCCACTCTGCTCATAAGAGATGTGCAGAAGGAAAGCTGACAGGAGCAGGAAACAGAGTGATGGATGTTAATACCTTCTGAATCCTACTATTATAAAAACTTCCAGAATGCAAACTGACAAGGACTCAATCCATTTTTACAGAATCTTGTATCATTTTTCTGTAGGATTAGTCAGTACTTGCTTGATTTGATCAGATCTGCTTCAATTACAAGTTTATCAGTAAACAGACACAAGTGGGTTGCTTATACCAACATTTTAGAAACATCATTGCAAAGGTTTTGAAGAAAAACTTCAGAGATGCAACACTGAGCGGTAGAGACAGCTTCCACTTTAGCAGGTAAACCAAAAAGACACTCTTTCCCCATTCATTCAAAACCAGAGATTTAACATTTTCAGTTAATGAATGAAGGTGCAAGAATCACACAGATTCTTGTCAGAACCCCTTACTCCCTTGCCCCCCCAAAGACATTTAATTTACAAACAAACCCCATTACCATCTACCTATCTAAAGCACTCAGCCCACTAGGATGGAAGTAGCTGCCATAAGGCTAATTCCAGATTTCTGACTATGCAGTGCTCCATTACTCTAACTGAAGTGTTTGTTATTAAAAGGATGATCACCATCATGTACAGGATCAAAGCAGAAATCATCAATAACTGATTCACACAGTTACATAGTGATATCAGCGTGAAAAATCCCACCTTCTGCTCTTGTCACTAAACTATAACTTAGCATCCAAACATTCCAACAAACATCAGCATAAATTTCTTTAACTCTTAAAATCCCATAGCATACTATTAATCACTTTCCAGTTTGGGCAATCCTTTTTCCAGAGATTTGTTGTTTCCTATTTTAGAATTAAGTAATTGCCCTAAAGCATTTGTATAATTAAAGCCTAAAAACTCTCTAAGAAGAATTCTGCCTGAATAAGCAGAAATTTTGATTCAGAATGTTTTGTAACATCTTATTCAGAAAAAGGCATAAAGGGTGTATCTTCTTTTTCAAACAGCTCTTACTCATAAGCACAGAGCAGTGAACTGAGAAAGTCAATGGAGAAGCTGATAGGCAAAAACCACATACATATTGCTTAACAGCATTTTAAAACTCATTCTAGTTATTCCAACCACATGTCTTAGAGTCTGCTTAGAGACTTAATCAAGCAGAAATTTTCAGATTATTAGTGTTAGTGAAAGGAACAGGGTCAGTCAGTGCTGGTTATAGAAATGAACTGGAACACCAATCATGCCGTGCCAGAAGTGCAGGATTTGCCACAGACTTGAGTAACTCAGAGAGAGCAGGAAAGTCTTCTTAGGCTTTGCACTGGTCCAGGTCACATTACAATTAATGACCAAATACTCACTAATTTAATTTCGAGAAAGATCTTCATGACTGTAGCTAGGAGAAATCCTTCCCTTCCTTCCACATACATCTATTTTGAAAAGCATAACCCTGTCACTGCCTTTGACAGGGACTTATCCAACTGAAATTGCTAATAGGTGATACCTTGCCCTTATCAAATTCATTTATATCTATATAAGATACATCAGGAGAGGGAAGTTATGAATCAAGCCTGTGTTTCTGAGCATCCTAGAGTACAGGGAAGAACCTATAGAGACAGAGCTTGATCCTATCTTCATCAAACATCCAAGCCACAAAGATGAGATGGAGATAATCAAATGCAGACCAGGACTGTTTAAACAGTAGAATGCCTGATGACTCAGAGAACTATTATATCCTACAACAACTTCCTTGAAGATACAGACTCAGAGAAACCTAGCTAGCTAAGTTATGCAAAGTAGCCAAGATGTGAGATTGTCCTCAGCAGAGACAGAGCACAGCATACATTTTACTCTGTTCTGTAATTCCTCTCCTCTGAATTACTATGCACAAGTAAGCATCCATTCCACTTACTTCTCAATCATTAACAAGGCAGAATTAATTAGGATCACTTCAATATAAGTTATCTGTGCCTTCAGCAAAGAAGGCAAAAAATTGTTTACTTCAAGGAAAGAAAGCAGGAAAATTGCTTATTTCAACGACCCACTGCTCCACACCATCACTGAGGACAGCCTCTGATAGTAGCTCACAGACAACACTCAGTACCATGACCCACACTATCCTAGAATTTCCTGAAAGAATTATGTTCATTTGCCATAAAAATCAATATCCTCATAGGGAACATGAGAAGATACTGCCATAAGAAAATGCCTTATTTTGAATTTGGAGTAAATAAATGAAATGGTATTGAAAAACAGTATATGAAAAAGGATTCTAGCTCCATAAGAATTTCTCTTCTACAGGATTTGTAGGAAGTAGCCTGTTATCTCTCTTTCCACAGTTAGGATACCACACTTCATATCATGCCCAAAGATTAGTGGCAGACCATAAGCTTTAACAAATGATTGATCACCTTTTAAAACAGACACCATATCTTAAAACATAGTAGTTCTACATCAAGAACAAAATACTAGCTAAACTAAGTCTCTAGTAGAAACACAGAATTGCCTTGGTTGGGAAGGACCTCTCAGATGATCTAGTCCAACTACCAATCTAACTCGATAAGAGCCATCACTAAAGTACTTCTCCAAGAAGTACTTCTCTATGTCCAGGAATAACAAACACTGCACAAGCAAAAGCAACTGGTTTTGGAAGGCAAGAGGATGACTTTCACTGCTGAAATAGAGACCTGTATCTACTATGCAGATATCTTGTAATACTTTGTATCCCATTTTTTATTGGCTTCCTACCCTCTTACCCTCTGGAAGCTTCTGGTTTGGTTTAACTCCTGTTTTAAATGTCAAGTCAGTTCCCTCATCCCAGTGACAAAAAACCAAACAAAAATAAAAGGTTCTATAAAATTGAAGTTGGCCACTCCATTACATTGTGGTTCTCCCATTTAATTAACTAATTTTAAACATTCTAGTAGTGATAATCTTATGAAATAATTATGTAACAGACATAAGAGGGAATTCCTAGGCAGAAAGCCACTGGCACAATCACTGTAATTTTAACTACTACTTTTTGTCTTCCATGGCATGCCCAAAACAATAAAAATACCTTGTGTTGAGTCTCTCATGCCTGTAATTTGGCCTAAATTAGAGAGAATTATCTGAATGCTGGATTTCTCATTACTTTCACAAACTGGACCTCTAGTCCTTTGGAAATTTCTCCAGCAAAGACTAGCAGGATTTTCTTTCCCCCACGGAGTGAGAAATGGAGACAGCTGTACAGGAGATTACTTTCCTGAGTCATTATTCTCCCTCTCATACACACACCATAACATCTCTCATTCCAGCTGGAGAACTGTAAAAACTAAAGCTAAGCCCTGTATATAATGGCAATTCAGGCATCGATGTTTAATTCTAGGATTTCCTAAGAATACTGTAAACCATACAAGGACAAATAAAGAAAACAGCATAGGGAGATAATTACAACAATACAAGCTTAACCAGTGAGATTATCTTGCAAAAAAGTACATTGGCACTTTCACTGCTGTCTATCCAACAACCATACATATCAGCTTCAGAAAATCTAAAGGAATGATACATATTAATATAGCAGAGATCAGTTACCTTAATTGCCTCTGCCAGACATTTCAAAGATGCTTTGAGTTACAAACTGTACATTGTATTCAATAGTTTCCTGCTTCCACACAGAAAAACTTCAGTTGGACAAAGATCATCTTGCCTGGAGAATTATAATTTTGGTGGAAGATTTATGATCTACAATACAAAATTTTTCTATTTCAAGCAGAAGCTATCACTGCTTCCTTCTGAGCAGGATCCCTTCCATCTCACTTAGTCTCTTCTGCCTCCTCCAAAAAACCTGATAAAAACATAACTGTCTAGATTTTATCAATTTTATCAATTCTGCAATCCTTGTGATTCTCTCCCTAGCACATCAACTTCATACTTTTCAGCATCAAATTACAAGAATTCTTTGAAATTCACCTTCCTAAATTGTCTTCATATAGGTCAAGTTCAGAGCACATTTAAAAAGGTAAGTGGCTTGACCAGTTGCATCCATGCCAGAGCCAAATGTTAATTCCTCCCTCCACCAACAAGGCATCAGTAAGAACTACTAGGATGTTTGGAATCAACTACAAGGTCCATAGTTAACATGACAGTACAGACATACATGTGCAGTGCTTTGTTAATATCATAAAACCAGAATTGTCATCTACAGATGAGCATGTTACACACTTTTTGAATATTATCAGATAGGAGGAGATACACACTAAGAAGAAGATAAGTAGAGAGGACGTGTGTGGTTGTGTGGTGAATTTTTTTCTTTTTTCCATCAGATGGGAGGACTAGAAACAATGGATATAAATTGGAAGGGGGTAGATTTAGACTTGACATAACAAAGAAATTCTTTACAGTGAGGGTGGTGAAGCACTGGAACAGGTTGCCCAGAGAGGTTGTGGATGTCCCCTCTCTGCAGGTGTTCAAGACCAGGCTGGACAAGGCACTGAGCAGCCTGATCTAGTGGGAGGTGTCCCTGCCTATGGCAGGGGGGTTGGAACTCGATGATCTTTAAGGTCCCTTCCAACCCAAACTATTCTATGATTCTATGAGAACCTTTTGCAACGTACCAGAAAGGAGAAATGGATTTTCATATTAATTCTCATTTACCAACGAGATGGTGAAAGCCTACAAGAAATATTTTCCCCATGCTGTTTCTAAGAATGTAAAATCTGTAGAATAATGTCACCTTAATATCAGCACAAATCAAATCAGCATTTCATGAACATGACATCAGGTGAACACACCCAGCATAATTCAGACATCCTCTGTGAAAAGCGTGGGTGGCTGGGTACAGATCAATTCAACAGATAACTCTGTGATCCACTCAAATGCTACAAATGTTTACCAAGCAACCAGCAAAAAGATATTGCCACACAGCAGAAGTTCCAAGCTGTGCCACCAACAGGCACAGTATCACGCGTAGCACACACCTAGCACAGCAGCCAGTTCTCATACAAAGCAACACAAAACTGCTACAGCCTCACAAATTGAGGCTATTTAGTGGTGCCAGTACACAACTCACTTTTATCCTTCACCTACACCTCTAATAGTTTGTGTCCCTGATGGCAGAACTAAGAGTCAGAGATAATGAGAAACAGTTTTTAGATTAGAAGCCCAGGCCTACAGTGAACCATGGTCTACCCAGGCTTTAAAAATGCAGTTCAGTGCATTAACTGCACAGTATGAGTTAAGGATGGAAGGCAAATAAATACAGAACTAAAACCAGAAAACCTAATTTAATAAAAATATGTCTTCTTTTTGTATTCTTTTTCTACCTCACTTCTAACAGGTAATTTCCTAGTGGAGTACTTTTAAAATAAAACCAACAGGTTTTCTTTATTTTTAATTAAAATCACACCATTCAGAACACAGATCCTGAGAGGTTTTTTGCCCATATGCTCTAAGACATAAATTCAATTCCAGTTCTGATTCCTGGATGTCTACAAGGTTGTTATGAAAAGCCTGTAAGTCCTCAGCAGCTGCACAGACCTGAAGGTACCAAGCCACTTTGCAAGCATATTTCAGTACCTCTTGGTATGAAAAAAATAAGACAGATTAAGCAATTTGTTTTACCTAGCAGAACCAGGATTTCTCGGACACCAAACTTGGTTCCTACATCTTAGAAACAAAGCAACTAACACCACAGAAACTCCCAGGTGAGCTTTTAAAAAAAGCCAGTGCCTTAATGTAACTTGGCCAGTTATCTAGGCAGAAGAGACTTAAAAGAAAATATCATACATAATACTGAATGTGATTTCATGTAGTTTTACATATAGGAACCACAGAATACAGGTAATCTGTTACATGTTCCCTATCTTTTTTTTTTCAGTACACAATTTCTACAAGGTTTCTTGTGTGGGTGTTTTTTTCAGGCCAGAGGTGTGGAGGAGGTACTTTGGAGGCACTATATTCAACAATGTAATCACCGTATTAAGAGATCTGGACAACCCTCTTCCAAATCCAAATTTACATTATTTCATTGATCAATATTGCTCTCTTAAGTTATCAAACAGGACAGCTGTGAGGAACTGATTTACCATAGTCCTTCTGAGTTGGTCCCTGTATGTGGGCATCACTTCACATAACTCTGTCTGCATAACCTTCAAATAGGTAATTTAAGGGACCCTCTATATAGAGAGAAGAACCTCCAGATGACAAAAGATTCCAGGTAGAGAATCACACTAAAGCATGTCACAGCCTGAATCCTCATCTAAGCCATAAAGCAGGCAGTGCTGTTCTGCCCTGACATGTACAACCTGCTTGCACAAGAGGATTTTGCGAATGGCCCTTCCACTTCCATACTTTACCAACACCAGATATACCTCTCTCGGAGCATCCATGTTTCATACTGATGTGCCACACTAATCAAATATATTACAGCATTGTCAGGACAGACTTGGGCAGACAGCCCTCCATAAAATAAATGTCCTCTGCTTGTTAAATCAGACATTGACAGATACTCACCTACTTCCACTTCATACAGAAAATTATTTTGTACTTAGCATAAATTTCCCTGTTAGATTTATGATTAGCTACACATAATTCCTTATGTAAGTACTTAATGGTCAAAGACTTCCTGAAAATGTAATATGCAATTCTATTTAGAAAAATCCTTCATATGAAGAAAACCTTAAGAAAGGAAAAAAGTGAGAGGTTATGAACAGCAAAAAGTCCGCCATCACAAAAGCTAAATCTATGTCCAAATGAAGATAAAGAAACACAAAAACTTTTAAGTTGAATATATAGATACCAAATCATTAACCTGCCCTAAAACATTTGAGAAGCAATTTTTTAAAGCCATCAAAAACTCAATTATTTTTAATTCATTCTCATTTAAGGTGGAAAATCTGGTATTCTGGAGCTAATCAATTATCAGAATTACAAACATAAAATAAAACTCATACTCAAAGAAGCAATCATAATTATATTTAAAAATTAGTATTTTCCTTGTGTGCACTGTCAAGGAGTTTGAAAGATACTCCCAAGCTAAAAACCTGCCTCATGGGAGGCTGAAGCACCCTTCTCAAATTGAAATGTTAAATAAAAAGGGTTGCAAAACAATTAGACACTAAAAATATCACTGGAAATGGAGGGTACTCACTCAATTTTGAGGCAAGTGAAAGGTGAAATAGCTGATCTAATAACTATGGTGAATAATCCCTCATCAGCCTCATCATCTGAAGAGTCTAAAGCCGGAAACACTTCAAAGGAGACACACATCTATAACCTGAAACTCCTGATGCCCATGTCATACAAGAAGAACTTTTGATAAAATACAGAAGCAGTGGGCATCTGGGCAGCTTTAACAGGTTGCAACACTGCCAACAAAAATTTTGTTAAGACAGATTGTCTGTCAGTCACCTGGCTACTGAAGTTCTCCAGAGGAAACATTCACAGACAAGGGAAATTTGTTTGATGAAGCCTACTTCGATTTATAACAGACTTTAGAAAGGTACATAAAGCATGTCATCAAAGACTCATAAAAAACTAAGCCGCTATAGGATTAACATACATAAAATACAGTAGAATAAAAAGCAGTTTTCCGTAGTGGAGGAAATTCACTAGTAGAGTTGAACAAGGCTCTAGGAATAGTACATTCAGCTTGATAAAAAGAATGAACAGTAGGTGACAGCCTGATGATGACACCTAATTTACTGAGGATAATAAAGATGATGGCTTACTACAAAGAATCAAAAAAGGACTTTCTAAAACTCAGTGATCAAAGATTAAAATGTCAGGTGAAATTCATCAGAATCAAATATAAATCCAGGCACAGAGGATAAAACAAGCTTAATTTCACATCACAGTTACAGGCTTTGAGCTCATCACAGCCCTTGGGAACAGGACCTTGAGTCTAAAACAGACAGCTCTATGAAGATATCAGGCCAACACTCAGTAATAAACAAAAGCTATTCAACATTAGTAGCAATTACAAAAGCAAGAATAGACCACAATAGATCATTGCAACACTACTTATGTCTGTGATGGTCACAGTAATACTTTGTAGTTTAGTTTTTCCAGTCTTCTGAAGCTTAAAAACATGAGCTGTAAGTTGTAAGAAACAAGAAAACATACAGGGGAAGCATCACTGCACACCTGCTCTACTGCACGTTTCCACAGATAATTACTCATAAATTAAAAGAGGTGATGGGCCAAATGGGCCTCTGGTCTAGCCAGAGCTATGGTCTGACCCAATATACTTTTCTTAAGTAAAGGTGGTACTGGAAAACACCAAACACATTTCTGACACGTAACTTAGTTTGCGATTATATTTCATCAGGTCAACCTGAGCTCTAAGAGGAAAGCAAGGTTCTTTCCTTTTAATTTGTTATCTCAAAAAAGGTCCTTCCATTGCTACTTGTCACTCAAACTTCAGGTTTTGATGAGTTTGCAAGGCTATGGTAGATGAGGAAGAAATTGAATAAATTTCCTGAAGAATTTTTAGAAACTTTTTCATTTCTTTGCTTAAGTACTGGCTCTCTAACTCCCCGAAGAAAAGAGAGACAATCACACATGTCTGGTCACTTAAATTCCAGCTCAGAAAACACCAGCAAAAAACAGTTAAGTTGGGTGAGAAAGTACTAATGTAAATATATATTCTTTAGTGTTACAGAATTCATATAATTTCTGTATGCTACCAATTACAATTCCTCATTGACAGTGAAACAGCAAGAGAACACAAACATTGCAAGAAGACTAATTATCACAAATTAAAAAGGATTGAGTAAATGCAGAGAATTTTTTAGCCATACATAAGAAAAAAAAATATTTGCACAACTCCAGCTGTGCAAGAAACCTAAGGTTGCTGATCTGTGTTCTTTGTCTGCTGTTATTTGTCAAAACTCATTTTTCAGTTTACAGACTGAGCAGTACTGAAGGCTTGGTATTTCTGCCAGGCTCTTGGGAAACTGCTGGGTTCCCTTCTCACTGAAGACCAGTACTAACTGTTTCACGGCAAGTTGCATCTCTGATCCTTACGTAGGCTCTCTCTAAAAAAGCAGGCCAAATTATAATCCTAATGGAAGCCACAGCTAACTAAAACTGTATTATCTTTTAGCCAAAATTCAAGAAATACCAGGTATTGTTATACATATATTTTCATTATTTTCAAATCTTTATTTCCAGATTCTTCATAGGTAGATACTACGGCTCTTTAATCCTAGGGTGAAAAGGACAATTACAGGTTATTGTGTGGAAGAGTAAGGAAAAACCTTTTACATCTCAGAGTAAAATCAATGTTTCTCTCTTTTTCTGTATTTTGCTAGTTCTGACATACAAAGTCCACTCACCACACACAGGCATCTTGGGCTTACACAGGTCTGTTTCAAACTGATGCTAGCCTTAAGGCCAAGATAGACATGGGACCTTGTGCACACTCTTACAACCTAAGGACACTTAAAACTTTCTTATCAAATCCTCTCTGTTCTTGTTTGTGAATCCTAAGAAACTTGTGAAATCTGTTTTTGTGTTGCAGCTTAGCTGTGAACTTCTGTGTATTATAGGAAAGAAAAGCCACCTTTCTGCCTCAAAGACAAGAATAGTTACTAATTTAAAATAAATGAAACTGGTCCTAAGATTGAATCTTCAATTCACCTGAGTGATAGTGAATCACAACTGAAAATTGAGTCATGATTGATAGTGATAATTTTTAACGAGTTTATAACAAAATGCAAACCTGTCTCTTTGAAGCTCTCTTTTACAGTTATTTATAAATTCCTCAATTTGATGCATTTGTGTAAACTGAGAACTTCTAAACTACTATTGCTGTTACTTATTGAATTTATTATCATTTGTCTTCAATTTAGCAGTCACATTAAGTAATTAGAAAAACGAATGCTAAGCTATGTACACATGCACTATTCCTTCTTGGCTATAGTTTTTATTAAGTAGCAGTAGATTAATTTCTTTCAATAGGCCTTAATCATACATAAAATATTTAAAATGCATTGCTCTATACTGCTAGTTCAAAAACATCTACTCTCCTCATAAGCCTGATTACCATCCTCTGATTTAAACTTATGTTTTCCTTCATGTCCCAGGGTAACTCTTGACTTGGTCAGAAGAAGAGACAGAGGAGACTTCTCTAACACCCTTTTGTTTCCATTGTCCCAAATTGTTTCAGCTCTCTCTGATATGTGAAAGTTAATCATTGTAATTTAAAGAACATTTTTACATTCTTACTTTGAAGATACTTTTGCGAGTACCTATTATATCCACAAATCAACACCCAGTGAAGAAAGATGAGATATTTATATGCCAAAGGTAAAACCATTACTTTGTAACATCATTTTTGTTACATTTTACATTGATACTGAAACATGTTCCAGAATACCACTAATTATCTGATTTTATACGGCATGGTATACTTCTGACTGAGCATAAGCAACTACTGGAGTTCAACCAGTGTAAGTGCCTCCTTTTCTGAAACAAAATTATAGCTCCAAGGTTCTTATCACTATGATATGTCTCTCCCTCCACATTTTGTACTGCTGAGTCTGACAAGGCCAGCAAGGTTGATCTAGTAGTTCTTACAGAGTGCTGAAGCTTAAGAAGTCTAGCAGAGAGATTTACAGGTCACAACCAAAGAAGTCTTGTAAAATGACCTACACTTCTTCCTCCTTGAGAGCACCTTTCATGGTTGATGCTGTGTTCCCCAAACTTACCTATTCCTGGCGGATAGCAAGCAGTCATTTCCTAGCACAAACACCTTTACTCAATATTGTGTGTGGCACTGTCTCAGTAATTCCTTTCTGCTTTAGCAGTGAGACCAGCACAGCAGCAGCAGGGTCACAGTGACATAGAGGGTTACTGCAGCACAGTTCTGATAGAAGACCTCAGTGGCAGTTTTATAGGAACTTGCACACTGCCCCTGCACAGTGAAGAAAAACATCCACACAAGAGTGCACACTGGTCCAGATGGTCAAAAATTGAGAATACTCTTTTTCCCAGGTCCTCCTGTTGAATGTGAAAGGCAGATTCATTTTAGACAGATTAGGCAGAACCCAGACCTCTCCACCGCACCCACATGCACACGAAGAGAATTGAGAGTATCCTATCACATCACCGTATCACCTCAAATCATAGGTCTGCTTAAAAAGAAAGTGTCACTAACATTATATCAGGCCCCTTTCTACCAAATCATATAAAATAACTTTGTGAGAATACATAATGGCTTAGGCCCTTCCAGGATCAAGACAACCAGATATGTTATTTCTGACTCAACAGTAGGATTGTTATATTGACAGTAGTGTCAACTTGACTGAAAACAGATGATAGGTATCTAGGCAAGAACAATGCAGATCAAAGGAGCTTCTTACTCGTATTTTCACACTTTGGAATTTAGACATCTCAGTGTCTAGCAAATCCTATATTATGTGTTCATATAGTTTATTAGGTGTGCATCTTGACCTCTTCTGAATAGTCCATCAACTTTGTATTAAGGGCACCAACAATGCTTTACGAAGCAAACTACAGAACTTGATTCCTCTCTCCTGATTGATTTCATTTTCCTTATGAAGAAGGGTTCTTAAATACAACTGAGACATCTAAAGAGTCCAGGCATCTCTAAAGTCAGAGAACAGCTGAGAGAAAACTTGAACTCATCAGGAAAACAACAAACTTGCCAGTGACTCTCCATAGCATTACCTTACTTATACTTTTTTGCCCTGAAACATTTTTGTCACTTCTCTATAAATCCAGATGTGCCTTGCTGGAATGGAGATCTATGCATTTTTGAGCACTACTAAGAATTCCAAAAAACAAATCTGAGTTCAAGAAAGAACAACTATATTTTAGCGCTTCCACAATTACGCTAGGTGTAAACTTCATCCATGCCAGTAATGACATTGTTTCACTGCTGCATGAACTAAGGTTCAGAAAGTGGAAGGATAAAACCTCCTCTCGAGACACATTCTCCCTCAAAACTGTCTCCTGTACCACAAAATTTCCATCTTCCTCACAGGGAGTTTCAGAAATGTGTACCTATGACAACAGCTGACACATACAACTACAGTGAGCAACACATCATCAGTTTAAAGCTGACTACAAACAACGCATCATATGAAATCATCCAGCAGCCACACCCAGCCCTGTTTAAGAGACATCATTAGGTATATGTCATAGTACAACAAGGGAGGGCCTGGCAGAAACTCTTGTCAGGATAACCCATATAGTTCAAGTTTAATTTGTAAGATGAGACAAGCCTTTTACACGTCACCGCTGGAGATTTTACAAACAACGGCAATTTTAACATAAGGAATGCATCACCTGTGACACACAAGGGATTTTAGATCCCATCCTCAACTTCCACCTAACAATTCCATACCTCAAAGCAACACCAGGTTCTATTCAATGGCTGCAGTGGAGTTGGATGAACTTCTCACCCATAATTATTTTACCTTCTTCAAATAATTTGTAATTGGATCTTCCTTCTCTCCTAACCTGCCTTTAGTCTCCTTCTAGCCTGACAGTAAGAACCCATACCAATGACAATGTTGAAAACTTCTATCACAACTCCCCTCTCTGCACTGAAGTTAGCTACTAGATCTGACAACGTACACCTTGAAAAAGGTCCTATGTATTAAACTGACTATTGGGATCTCAGGTTTAGAGCCCTTTCATTTTAGCAGGTAGTGGAGGAATGTCTGAAGATGACTGCAGCTGTAAGGCTAATTCTTTGCAGAACTCAATAAAGCCCTTTATAGTCAACGAACACAGATCATGGTTGCAGCAGACATCTGCATCTCATTTCACATTCGCAAATTATCTGTGGTAAAACTATCTAAAACAAAAATTACTCCTACTGATCCATTATTGTACATATTAGAAATCTAACTTCAGATGTAGCACAGAGATTCATATTTCAATACAGGCATAGACAAATATGCTTTTGTTATACTTTATGCATTATTTATATAACGTTGGTTCTATACTAATGTTGCTGTACTACTTTATTTAATAAGGAATCAAACTCATTTGACATCAGTGCAAGATTTTGTTCCAAATCAGATAAGAAATTATATGTTCCACAGAGTCCCTAATCCAGCTCAATTTATTCAAATTATTCCATCATCCTTCTCCAGTTCCCCTCCAGTAAGTAAGGTCTTTGATCTAGTGAGTGGTATTTGGAAGCTAGAGCACACAAGTAGAAGTAAGTGAATACGAAGTACAAAACCACCTCCTGCTCTTTCTTTCCAAATGCACAAGATCCACAAATACATCTTCTAAATTACAGCAAATTTCACCTTGACAGTAGATATTTCTGTACTGTGGTCAGGTTGTAACATAATCCTCACAGACATTCCTCAACTAGCTTTAAAGCAGTTGGGCCCACATACGGGTAACACTGATGCTGCTAAAATAAAATACACCCAAGAAACTGGAAAAATACTGGAGGGTTAGGGCGTCAACCCATCAGCAGAGGATTAAACAGGATGACTGAGATAGGTCATAGCTATCAGCCCTCAGGTGACAGCCCCACCTTTGCTGAAGGTACCTTGTGCCTTCCAACAGTGAATGGCACAGAAATCTATTCACAGACCGACCCAATTTACAGACCAGCATGATAAGGTAAACAAGATGCACAGATTCACAAATCATTCAGCCATCAATGGTGGCAGGAAGGATGTGACAAGGGCAAAAAAGTTAGCACCTGATTTACTATTCTGGCTTAATCAATCATTAAACATACATGAAGACCATATGACAATGATGCCATAAGTTTCATCTCTCCAAATACTAGCAGTGGTGCCCAAAATTCAGTCATGCCTCCAGCTTGTATTCTCTTACTCTCCCAAGAGTGATTGAAATGGTTGCTCCAGATAGATATTGCCAGTAGGGCAATATTCAGCAACAGCTAATTTTGAATGAATATTGAATCTGCAGACACCATCACTGAAAAATAATCACATGCAATCATGATGAGGACAAGTGTTTGAGCTGCATCCCTAAAGAAGCTTGCAAAACATTGACAACTTGGTACTTTTTTTGCTAATGGCTTTGAATCCAAGCTACAATAAAAATGTCAATTCCAAAAGGATATGGTGTTTACTAACATGATTTCTCTAGTTCAATTCCAACAGAATTGAATTATATCATAAAATGCAGGAACCATATATACTCATACACCCAAGAAAGAGCAGTAAAACACTGTAAACCAAATCTGGACTGATGCTTCCACACTGGAAGTCAGCCTGTGCTGATATCAAAGCTTGATACCAAGTGCTGTTCTTCAGAATAGATAAATGCATCTAGTCACACATCACCCGAGAGTGGGAAAAGTAATATATTATCTTACTCTACTTTTATTCAAATTCATGGTCATTTTACCCTTGGATATCATTCTGCTATTGATGGGTTGTGCTACTTAAACCATACCAATCTCAGAACAGCACTTACATCCTGCCAAGAGGATGTACTGAGGCTATCAGACTCAGTTCTGTTTATGATTCTGATACAGAGTTTAGAGATGCCACATAAAATATGGAAAGAGGTCACTATGGTCCAAATGAGAGAGAAGACGAAGAGAGTTGGGAGACTAAACTACAAACCCTAACTCTGCCACTAACATTCCTCTTACTCAGACAATCTCTTACAAATTACAGTGCCTTGTGAATAAACTTAACCTGAAGATTTGATATGCAACTCTTGTGCAACTCTTGAGCAGGTCAACTAAATTTCCAGACACTGGCCTCTCTCTTTCATGAGAAGATGTTACTGTAAAACTGGTTATGCCATTTTGCAATTAGATAGTATTCTTTAATGAACCCTTAACAAATTAACAAGGCTAACGTGCTGAATTCCTTGACTTGTGATCCCTCGAAACGCAATTCTTCTTCCATATTACTAGGCATCTTACTACTACATCTTCAAGACAGGGAGGGGCCTTTGGTACAAGTAAAGACAAGTCATTTGAATACTTAAAAAAAAGTTCTGCAAATGCAGTAAGGTCAACAATACTCATCAGGCACACTAGCTTCCTGACACTGCTGCCAAAAGGGGTAAAGCAGTAAGTATGGTGAAGCTACCAGAGGCAGAAGCTGGAGGCAAGCAGCCTTAGCAAGGAGCAGCAGATCACCTGGTTATGCATGATTAATAAATTTTCATCATCTATGAAAGGTGGAAAATAGGATGGAAGGACAGAGATGTTTTGTGTCTCATTTTGTTTGTGAAAAGATGAGGAGGATAAAAGGACTTACTGTCATCAACAACCAAAGGGTTCACACCTCAGCAGCTGGGAAGACCAGCACTCCCAAAACACCGGATTGAACAGTTACCACCATCTACTGTAGCAGCACTAGAGATTCTGCTACTAATGACAGCAGCAGCTCCTGACTTTCTGTTGAGCCCAAAAGTAAATATAGGAAAACTGTGTTTCCTGCTTCATCTCTCAGCAGGACTGAGCAAACACTGGTGGATCTCTGATCTTTAAGGGTTTTGTGCTTAGTGTATTTGTCCTCTCTACAGCAAGTTTGAAATAAAGTATCAGGAAACTTGACAAAGTCTTCTCCTATTAAAGACCTGTAGTCTCTGTTCTCTCTGTAAAATGTCATACAGGTCCTCCCCATCAAGTAATTGCTTCACACACTATTTAAATTTGCAACACCCTGAACCCCCAGAATGGTGAACAAGCTACATAGCTTCAGATATGACATCTCAAGCAGGATGAGAACTAACTGCAGAAAGTCAAGAAAAGATAAGTACATCCAAGAAACAGGACTCCCGAAGGAAAAAGAACCAAGCATGAAATTCTGAAACAAAAGAGGAAGACAGAGATTTTCTCAGATAGATTAAGAAGGGAGATGATAGGTTGATTCTCCCTGTCTGCGAAGACAAGAGAAGCAGCAGGCATGTGGATATCAGTAATACTGTCTAATAGCAAGATAGGGAACCACAAGGAATGGACCAGTTCAGGAGGTTGTGGACGCCCCATCATTAAAGCCATCTTAGACAGACATCTAACATAAATACCAGTGATCTCACTCTAGGGTAAAGGGAAGAATGAATTGCATGATCTCCAGGACTCTTCTAATACTCTGCTCCATGATACTTTGAGAAATTAGGATAAGGATGCTAATGCAAGGCGTATTTTTACATGATTCATCCAGCTAAGCTTGTCTAGTCTTCTCAGAAAATTCCTCCTTACCTGTCATGGAACCTTAGGCCTATACACCTGCAGTTCCAAAAATACCCTTCCCAATTCATCCCTGTCTTGCACACCCACAGAGCTCTTGGCTCAAAGGTGTAAGCAATGCAATGATGATTGATTCTCAATAAGAGACAGATGCACGGGGTGAAAGATCTAGTAAGTAATACTGGAGCTAAGCACCCAAAAATGACAACAGCAGACATCAGACAGATTAAGTAGCATGAAGAAGTCAGAGCCAGCAAGTGAGCAGTTGCAAAACCAGCTGTGTTGGGTCATAAAGCATCAATCACAAACTGAAATCACTCAAAAATGCCCCACAGTCCACCAACCAAACATGATCTTGGAACCTGCAGAACATGATAATCAGTACTGTTTCCAAGAAGGAACCATTTTTCAGAACTTTAGATTTACCTTTCCAACTGTTTTGATTCTTAATAGTAGTGGCAAAATCTTATCCCACAGCAAATTCAGCACTCTCCTGTGCCAAGAAATAGCATAAAATTTGCAGAACTGCCTTTGGCACTGCTGATTATCAACCTACACACCAGGCAAGACGTTTCTTCATGTTCTATTTATGTATCTGGACATTTTAAAAACAGATTTATACTTACCACTTTCCTAAGGACCAATGATATACATGTCCTCATAGGAGCCTTTATAAGGCTTCTCCTAGTATGATGTATCTCGATATGTACAACACACAAATTTAAGAGAAAATAACTCTCCAGGGTGATCTATGAAAACCAAGTGAACCTACATCAAGTATAGTGGTGAGTGCTGATGCTGACCCATTTCACAGATAACAAAAAATATTACTCATTACTATTGCTAAAATTTCTTATTCCTTTGACTATTGAAAACACAATAAAACTAGTGCACTGACTCAGTGACAAATACTAGTTTCATAATTAGGGTGGAGCATATAAGCAACTATAAAGGTTGTCCCAATCCGAGACTCTCACTTCTGCTGGATACATTTGGAAGCTCTGGATTTTGAGTGAGGTAAGCATAACCTGAACATGCTGGGGATTTCAAATCTTTGAACATAACTTTGATGGGTTTTTTTATGGGAGACTTGATCTAGTTTTAAAGGAAGAAAAAAATGCATGTGCACCCATTTTCATGTGGGTTAAGTATTAGTAATTTGAAATGGTTACTTAAAGTCTGACCAGGGTATGAGAATTCTGATGCACAGGATTGTTACCATCTGTTTTGTTTGCAGGTATTCATCAAGACAACATCTGAGAAACATGGAACATTTACTCAATGATAACCTCCTGAAGTATTTTACCCAGTACGCTTTAATGGAGGGTAGCACCAGTGCACTGTCCATTGGTGGGCTGAAAAATCTACTTCAGAATCAATTTGCACAGTACCTGAAGGTAAGTTGTGCTCATTATATTCACTGTGCTTTCTATGAAATGGATAGGAGAGAGGAAATGTTGATAATGACATTGCAAGGCAGGTTATTGTGCCACATGTTTTCACTCCATAAACAAGGGTTGGCTTATAAAACTTCATTTACATTAATGAACAGCAGCTCTGATTGGGGAATTTGTAACAAAGTTCTATGCAAAAACCTAAGAAGCTGTTTTGTTTGAGGTTTATATGTAAGCCAGATTTCACCTGCAATATTGCATCCAAGTCTTGTATTTTTTGTTTCATTCTAAATAATAAATCTTGAATCTAGGAAATATATAATCTATAAACCAAGTCAATTAGTAGAAAAAATGTAAAAGTAACAGATATGAGCCAGTCTAGATGAAGTTCCCATCACCACATAATAAAAAGTATGCTAATCCAGAAAGAAGCCAAGTAAAGAGATCACACCAAGCTAGAAAGAAAAATGCCCATTTCCTGTAGCTGTAAAAAGATGTCAGAAACTAATTCAAAAATTAATTGGAAGCGTGATGTCACCATAATAAATCAACATAAAAGCAGGACAGGACATCACAAAACAAGTACAGACAAACAGTATGAAGAAAGAAAACACTTTAAATAATATAACTGCAAATATAAACTGGTTTTATGGTATTTAACCAGCCTGATCAAGGATGTTATCAGAGTATTCAGTGCATTAGGATGTTACATGCATTCTTACTAAACGTGACAAATAAAAGGAGCTACTAATTTGATCTTGTTTTAACAGTATTCCTGGCAATTTCCAACAGTATTCCTAGTAAAGAGGGGAAAAGTGGAGGGAAAGAGACTCTCAGATTGTGGTCAAAAGCCTAATGAAATTAGCAACAAGTTTTCAGATAGTGTATGCAGGGCCTAAATAAGCACCTAATAAAGCAGTAGACTATATGCATTTTAATTGGTGACAATATACGTGCTGCATCTATTTCATCTGCTCTGTTTCCTAAATTCCAAATTTACCCCACAAGACTGAAGTATTTTGTCTGAGTAATACTTGATACTTCTTCAATGGTTATCATATCTTGGTTAACATTTTTGTCAGGTGATACTGGGATAGCAGTATTCCTTGTCTAACCAGTAAAACTGGTAAATGCAGCACTACAAGTAACATCTTCAAGTAACACTGACTGTTAATGCCTGTGCCACCTTTTGGCAACATTCCTAATGGTTTTTTCATTATCTTTTACTGATATTTCATAGTGTTATACAGTGTTATTTCATTATCTTTTTTTTTTCTTGAATTCCTATCACAACAGGATTCATTCTCACTTGACAACATAATTAAATCGCTGGACAAAAACAATGATGGAAGTGTCAGCTTTGATGAGTTTGTAATGCTTATAAAAAAGATAACTGGTACAGGACAGTAAGGCAAGAATCTGCAAGAATGAATATCACTGCTTTGAAGGAGGAGAGCCCGGTGTTCGTTTACATTACTTGTACACTTATACCCACAGAATGGTTATGAGTTTAAAATGTACAGAATAAAGATATGACACATAAAAAAGCATGTCTTGCATTGTTTCCTGCACATTTGCTAGCCACACTTCCCAGCTAAGCTGCCTCACAATTGGTTCAGAAGTACTCGTTTCTATTTCACGGTACATTTGAGAATGTGTCATTTTAAAAACTCTGCTTTACCTCAGCTATCATTTTATACCTCTAGGGCAATTCAAACCAAATGGTTTCTCAAAACATACAAAAGGAAAGATGTATTATTCCATCTGAGGAGTGTACCCTAGTGTATATATATTATCCAATACTCCTTCCACTTAAGTTTCATAATTCACATAAAGAGACGCTTCCACATAGTAAAAGCCTCAAATTCTTAAAACACAATTCCTTACATCAAATAACAATGTAACAATGCTAAGTACAACGACTCTAGCATTACCTGTTCATTTCAAATTATATCTACATAAGAATGTACCTCTTTTGACTTCTGTAAATTGGGATACATCAAAAACTCAGCCATAGCAATTGCAATTAAAACAGTTAATATGTTTATCTTGTGCTGTTTTAACCCTTTCATAGGATGATTCCCCATAACATATGTATCTTCACACTTATAATCCATGGGCTTTATTGGTTACTTCAGGAGGAAATTGGTGAAAAATAAGAGACATGAGAAGAATGGAAATTTTGAAAAAACATTCAGTGTATTAGGTACTAAGCCTTCTACAGAAGTCTGGGATTCTGGATTGAATTTTTACACCAACAACATCCATTATTCTGGCAAATCAATTAGATATCAGTGTTAATCATTAAGACTCAACTTAAATACAAAGCCTAACAAGTGTATTCAAGATCCCATGCTCCCCTGCATGTGAGGAAGAGTAATGTACTCCACACCATTGATGCGCTAATAGAAGCCTCCAAAATTATGGTATTTAAACACGGTATGAATGTTCTAGTAGACTCTTATTTTAAACATACCCTTCAGTTTTTAAACAGGGCTATGCCTCTTGGGATAAAATAAATATTTACTATACACTATACTTAGTATTTTATTCCTGGTTTATGACAAAAATTTATTCTAAATTAACAATACAATTTCATTTCAAAACTAAATATAATCCACACATACTTTCTTACTAAGTCACATTAGCTATTTTAAGCACATAAACTCCCAGATTTTTAAGAGATAGTTTTGTATAAGTGAGGCATATGTTCCTCTTCACCTCTTAGACAAAGTTAGAAAGTTTTTAATGCAGTCAGTTTACTGACATATCGAGTAAGAGAAGGAGGCATCAAGAAACAAACACGTCGGAAGAGTGTCACCTACTGGTAAAATGTATTTCTGCACAATAGAAACCTTTTTCTGTCCATAGAGAATACAATTATTTCACAGTGTAATATATAAAGTTCCGTGATAATACATGAGATGCAATACATTGTGTAGAATAACATTCAAAATTTAAAATTATCTGATTTAAATTAAAAAAAAAAGAAAAGTGAGTTAAAATAATCTCTGGAGTCATCTTTCTAGAACAGTATTAAATACAGTTGCAATAAAGCTGACACAGAACATAATGAAAAATCTCATCCACAAAAAAAAATAAATCTTCGTTTTATTGTAGAGGAAAACTACAGAGGTGGAACAAAATAAATAACTTTTGCCATCCACTGAATCCAATTAATTAGTAGTTCGTGTACTATAGAGTTTCCCTTTGGAGGAGTTAATTTTAAAATTTACATTTACTACAGAAAACTCATACAAAGCACTGCTCTAAAGCAAATGCATTACTTTTCTGTACAGCTATCTTTCTGGAAGGAACAATAACAATTTGCCTATCTTTATTATTCAAAAAGCAGAAAGCTTAAGAAGATATAATGGGAACATGACCCACAAATAATCAACCAAGATGAGGATAAAGAACCTGAGGGAACATGATCAGTGCCCATGTATCCTTCTCATTTTGTCCACTGATATCAAACCTGTGTGAAAGAAGAATTAAAGCCGAAACCCTAGAGCACTGTTTGGATAGTATAAATGGATAACTGCCTTATCAGAGTTTTTTTCTTTAATTCAGAATACATATTTTTAATTTAAGCCAAAATGCATATATCTAATAGCCACTTCAGATCACTTAAACACAGCTTATAAATCTCAGTTTGTTAGCATTTTCACATTCTGGTGTCATTTCCTCTAAGTTTCTGTCACAGATTTCAGATTTAGGAATTTCTTTTTTGCTATAATATTTTCAAAACTCAGTTTTGTCTATTTTACATTATGAAGTGATTAGCTTCCATTTTTGGCACAAATATACTATTTTTTTTCCAAGTTATTTGAAATCTTAACTCTGTATACAATATTTTCAGTCATTTGCTGCTAATACAATTGATAACAATATTCCCCAAAATAAGCAATATAGGATTATACAGGGTAACTCTCTTATATAAAATTACACCTGCGTGCTTCTGCAGAATCCAGGTTGACCAACATTACTGCATTGATAGTCAGTAGAAATAGGTGAACAGCTATTCAGCATTACAGGCAATTCTCTACATTTGCACATTCAGTTTTGTGATCACTATTGTTCAAAACAGAACACGTCACAATTCCCTCACCACAAAAACCTTTAATGATGTGCAAAACCTTTTACTAAAGCAGACAGTGTTCTCCTATAGTACAATAACTAGTGTCATTTTAATTGAGAAACAGTTGTCAGTAATATAGTTTCTCATTACTTCCACCATCTGTTTTAATTTTGGAAGCCTAATTCTAAGCTACATCATTACTTGACAATCTCAGTTTTAGCTTATAATTTTAAAATATTCAACCTCCCACAGTTGCATACAAAAGGAAAGCAAAGTAGGTCAAGACATTTAATATATACTTTAATGAGTACAGTTGAGTATCTGAATGTATAGCAAATTGCTGGAGAGTTGGGCAGGGAAGAATTCAATGAAATTTAACAAGGGCAAGTGTAAAGTCCTACATATGGGCAAGAACAACCCCATGTATCAGTATAAGCTGGGAACCAACCTGTTAGAGAGCAGTGTGGGGGAAAGGGACCTGGGGGTCCTGGTGACAGTAGGACCATGAGCCAGCAATATGCCCTTGTGGCCAAGAAGGCAAATGGCATCCTGGGGTGCAGTCAGTAGGTCGAGAGAGGTTCTCCTCCCCCTCTACTCTGCCCTGGTGAGACCGCAACTGGAGTATTGTGTCTACTTCTGGGATCCTCAGTTCAAGAAGGACAGGAAACTGCTTCAGAGGGCACAGCAAAGAGCCATGAAGATGATGAAGGGATTGGAACATCTCCCTTATGAGGAACAGCTGAGGGAACTGGGTCTCTCTAGCTTAGAGAGGAGGAGACCAAGGGGTGACCTCATTAATGTCTATAAATATGTAAAGGGTGAGTGTCAGGAGAATGAAGTAAGGCTCTTCTCAGTGACCTCCAATGATAGGACTCGGGGCTATGGGTGCAAGCTGGAACACAGGAGAGTTCACAGTGAGAGTGACAGAACACAGGAACAGGCTGCCCAGAGAGGTTGTGGAGTCTCCTTCTCCAGAGTCATTCAAAACCAATCTGGATATATTCCTGTGAGACCTAGTCTAGGATCTGGCAGGGGGATTGGACTAGATGATTCTGTAGGAAGGGATGTAAGTAACTGCATATTTTATGCCCTTGAGTTCCACTGGTAAACCATATATTCAACCTTCTGTCTCTTTTCATTATTCTTAAAAATAGAATTAATAGAACTACTACCTCAACAGTGCCCTTCTTTCCCCTCTTCAGTCTCCAGAGCAGTGGAAAGCAAAAGAAAAGTACATCACTTTGGTCCTGAGTTGGAACTCAACTGAACGACACAGTACCACGAGATATTATCAGTGCTGATACAGTATTTCCAATTAACCTTCTTGGACAATGAAACTTCTACATCAGACAGTTCAAAGGCATCACCAATCTGCTTCTCTTCCTCTCGTTTTTATTGATTTGTTACTATATAGAATATCTAAACATTTTTTAGCATAAAATGGACCCTGCTATGGCAGATTATTTAGCAATTATAATTATTGATAGTGCACATTTCCCTCCTAAAATAACTTACATCTGTTTCTCACTCAAAATTGATATGTCAAAGATCAGATTAAGATACTGAAATATAACTGGTAATAATCAATTTCAGAATCTTAATGCAGCTCCAAACAAAAGAACATCCATCATATGTGCTGTAAGCACACTGCTTCAATTGTAAACACTGTATAAATCTTCTATGACAGATACATTAACTCCATTATTTTCTTAATTTTATATCAACATAATTTTCTCTTTAACACACATACCTTACTTGCCCTTGAATGCAAACTGCAAATCACTCAGTTAATTACTGGTGGAATAAAATTTTGTCCTAGATATAGATAGTACCAATACACACTACAGTTCCTGAAATAAAAGAAACTGTTGGTGGGGCTGCCCCAGACAAGGATCTATGTTCACAACCAGCTAAGTGTGAAGCTCTGCATCAAACCCAGCTACTGTGAAAACCCCTTAGAATGATGATAATAGGTGGTGACTCTCCCTTTCTATTCCTCTCTAGTGAGATCCCACCTGGAGTACTGTGTTCAGCTCTGGAGCTCAACAGAAGACATGGACTTGTTGGAGCAGGCCCGGAGGCAGGCCACAAGGCTAATTAGAGCGCTGGAGCCCATCTCCTATGAAGACAGGCTGAGAGAGTTAGGGCTGCTTAGCCTAGATAAGAGAATGCTACAGGGAAACTTTATAGTGACCTACTACTACCAGAAGGGGGCCTACAAGAAACCTGGGGAAGGACCCGTTATGAGGGAATGTAGCAATTGGATTAGGGGTAATGGTTTTAAACTGAAAGAGGGTAGACTTAAATTAGGTATTAGGAATAAACTCTTTATTGCGGTGGTGAGACACTGGAACAAATCGCCCAGGCAAGCTGCGGATGCCCCAGGCTGGATGGGGCTTTGAGCACCCTTGTCTAGTGGGAGTTGTCCCTGCCTATGGCCAGGGTTTGCAAACAGATTATCTTGAAGGTCCATTCCGACTCTAAGTTTTCCATCATTCTATGAAACAAGTGGTTCCCAAGACTGCATCCTGAAATGGTACCCAAGGTGACTAGCGGTCAGGCAAAATTAAATAAGACTCAAGCCTTAGAAACAAAGATAACACAGAATCAATCTTCTGTACTATCCCTCTTGTTTTCCAGATATTTACAGTAAACTTTCAGTATCTTCCACATTTTACAACATATTGCTATTATGAAATTGACATCTCCAGAGAAAGAGCATGTCTTCACATATGTTCCAGAAAGGTGAAGGAAGAGACTTTTCACAATGGCAAACCCACATATTGATGCCAAATACAAAGCTTATCTTTGTTCACCTGCACTAATTTCCAAATGCCACCAAATTTTAGCAGCAAATCTCACACCAGAACTCTGAAGGTATCTAATTTACCTTCAAAAGTTCAGACTAGATTATCTCTGTTATGCATATTAAAAACTTAGACAAAGAGGTCAAGGTCTTTACAAACTTCCTATTTGAGTGTTTCAGACTAAGCAAATATGGAAAAAAAATATTTACAAAACTCCCAAAAAAACTATTTTGAAGGAAATTAATAGGAGAAAAGTGGGTCACTGATCAGCCTACTTAATTTATCACTAAAACAGATGCTTACATCTTAGACCATCTCACAAGTAGCTTCCTGTTCTTCCCAATTTCCAAAAAAATTCTCTTTTTAAATTTTGCTATTACAACAATGTGACACTATACTTTCTTAAACTTGGAAATGCCTGAAGAACTCCACTCTAAAATTCTACCATTGACATATGATAGAGTGAACCATGTCACATCTACAGCACTGGGATTATTTTCACAATGACTGTGAGATGCTTGGGGGAAGAAGAGTGTAGTGGTTATTAATAATACTCATTATGTAGCAAATCAAACTTAACCATTACTGTCTTAAAACCAAACTTAACCATTACCCAGAATCGGTATACAGCAAAGGAAGTGGCTAGAAAAATTACAAACATAAAGCGAAGGCAAGCAACAGAAGTGAGCAGGTGAAGGCAAGGGACTACTAAAAGGAAACACCTTTTTAAACAGCACTGACTAGGAATAGCAGAGACGTCTTCATCTCTTTTACCAAGTAAAAAATACACGTAGACCTTAATGTACACAGAGGCAATTCCCTTTTCAACAAAGGATTTATGATCACAAAATATATGCATGAAATAAATCAGTACTTACAACAGGATTTTTTGTGTCTGGGTCAAATTCTGTAGAATTTGCATCTGCAACAGGAGTTCAAAACAAACATGGTACATTTCCATTGTTCCACCTGCACTATAAACTCATCATAACAGTTTTGCTGCATTTTAGGACATGTCTGCATTGAATCTATAATTTTTATGTTGAAATACATACTACATCATGTTTAAAATCACCACATTCTCCCTTTCCTGCTTCCAAAAACTTCTTCCTCTCAGCTCTTAGGAATAGAAATTCATTGGTGAGCTGTATCTCTCCATACTTTCACTGCAATGGCTACGGTTTGGCTGCTACAACTAATGAAAGCAAGTGTGAAAACCACTTCTCACTTTTTACTTCTCACCATCTGCACCCTCCAGAATGATACTACAGAGGTGACTTGTAAACACACTCCTACATTCCTCAGATCAAGAAGCACGTTTCAAGCAGTACGTGTAATAAGAGTTCTTACTCCGTAGCACAGTAAGGTAACGTGGGGTGCCCTGGTAAAAATGATCATGTTGCAAAGCACCTAATGAGCACAGGATCTCTATAATAATTCTAATAATAGATATATGTTTCACAAATAGAATACATTTTCTTCTAAGCTCACCTTCCCAATTCAAACAGTTCCTTGCAAATTCCACAACTGCTAATTGCATTCCCAGGCAAACTCCTAGAAGATAAAAGAAAATCCCCAGAATTTAACAGGACAAAGAACAAGACTAACAAAGTACTTGTTGCTCTGTCTTAAACTTGGTTTCTTAGAAATTTTGTTACCTAGCATATATACACAAACTTACCAAAAACATAAACCAAAATGCTGTATTAAATGGTTACAATTACTCATTTTAAAACTCACTCTTCAAACTTGGGACACTAAGTACATTTGACATAATCATATGCTTTAAGCCCTTTAAGTCTATTTTATCGATAAAAAATACAGACAAACAGAAGATGAAAGTTTGTGTAGATCGAGATTCAAATTTTGCATCAATAACTACTCACAGAAGTCACTTAACAAATTTTAAGAAATGTGGAGTAGGAGCCAAAGCTTCAGAAGCATTTATATAAGCAGCACTTAGCTCATAGGCCAAGTGGCATCTTTAGACTTTGCCATAATAAAATACATGGGTAAAAAAATTAAAATTACTTAATATAGTCAATATCTGTCCAAAGATAGCTATGTTCTCTGCACATCTATAATGATGCTGATTTAACTGCAATGTAAAACAGACTCTCACAAAAGTTGTGAATATAGCAATTAAAACCTTTGGAGATGGTATAGTCTTTCCCTTCCTTCTTTATACAGCAGATGTAGCACATGACTACAATCCTGGGCATTATTTATAAGGCAAATATTCACAACAGCACACGTACTCCCCTAAGACAAGATCATTCCCTGGTGTATGCTCATTGTGGGTTTGTTTCATTTTAATTAGCTTGCTATACACCTCCAAACCACAATAAACTCTGACTCTAATGATCTTACCAAGAAAAGGTTTTTTCTTTGTCCTTGCCCAGGAGATAGCCTGGAGTTTGCCTTCTGTTCCCCTAATTCCAAAACCTCCTGGGACCAGAATGCCACTGTAATGACAGCAACATATGAGGTAACCAATATGTAGAACAAAGCCAGTAAAGGAAGTCCATATAAATTGAAGAAAGATTTTTGAAATTAAAACAAAGGAAGCACAATGTATAAAAGGCATGTTTTGTGAGATCATTTGTAATACACAAAATTTAACTGTATCTGGAGATTTCTCTCATCTACCCACCCCAGTTTTCATCTGACCAACCTCACAGAGAAATGCCAACTGCTTAAATAAGCTAACTACATATTCACTACTGTAGGATCTTAATGCAAAAACTTTATGTCTACTAAGAAAAACTTAAGAAATTAACGCATTTTTACAACAGTTTCGTTTTACAAATACAAAAACCTAGCAATGATTTTTCAGAGATACTTGCAGAGTGTCACCAGAATTTACTAAGCTTTTATCTAACTACATTTCACTACGATACATAGCGACAAAGAAAAATTTTTGACAGCTGATGTGCACTGAAAGGAAAGCCTAGCTATCAAAAATAAAAAAACCTCAAACGAAACCAAACAAACAACTGCAACTTGTCCAAAGAGATTAGGGCAGAGCTTGAGAATATAGGCTGATACTATAATTTGCTATGCCTGGAGCTTATCACCAACCACATATGCTTTATGCAAGTAATGGAAGTTTGAATGCACTGGGAAATCACTTCCAGCAGCATTTTTCACTGCATTTGGAATACAGAATATCCAATGCCACTTACTCTGCTTTGCACAGTTTCTGCCATGCCTGGTGGTATTTCACCGAGTTCTCCACTTCCGTAGAATGTTCAAGTTCTGTTGAATCTATATACTAATAAAGGAAAATATTCAATTAATTGTCAGCTCTTCAACAGAAAGAGTAACATATGTTTATAAACAACTTTCTAACAGCATCAACAAATCTATTAGCATTTCCAGTGAATTTCCCAGTAAGCTCATAACAACTTCATTGGGTCTTCAGTGAAGCTGCTCTAAAAATCCACTCTTTGCCTTAGCTGTACTAATCCATGCCCTTTCCTTTGCACACAGCTCCAAAGCTCTGCCTGCCTCCATTCCTTATTTTGCTTCCCTCCACATAAACAGACTTGTTAGAATTCTCCACAGCTGTGTACCCAGGTTTCATTCCTAAGGAAATCAGGATGCCATTCAAGGGGTGGTGGTGACCATATCCTTAGCTCATCCAAATAATATGCGACCATGGTGTTCACTTTCCTAGTTTTACTCGACAGCTTACCCAATCTTATCAAAGACTGAGTAAACCTACACTGTCTAACCTGTTAGAAAGGCATTCCTGGGTGACAGTGTGAAAACAAGAGCTGCAGAGGTAGAGCCATTATCTGTGTCCCAAAAATAACATATTAGAATCTCTACCACTATTAATAAGCATGGCTCCTAAGGTACTACTAGAGCAGATGAGTGAGACTGCACTGGGACCACAAACGATCAGAGCTTGATTCTTGGTTTCATCAGTCTTCTTCTCAGAATAACACAATTAATATTATCCTGCTGTAGACTCCATCCCCTATAATAACACGATCACCTGAAAAGACAGAACTCATTTGTGTCCAAAGAAATAAAATCAGCAAGCAGATGAGGGAAGTTTTCCAGAAAGGAAGGAGGGGGAGTGACAGAGTGCCTTGCTGAGTACTTGGCATTTAGCCAGGGTCAACCCACCACATGCTGCCAAAGGGATTCCATGCATTCATTACTCTGTGCTTCATTAAAGAAGTTCATGTGCAACCTCAGTTGTTCCAGGTGCTCCCATTGCTTCTTCTTGGTGTAGATGGACGGAGGCAACAGAATGGTGGCCTGCTGCCTTCAGTGCTCTGTTAAGCCATCCTGGACATCAGTGACTTTCCTTGTCAAGAAGCAGTTAGTTCCAGTGAGACTTTCTAGAGTTGAGTGGGAACAGCCTGCTCTCCTTTTACAGGCATTATCTAAGCAAGCCACACAGAGCTTTTGACACATTGATATTTTCATTCTACTATCTTTTGGCTTCCACATCATGAAAAAGGGAATGATCAACAAAAGTCAAAAGGCTCAGCAATTTTCAGCAGTTACCAAAGTACATAAACACACAAAGTTACATCAGTCAGAGACAAGCAGAGACCACACCCTACTAAGAGCCCACTTTCATCAATTTCTCCTATATCATTTAATGGATCACTCTAAAGCTATGTTTTGTTGCTGATACTTTGAGAGCATTTATTACTCTCATAATACTGCAAGTTACTAAAATGTCCTTCGTGCAGATTAAATGATATTAACACATACTTCCACAATGCTTCTCTGCCCCAGATTTATCATCTCTAGAAACTGATAGCTCCACCAGTGAAAAAGCTGATCAACAGCTTTTCCCCCATGTAGTTCAATTTTCTACTCTCATTAGAATTAGACAAATTAGATCTCTAAATAGTCCTTAATTCAAGGAACTACTGTCCTGGAGAAACTAAGTTCATGGCTTAATTTTGATATCAGTAGAATCCTGATGAAATTAAATTGGATAGGTCTCAGAATACTAACTGAAATGAAGAGCAACAGGTTCTGGCACTAGATTTTGAAGAGAAACTAAACCACTCTCTAATTTACCTATTTTCTCCTGTCTTTGAACTAATCTCATTAACATGATAAGCAGTCTCATAAGAACAAGTGAAATCTACCTTTGAGAGTAATTACTAATTTGCAAGTAAAGTCTGCTTTTTCATTAGATATTGTTTTGGGTAATTACAGCACTCCTTTCAGATAAGTCTACTTCCAAATAAAATAATTAAATCTGTAAAAGCAGCTCTAAAGAAGTGAATGTCAATCTGTGCTTTTCTGCATGATTCATTTTCTAATTTCCACATGAATTAAAACTGACTCACACGATGGAAACTAGTGGAGTATATTCGAAGTATTCCGTAAAGCAAAATCCAGAAATATCCTCACCATTAAATCCAGTTTGTGATTAATTGCCAGTGCAGAGTGTTCCAGAGCCTTGAAGACAGATGCATAGCAATCACTTAGTCTTGTGTACTTGCCAACGAGAGCTATGGAACACACCTTCAGCAACGTTTCATATCTGACAAAACAAGTTTTTCAGTTATTACACCAAATTTCACAAAGAACACATTTTAACGGTGTTTTTCTTTTCTTTAACTTCACAAAATGCATTCTGAAATCTCAAAACTGACCATGTTTTTAAACCCAAACCATTCACAGGTGTTTATCAGCAGCATACTATTGAACCAAGTCCAGTTTGGTGACTTCACAGTAGCTAAAAAACTTACTTGAATAAAAACACTTCTACACAAAGCAGCAGGAGTTAAAATACCTGTCAGCCATTTTCTTCCATCTCATTAGAAGATCACTTGGCTGGTCATTAATAGGCAAATTCAACCTCTGTTTAAAATACTTAGTGATGCCTTGCTCCTCCAACAGGATTGGTACTCGGTAAGTAGAAGAAACATCATGGATAAATATCACCTAACAAAAAAAAGGCATAACAGGATTATCTTTTTTTTTTTTTTAATGAAACATACATTCTATTTTTTTGTATATCACGCGCATTTTGTATTTGACATACATTCTAGCCAGAACAGCACAAGATCCAGCCTGGGACCATTTACACAGATTCTCATGAAAGTGGTGACTGGTACAGCTATTGGCCTTCTACCCTAAAAGGCAGAACTTCAAGGAAAAAAAACATTGCTATGAAGACAGTCTTCCCCTTACTCCCCTCTCGAGAACTCTTGGGGAAGTTCAGTTACACACGGGAATCTTAGTTCAATTAGGACTGGCATAGTAGCTACAGTTGGAGACTAAATATGTATGCATTTACACATAGCCAGATTTCAACAGAAAAGCCCAGAATTGGCAGAAATTTTCATTTGATGGAACTTCCAGCTCTCTGTCTTTGGCTGGCTGAAGAGACACCACAAAGGCACTTCTGAAGGCTCTTCCAGAAGCTACCTCAAGGGTTATTGCCTTCCAAGGACAGTAAAATGGAGGCAAGAACAGTACGTGGTAGCCACACTGCCCCGCTATGTCCCCATCAAGAATCTTACTATAAAAAGCAGAGAGGGAGGTCAACGCTAGTATGTATCTGAAAGACAGCATAACTGTTGGCATCTATTTTCCCTTTAATATCATCCATTACACACTTTCATTGGGAAATATATTAAAGAGCATTTGTTTTACCAAAATTGGGATTCAAATAGAAATTAATCATAGAAACTATTAAGGCCAAAATCACACAAAAGCTTACATAACTACACAGTAGATGCTGTAAACATGTTGAAGGAGATTATTGGCTTATTCCATACTATGACAGTAAAAGTGTTCATGTGGCTGGGATGACCTAAGGACAAAAGCAAAACCCCTATCTTTAGCCACACTTTGTTTACCTGTTATTAAAACCACCTGAGATGATTTATGGACAATAACCAACCATAAATAAAAAATTCAGTTTTCTCAATCATGTATAGGAATTAACCATGCAATCAAAATCCACTCCTTTTATTAATGACTTTTTGTCATAGTATTTGATATATAAATTCTCAATATTTTTAAGCGTTATAGCATGTATTAGACAATTATATATTAATGAAACAGTCAGAAGCTGAAAACAGAAATACACAGAGGTATTTATATCCTTTCCCACATTTTTAAATTATGACAAAATATTAAAGTACTGACCTGCTCAGGCTCCACATGGCAAAACATGGAAATCTTTTCCTTCACTGCCATTTCTATAGGTTTTGCACTTCTGCAGACAATCTGTCAAAACAGAAAAAAAAAAAAATATTTACTAGGCTAACCAATGGAATATCCTCAATACTGTTCATGGAGAAAGCACAAAGAAATACGCCTTTTGCTTCCCATCTTTTGGAGTTCTACCATATATCATAGCTCACGACTGTCTGCCAGACAGGCAACAGCAGATCTGCCCATACAGATCCTCTTGTATTAATCTTTCTTTGGCATTCTCTGTAATATTGCTTCCCCATATTCCTACTGTAAGACTTTTTACTTAAAATCTACCAGCTCTGTATGAGCAATGTGATGAATCAAAAGAAACACTATGATCTTATCAGCTAAATTTAGAGCAAAAATACTCAACTTATATGCATGTTTTCTACTACTGCAGTATTTCAGCCAGTTTTCATAATTATTACTTATTTTGCCTTTCAGGATAAAAAGGACAAGGTCAAAGATGAGAAAACTATTTCCAAATTTCGTAGGCTTTCTTTCCTGGTGCAATTATATTGATATCACTCAGGAATTCTACAAAATAATGATAATTTTTAACAATTAAAACACAAAAAGCATGTGATTTGCTGTTTGTTTTTGAATGATGTAACTTCAGGCAACTAGAACTGTTTTATCAACCTGCCTACTGATTCCTCCTTTTACTACCTTAAGTTATTTTGAATCTTGAAAGCATAACATAAAGCAGGATGATCCTGTTAAAAGATTAATTAATTCTTTCCTTATCTTATTAGCAAATGTAACTGCATTATGCATTAAGATCTTTTTTGTTCAGAAACACGTAGCTAACCTGTGATCACCTTGCTGGAATGCAGTTCAGCTACATCGATATTAATGAAGATTAATTAACTTTCCTTGTCCTTGCAAGAAATTCCATGTATAGAAAAACAATGACAAAAATAAGGAAAATTAGTACATATCCTAAGAATAAAAAAATAACTATGAAATTTGAATTGAACATTATATTTAATTAAGGACATCTTATATTTAAAAACTGGGTACTGTTTGAAGACATCATTCATAAACCTTGACAGTATAAGCACATGATTAAATCCACTGTGAAATCTATCATCCATCTTGCCAAAAGGGATTTTAAGTTCATGAAGACATAGAAATCAAAAACATGCAAGCATGGAACTACAATAACAGTGGCAGAGATGCATCTCAAAGAAATGTAATATAAAGATGAGGAACAATTCAATCGAATAGGGCAGCACTGACAGGAAGGGAGAGTAAGGAAGGAAGGAAGGAAAGAAAGAAGGAAAAAAGGAGAAAGAAGGAAAGAAGGAAAGACGGAAAGAAAGAAAGAAAAAGTACTCCATTTCTGGCAGTGTCTGAACTGCCCCAGGCAAGAATTTGAGATGTGCAAAAGGGACTTAGATTAGTCTACTTCCCTTTTACTCCATGGGCACACACACACACTTACACTTAACAGGCCTTTAAAAATTAATTCAGGGCTTAAAAAAAAAAAAAGTAGTCAGGCACTGACAATTATCTTAAAAGGCCTTCAAAAATCACGTGCAATTTTCAATATGCAATTAGCACCTCAAGAGGGATTCTGAAATTTAGGCCCTGAAGCTTGGAATATAGAGCAGCACTGAGCTAATAGGAGTCTTTCCTTCCACAAGCTGATTGCAGTTACCAGGTCACAAGAATTTGAAGCAACTTAATGCATCCTTCATATATCCTGTTTATAAAGGCTTTGTAGCTATAAATGTGGTTTTTGAGATATGTAAAATGCAAGAGTTAAAAAAAATCAGAAGGACAACATACAATTTACTTGTGTGACTGTTGTTTTAAGAATAACTTTCCCTTTTTGAAGATATAAATATTTCACAGCAGCAGTGTCTACTCTCACTACTCTTTCATTTCTGAAAAGGTTAGGAAGCTTTTTCTCCCAGTAGAATTAATGGAAATGGAAACTGCTCAGCAACTTCGAGAACTAGCTATGGAAAATACACTTTGACTTAACAAGCAGCCTCACATGAAAGAGTAAAATTGTCTTTTGAAGCGTGGTTGTATTGGCATTTAAAGTTGTGCTGGTCTGGCTTCACTGCTATCAACATTTGACCACTCAGGTTACCATCTCCAATGGCAGATAGGTACTGCAACAGGGAACTGCAATCTACTTCTATCTCCTCCTTGCTCCCAAGAAGAAGTATCAAGGAGACAATCACTGCATCCACTGAGTTCACCCACACATTTTGTATTTCCAAGCAGGAATATTTGTAAAGCCTGTACTTCAAAGGTATGATTGTTTCTTCCCAATCATGCATAAAAACAAATTTGTAAATGTTGAAAGCCAGAAGCATTTTAGGTCTCACAACAAAGTGCACTGAAAGTTTAGATTATTTTTAGCAGTGCCAAAGATCTGCAAACATTCCTTCAGAAGAAGAATACAGTTACAGTCCCAAGATATTACAAGGAGCTAGCTGAATTAACTTAGAATAAATTTGAGTAATTTGATTTCTTTTGGCTTTAGTGAAGAAGTGCAGCATACATGATGCGTGTCTTCTGAGCTTTATGACTTTCACTTGAGACCAATGTTTATACTTAGAACACAGGTTATGCAAGGATACTAACAGATGACCTATAAATAAAAATCTGTATTTCTTGACTCACCAAATCTGGAGACAAGCCTAGACCCCTCAGTGCTCGAACACTGTTCTGTGTTGGTTTTGTCTTTTGTTCACCGGTGGCATTAGGCTGTAAAGTTCAAATTGCAATTAGCATCCACAAACAGAGCAATTATGGGTTAAAAAAGCTCATTGCAAGTGATAATGCTTACAAAAAGTAAGCATATCCAGAGACACAGTATACTAGAAACAAAAATGGCACTGTTACTACCTGTGTAAGAAATTCTGTGAAGAAACTATGTGGGCCTAACTCAGGTCAATTTTTTTTTTTCCTTACAGAGGAAAAGTTTCAAGATAATTGACTCAAGCATGAGAAGAATATTCCAAAAAGCTATATTTTCCTAGTAAGAGGAGAGTGTCCAACCTGACACAAGGCTTTCAATAACTGTCCTTGAAAATAAACAGATATAATGAATAATTCTGCTCTCAAATAATCCCCCCCAACCCTCTAACCTATGGCTGCAGTGGCCAGTAATTCTCTTTCTGATCTATACAAGGCACAGTTACATCATCACTACCAAAACCTACTTAAGAAGTGGAATCCAGAGTACGAATTGAAAAATCCTTTTAGCCCTGTTCAAAAAGTTGGTATTGACTGGAAGACTATTGCACATCAAAGTCTTAGTGAACCACAGCGGTCTCTTGTGGAAGCTCAAGCCTCTGCTGCACAAATCCCTCAGCCGCAGGACAAACCCAGCCAGCTCTGTGTACTGGAGAAGCCTGAAGGCAGCTTCCGTGTGCCACTAGAGCACCTGCATGGCCTTGCCTTGGTAATGAGGCTAGAATTTCTCCTGCAAACTTCATTTCTCTTTGACAGTATAAATAATACAGTTGTTTCCCTGTAACAAAAATAATCTATTAGCTAAAATGACCAAAAGAGACTCTCCTATAGATGTGGCCCGTCCAGCACACTGCTGGTCAGGTCATTTAATGCCAAACCACCTGGGGGTCCCAACACCTGGAGGAAGCTGAAGTCCTTTATGCCTGTCTTTCTGTATAGTCTTAGCTGTAACAAACAGAATTTAAACCAGTATCTTAGAGAATATTAACAGCTTTTTTACTTGTTCATAATGTACCAGCACCTTCTAGTGCAAAGCACAGCTGTATGTAGCCTCCTAGATAAATTAGAGTTGACAATTGGAGATTTTTTGGCAATTTATATAAAAACAGTTTCTCACATCAATAAAATAATCATGAAGCTCTTTATTTATCTCAGTGTATCTGGGTTTTCTGTCCAGCATGAAAGAGTTAACGGAAGAATTAAACAAATATAAAGCCCCATACAGACTAAAATCTATGCTATTTTATTTTTAATAACTTACCTGTGGTACTAGACTAACATGGATATTACAGAAGTTCTCTCTTTTTGCTTTGAACTGAAACTGTCTAAATGCTTCAACAAAAGGCATTCCTTCAATATCTCCAATGGTTCCACCCAGCTGAAAAAGAAAGCTTGGTTATGTCAGAGATGAAGAGAGGATCAACAAAGTAATGAAATAATTACCACTTACATACTCAACAGGTTTTCTAAGATTTTTATACCTTAAAAAGCCTGAAAATCTAAATTTTCAGGACTTCTCTGAAAAGAATCCTATTGTATTTTGCTCATTCTGTTTACATAAAATTCTGAATACATAAACTGCTAAATAAGACTCATCTTCACACTATACTGATGTGAAGGTTTGTGTATAGAAGAACTTTATTTTCCCATCTGTCAGACTAATCAACAGTTGCAACAAACAAGATACAAACATTTAGCAATATTATCACAGCTTTAAAACACCAATAAATGTCATATTGATTATACGAAATAGTATTTCATATAATAAAGGACTTTTATTATTTATTATCAAAACAAAAGACTAAGTCCATGACAAAGCTTATAAATAAAGACAGAAATTAGATTACTTTAAAAGGCACAAATAGCTGTAGTAGACTAAGTACTGAATAAACCAGTTTTAGCTTATAAAATACAACTATTTCACAAGATTTATAATGATCTTTCTGTGCCACCAAGTGGCTTTTAACAGAATCGCACCTTCGTTGTTCACCCAGCAACAGAAAAACTTCAGTCAACTACATTTGTATGCTACACACATATTCATGCTTATCTCCTTCAGGATTCTGCCATGGAAAAACATTAAAATTATCCTTAATGTTAAGAAGAATAGCATATTTTTCAGGCTGGAGTTATAATAAATAAACATTCCTGACATGGAGAAAACAGAACATAAAGTTTCAAGTTAAAGAACTCATAAGGCCATCATTTATTAATGTCCTTATGCAATGTCTGTATTGACTGGTTTTGCATTTATTTTAAATTAAATGCTTGATGTGCACATCATAAAAAATATCTACAGTTATACCTATAAATATACTTTAATCAAGGCAGACTCTTAGTGATCCATCCAGTCACCTAGGTCACAAGGTTTATCACATTATTGATTAAAGTAGTTGCTTCTGACATTAAATCAATGACATATTTTTCTGACAAATTCTCAGATATAAGGTTTTTTTCTTATTTATCTCTGTAGTGGTAATACCAGCCAGTTACTGACTTTCCTCCACTTGTCTCAATGCTCTACTATGGATGGGTAAAACTCACTATTCCCAGAACATCAGCAATCAACAAAGTTGCCTCCAAAGATCCAGAAAGGCAGAAACTAACTTACAGAATGTTTAAATATATTTCTTTAAACATGATCAGAAGCAAGATGGACATTTGAAACCATCTGGAAAGCTGGAATGTAACAGACTCTCCTACTGAGCCCAGGAGATCTCAGGTATTACACAGGTTTTCTGAATACATTTAACAGTATAAACCTTCATGCAAATGTCCGTGTCTTGAATTAGATATTTCACATTACAGTGACCAGCTGCTTTAATTATATAAATTAATAAATTCTTAAGCAGGTCCGATTCAACAGTACTCTAGAAGGGATTTAGTCAAGTAAACAGAACCTGTAGGCATAATGATGTCTATCACTTTCAGAACAAATCAAAGAATTTCTTGGCATTGTTGCTCTCCAGAAAACTTCAGTCTGACTTTTTTTACAGTAAGTAGCAAAGAGAAAGCAAGCTAATTCTTTGTGTTCACTGTGGATATCTGTCCTAAAAGCTTCCATACTTGCCTCAATTACACAAATCTGTGGTTCTCTTCTGTCATCATCCACTGGAACTTTTGCCTGATTCATTACCCATTCCTGAACTGCATCAGTGATGTGTGGAACAACTACAAGACAAAGCCAAAGAAGGCAAACATATCTTACTTCAGGTCTATATAACATGTTCTGCATGCAAAAGAGGGGAAATGAGCATAAAGTCAAAAGGAAACTACTAGCTCATTTTTCTATTCTTTCTTTCTTTGAACCCAGAAGCTCAACATTCAAGAATATACTCATATTTTTAGAAGAGCAAAAGAAGTAAGGTGATGCAGCAAGGAGCAGACCCCAGTGTGAGTTCACTCTTTTGTGAAAACCAAATGGACTAATATCTCACAGAATTAAAAGTATCACCTTGAACAGTTTTTCCCAGGTAATCACCATGTCTTTCTTTATTGATGACATGCTGATAAATCTTTCCAGTGGTGATGTTATTATCTTTATAGAGATTGATGTCCAAAAATCTCTCATAATTTCCCAAATCTAAGTCAACTTCTCCACCATCATTCAATACAAAAACTTCACCTGAAAGAAGAAAGTGAAAATGGGTAGAAAAACAATAAAACAATCATAAGTTACTAAACAGGCAGCAAGAATACCACAAACTTCCCTTAAAACTGAAGAAATGTTTTTTTTAATGATATATTATAATAACATATCAATTAAGCATAAGCTGCAACTAAATCTGTGTTGTCATTTTGATTCACTTAATAATTAATCAGACTTAATTTCTGAGTCATTACTTTCACACTGAATTTATTATAGGTTTGCAAATAAAATTAATTTATATTGAAAAATATTTAAGTGACTTTAAAATATTTAGCCAGCTTTCCAACAGCATGACATAATCCTTGATTGGAAAAATACAGTCTCCAGCAATCATAAATCAGTAACAAATAAATCATTAATTTACACATGACAGCCAAAACCTGTCTTTTTATAAGCATTAGTTATTACACAGGTTCAAAGTATTTCACTATAAATTCGTGTTGTTGGATCATAATGATTAAAGCTTAGATCAGGAGTAAAGTTATGATGAACATAAATGCTTCATTAAAAGTGATCGCTGTTTCTTACTTGGTTGTTTCATCTTGTATATTTGGTTCACTATGTCCCCAGTGTGAGTTATTTCTGACCCTGAATAATCTAGTGAAAATATCCTTCAGGTTCAGACTTCTCTTATATTTCTAAAAAGTCTCTAAATACTGAATCTATTCAATTTATGAAGGAACTAAAATTGCTAGATCTTGAAGTAGGCAGTAGACCTCTTAAAAAAAATCAAAGTATTTTGCCATGACCCAATTAATCAACAGTTAAACAATTTTTGGGACTAATGCACAAGAGAAAAGAAATAAGGAAGCAACTACCCCAAAGGTACAGGGTGGACTATGGAAATACACAGCACAAGTTGCAACAGTCCAATTCAATTAGCAGTTCAACAAAAACATTACAATCTATGCAATAGATTTATGCCTTGATTCAGTGAGGCACTGAGTACCTCCATACCTCCTCTGCATTGAGTTAGTATTTATGCCAACAGAGAGAGAGTGGAAACATCAGTTCTCATAAGGAGGCCTTGGAAGAATAAAAAAAGGCATACTAAAAAGCACTCCTTAGTTTACTGGTAATCACCAAAGTAAAACCCTTTGCTAACACTTTGGCAGAAACATGATTGAGTAAAAAGAGGCTTGCCATTCTGGTTTATGTGAATTTCTTCACAAGCAGTAGCAAACTCTCAAGCAAACAGAGGAAAAAAAATTAATTGTGTTGAAATTACATACCATAGCATCCTCCTTGATGCAGGGTAGGAATACATCCCCACCATTTCAAGTCATTGCAGGAGCCTTACCATCAAAGGTAAAGGTATGGCTTCCCTGGTCAGCTGCCTCCATATCACCAAATGAACTTTTGAAAGTGCAAGTCTACTGGAATAATTTCTTAAGTATTATGCTCTTCCTTCACTTAAAAAGAAAAGTGTCCTTTTTTAAGTTCAGGAGATAAATGTGTTTATCTCCAGTTCAAAGAATTTTGGTATAGACTAAAGGAGACAAAATCCAGTATATAAAAATAATTAGAAACACCTCTTGGCTGAAGGTATTTTGGAAATTGGAAAACTATTGCTTTCAATAAATGTACAAGTAACAGAAGAGACAGCTGAAGGAATATTAGAAATTCTAAAAGCATGATGTTAGACTGTCCTGCAGGTCATCAACAACGTAGTCAATACAACCAATGTAATCTAGGGAACTAGTAATCTAAATCTACTTTAAAGTGACATCACTGCTTAGATCTCTGAACTTCACTGACACTTTTGACAGATTCTCATTTGTCTAAAACGGGAACTCAATCTAAGTCTCATAAAAACACTCTAGAGGCATTGACAACTAACACAGTAGTAACATAATTCACAAGTAACCCCTGAGGTGCTGAGTATCAAAAAAGACTTATAGTATTATAATTTTTTTTTTTTAAGTTGAACTGAAGATAGTGTTGACTAAGCCTGGAGCTTGGATTTTTCACAATGAAGTAGTACTTTGTAAGAAAGAAGCATCTATTCATAAAAGTATCTTCACCAAACAGGCTTCTCTTCTCTTCTCTTCACTTAAAGCAGACTTGAGAACACATAGTAAGGAGCACACAAACACTGAAAAATATATTATAAAATTACACATAACTACCACGCTGTTGTTCTTATTAAAAAAAACAATTACTATGAATATAAATATTTATGCTGTTCATACCATGTTCATATGGGGAAAAGGTTCCAGCATCTATGTTTATGTAAGGATCAATTTTGATTGCAGTGACACGCAGACCACATGATTTCAGTATGGTTCCAATGCTGCTTGCAATGATCCCCTTGCCAATGCCTGAGATGACACCACCAGTTACCAGGATGTACTTCATTGCAAAATCAGCACAAGTACACCAATCTTAAGCTTGAAATCTAAAATGACAAAGATATACATCTGATGAATGCAAATTCATGCCAGAGAAGAACACACCCTTAGTATGCAAAGAAACTAAGCTGAAACAACCTTCAGAAAGCAAAATCACCATTTTAGAATCTGGCAGTAGGGTTTGTCTCACACAGCTTATACACCAATAACCTTATGCTGAGCACCTAAGCACACTTTGCAGTCAGTGGAAAACCGGATACTGCTTTGACACAATTCTTCCACTCCAGATTTATTCATTTGAATAAATAAAAATCAGAAGAAAGGATCACCTAGTATCTGTGAATTACCAGGGAGAGAAGAGCCAAAGCTGTTCTAGAAAACAACATTGTATCTGTGCCAGATTTAGAGAAAGACCTGGTGATAGGACACATACTAGCATCATGAATTCAGAACGGCAATTCTAAGAGCTATGGCCTGGGGCATTCAGGATGGACAATCTCTGAGGCTCTGCTTCTGTGTCTACGAAATACAGAACTCTGCACCAGAAAAAACTGCACCTGTGAGCACTCACAAACACTGTATCCTGAAGACATAAACATGATAGTTACTGCAAATCACAGTGATCAGATAAAACAGCCCATTTACATTGCTTTATGATGCTGTCAGCATGAGCAACAATGGCTATTCAGATACAGAAACTTCCTTTCTCGAGTTAAGTCATTGTTTATAAGAATCCTGGGTATCTAAAACTGGGGAAAAAAGGGACTTGCTATGAACTAAGAGATTTAAGTACATTAGGCAAAGCATGTAATTGAGGCAGGGGGAAGAAATAACCTAATAGATGGTCAAACACATATGCCACTTTGCACTGAGTGAGTATGAATGACTAGGGATGCAGAACTCTTAAAAACAAGATGATAAGGTGATGCTTTCACCCCCTAAAAATACTGATAATTACAATCCTAATTAAAAACGCTTCATCATTCTTCTTGTTGCTATAATCTGCAATTCTCACTGACTGCTTTTGATATTATGTTGATGCTGTCCCTGCAATTTTTCCACTTTGCCTGGCTTTCACAGAAGCATAGCTTTTGCTACCATTTCTCCATCCCATGTGAAAAAGGATGATGTTATTTACACGTATCTCATCCAAAACTGCATTCACATTACATTCAGGCATCTGTGGAGGCAAATGACTGGAGTGAATTTTGAACAATGACAGCACAGCTCACCACAGAGCAAAAATTCTAGGGAGAAGAAAAATCTTCCATATTTATGTACCTAATTCAAAATAATATGCAGCACATGATGTAAAAGCCCTCATACTAAATCAAAGCCATACAGTTCTTCACATGTTGACAGTAAGCAGCAGCTGGTGGACAAACATCATACCTCTTCCTCTTAATGTACTGAAGTAACACAAGACCAGGATCTCCAGGAGAGTTCAAGCATGAAACAATGCCTGTTATCAATGCAAAGACTGATAATAGGATTTAAGAACCTATTATTTCCTTGCCCATACAGGCAAAAGGAAGACCACGACCACAGAAAGTATTTAAATTGTGAGAAACCAAGAACTTACTTTTTCTCTGCTATTTAATTTTAACAAGTAACTTTTTTTTAATAGCCTGCATTTTAAGATTCGGAGCCTATCTCCTCAGTTTCAGACTCTTGCTTCATAAATCAGCTAATGTAGTTGCCAACACTGAAGTTTCATAATCACCTAAGCCATTTTCAGAGAGAATGGGGGGGGGAATGAATTCAACAGGTATAAATCTTGACTTGGTGCCACTTTAAAGCTTTTAAACCCCGTGCCCCCGCTTGGAGGGACCAAAATTATGTGCTTTTTTAGCGAGAAGAGCGATTTCCCTGCAGCTTAAGGAAACAATGTTTACTCGCAGTAGAAACGAAGAGCTCCTCCAGGTGATTTGGGCAGCCACTTGCGAAAGGACGGGGAGAAACGCTTAGGGGAGGAGAGAAAGCAAAACAAGAGAATGGTGGAAACGAACGTCACGCTGGGAACTGCAAACCAGCACAAGCGGGAAGAAATCATTCCGTTCAGCCTTATCAACCGGAGCAGTCACTCTTCAGCGGGGATTTTGGAGCCCTCCACCCCGAAGGCACGACGCTGCGCTTCAACCGGCCGCAAGCCAAACTCAGCACAGAGGGGGCTACCCTGGCCCACCTTGACAGTGCCCAAGAGGACGGTGGCGGCAGGGGAAGGGCCGCCGGCTGGTAACTTACCGCCCCCGCGCAACCTTTTGGGGGTCTTAAAGGCCGATATTCCAACAAAACGGAGGCGCACTCGATGCTCGCTGCCCGCTAACCGGAGCCCCCAGCGGGCTGACGCGAACCCGCGAAGGCGACACCTCCCCTATAGCCAACGCGGCGTACGCAAGCTCGGCCGGCCGCTTGGCCCCCTCAGGGGGGAACCCTTTGCCTCCCACGCTCCGTGGGGCCTGTCACCACTCCTGCTCTGCTCCGCCCCGCCGGCGGTGGCGCTCGCCTCACTTCGCCTGGCCTGCCAGATCCGCCGTCCCGGCCATTCCAGGCGGAAGCGACGTATGCGGAAGGAGCGGGCAGCTTCATCTTCCGTATACAGGGCCGCCGGACCCCGGACTGTAGGGAGTGTCCGTTTTGCGGCCCCGAGCGCGGCCGCTGCCGCCTCCCCATCATGTTGCGCGGCCTGGGCAGCTGGTTGGGGCTGGAGCGGGTGGGTGAGGAGAAGCTGCTGCCGGCTGAGGAGAGGAGCAGCTCCGCGGAGGAGGAGGAAGTGGCGGCAGCGGCAGCAGACGCGGAGCAGGGCTCGGAGGCGGCGGAGATGCAGGCAGACTCGGAGGCACTTCTCAGCCAGGCCAAGGGACTCGGCAGTGAGTGACCCCGCGCCCGGCGGAGGGAGTTGGGGCGGAGGCGGTAGCAAAGGGTAGCAACTGGAGAGCTGTACGACATAGACCTGTTGAAGAGGGTCCTGAGGAGGGCCATGAGGATGATCAGGAGGCTGGAGCACCTCTCCTACGAGGACAGGCTGAGAGCGCTGGGGCTGTTCAGCCTGCAGAAGAGAAGGCTGAGGGGAAACCTCATAGCGGCCTACCAGTGCTTAAGGGGCTACAGAAAAGCTGGGGAGGGTCTGTTTGTCAGGGCATGGAGCTATAGAATGAGGTGCAGTGGCAGAGCAGGGTAGGTTTAGATTAGACATCAGGAAGAAGTTTTTCACCCTGGGGTTTGTGAGAGACCGGAACAGATTACCCAGAGAGGTGGTGGAGGCTCCATCCATGTAGATGATGCTCTGAGCAACCTGATCTAGTGCAGGATGTCCCTGCTCACTGCAGGGGGATTGAACTAGATCACGTTTGAGGATACCTTCCGACTCTTTGATTCGAGGACCAGTTTCGTGTATGGTTAGTCACCTCCGCTCTGGTTGGGGGGGTTAGACATTCTCCAGAGGTCCCTTGCAACCGCTGTCATTCTATGAAGTTACCGGTACTTACCATTGGCATTTAGACTAAAGCTTTAGCAGCACTTAACAGTTACAGATAGTTTGTAAGGTGAGATAAGCATGTTTATTCTCAGTTCAGCTACTATAAAAGTAGTGTTTTAACACCTCAATGTCTACAACTGTATCTATTGTAACTTGCACCGTGATGCAAAATGAGGAGCACAAGACTGAGGTGAACAGGATGCTCTTTTTATAAAAGCCAAACAGCTCAGAAGCATCTTTCCATAGGCAAATGGTAACTCGGGTCAGCTTAGCTGGTATGGAAAATTATCTCTGTGAAGAAGTGTTAGAAGTCATTCTTCCCTACCCTTATTTTTATGGTTTTGCATATCAGTGTTTTGCATGTCTTTTAAATAGTGTTTGTTAACTGGAGCCTATGGTATAACTTCTGTGTATTTTTTTTGTATCTAGTCCAGTCTTTCACTGTTCTAAAACAGTCCTATGTAATTGCTAAAGCTGGAAGTTTGAAAGTGACCTAAATCGCTAATTTCATTTTATTTCTGCATTTATGAGTTTCATTTAAAATAGCGGTTTTTTACAATAAGAGAAATTTATTTATAAGAGAAATAAGAGAAACTGCTTACAATTCTGTACCTAGCATGTTGCCTCACTGGAGGATAAAGAATAAATCTGTAAAAAAATGGATGTTTAAACCATGAACCAAAGTAAATGGCTACAATTGTTTATCTTAGATATCGTATGTTTCAGATTTGTTAATATCTGTAGTCACTGTGAGAAGTGCGGTGTATGTGCAGAATAATGTGTACCATGTGGTACACCTAGTGGTGTGAAGTTTTTGTAATTTTCCACAGGAAAGTAATGGCATTTGTTTTTGTTGAGCTAATCTATAATAAGGCAAGGCTGTAACTAGCTACAGCTAAGAATTCCGTTCTACTGTAGTAGATTCTTAGATAAATTCTTATTCCAAAGTACAGATGAAGTGTTAGTGTTTGGGGTTTTTTTACTGTTGCTCTGAAGAGCTGGATCAGTATGATCTGAAGGATTAAGCCGAGATGGTTCTTTACTGTGCTTTGCCTTGGACTATCTGAACTGCAACAGATAGTGTAGTTTGGTAAAATACCTGTTTGAATCTTGTAAATTGATCCTAATCTGGCAGTCACTTTGACTGTTCAGGTGGTAAAAAAACGTGACCTTTGTAGAGGAAGAGTAGGTATTGACTGATACAGATATGAAAGTGCATTCCATAATTTGCTTTGTATGTGATGGTTTGGTTTAGTGATTCATGGATCTGCATCTAACTGTGTCTTGTCTGCAACACTGGAGGAGATTGTGATGGAAAGTGTATTTTGTAAGGATTTGGATGTCCCTACTTTAACACACTCTAGAAATGTCTGCATGACTAATAACCCAGGCAACTGAGTGCAAAGAGACTACTAGCACATGAAGAATTTTAGTGGTAAAACCAAAGCCTTTTACTCATTATCATATGACTACATAGGTTAGGAGAGTTTCTCAATGTGAACTAATAATGCAAGTATTGATAGATACATATTCTTATACAGACATAGATTGCAAGCAGTAGAAAAAGGTTCTTTATCATTTGAAAGCAGAGGTGTTGTTTCTCCGCCACTAATTCTATTTTTCTAAGGCTAAGTATCACCTTTTATTGAGATTCGTAACTTCCGTAGTTCAAAAGAATATTTTTCCCTGATGGAAATAAAAAGCATTTTGCTCTTCAAGCTGACTCTAGGACTAGCCAGAACCACTCTGCCTAACAATACCAAAGCATAGCTGGACAGCAAATGTTTTGGCACCTTTTACACTTTAAACAATTCTATATGAGAGTTTCAGGGATACATACAACAGTCAAAACTTACAGATGGAAATAATTCAATTGACTGCTGCTTCTTCTACTGTCATATGAGCTACAATATGAGGTCTGTATCTAAAGTGTAGAAGATGGGCCGTTTTCTTTTTGTATGCAAAATTAAGTGTGGTAAATTGTAGAACTTAGTAATGGATATGATGGATGCTAGCAAATACATGGATGAAGTTTGGTTGCTACCATATAGTGGCTTAGAGATGGAAGTTACATTGAAAAATGCCTTTCCTAACACCTGGCTAGACCTCTGCATATTTTGGTATTGATTTGGTGATGTGATAAAGAGAGTATTTTATACACTACAAAGAACAGTCAGCTTTCCAAAACATGACATGAATGTCCCATATTAACTTACTTTACCAGTGGCGAGCAACTGTGTTTTAAACATCTCTCTGTTTGTTTGGTTTTTGCATAGTATGGTCATTTATTACATTTCTAACTTGTAAGGAAACTAGAGGTCTTGAGAAAGAAGGTGGCTTTTTGCTTGTTTAAAACAGAAGAGCTTTGGCTTTTTATGTCTCCTGAATAAAAGTCAGTTGATTTTTCTTTAACTAATATGTTCTTACTATCCCCCATACTTTGCATTCTTATTAATGCCTCAAATATATTTTTCATAGTTATTCTGGAGTTTAGATCTACTACTACAACTGCTGACACTGGAAATAGAATAGACTGTTTCCATTGGAAGAGACCTACAAGCATCATCAAGTCCAACTGCATGAGCATTTCAGAGCTGAGTATTTTGTTAAGGGCATTGTCCAAATGCTACTAAACACTGATGGGCTTGATGCATCAACTGCCTCTCTAGGAAACCTGTTCCAGTGTTTGACCATGGTCTCAGTAAAGAAATGTTTTCTGTTATCCAGTCTAAACCTACCCTGGTTCAGCTTTAAACCATTGTCACACTGCCAATTGCTCGATCCCAGGGAGAAGAGCTAAATAACTCCATCCTCACTTCTCCCCAGGAAATTCTAGGTAGCAGTGTCATCACCCTTCTGCCTCCTTTTCTCCAAACTAAACAGAGTCCTCGGCTACTTCTCATGGGAAATGCATCCAGCTTGGTTGTCTTTCTGGTTGCATTCAAGGAGCTGAACATCCTAAGAAGGATTTAAGAAAATAGTGGGGTCTAGTACCACACGCAGTACTCAAGGTGATACCGCACCAACAGTGAAGACAGTGGGATAATTTCCTCATTTGAGCTGCTGGTGGTGCTGTATTTGACGCACCCCAGGATGCAGTGTGCCTTCTTGGCTGCCAGGGCGCGCTGCTGGCTCTTAATGAGCTGGCTCTTGACCAGTGTCCCCAGTTATCGTTATGCAGGACTACTTTCCAGCTACTCCGCTCCCAGTTTATACTTGTGCCCAGTGTTACTCCCCCCTAGGTGCAGAATCTGGCGTTTATTCTTGTTAAATATCATGTCGTTGATGATTTCCCAATGCTTCAGTCATCTAGATCCCTCTGCAGTTATTAAATTGTATTTACTATGTCGTATTCAGACATTATGATCAAAGGGCTGGAGTAACTGCCTTATGAAGACAGGCTGAAGGAGTTGGGGTTGTTCAGCTTGGTGAAGAGAAGGTTCAGGGGGGACCTCATAGTAGCTTATCAATACCTGAAAGGGGCCTGCAGAAAGGCAGGGGCAGTATTTTTTCATAAGATATGTGATGGAAAGACTAGAAATAATGGATGTAAATTGGAAGAGAGTAGATTCAGTCTAGATATAAGAAAGAAATTCTTCACGGTGAGGGTAGTGGAACACTGGAACAGGTTGCCCAGAGAGGTTGTGGATGCCCCCTCCTACTCTGGAGGTGTTTAAGGCCAGGCTGGACAAGTGGGAGGTGTCCCTGCCTATGGTGGGGGGTTGGAACTTGATGGTCTTTAAGGTCCCTTCCAACCCAAACTATTCTATGATTATATCATTGTTGGATTGTATGATAGTACAGTCATGACTGTTCAAGTGTAATCAAGTCCTTGTGGCACCGTGCCATTACCTGAGAAATAAACAATGTAATTGTAATTTTAAGAACCTTTGTCAATAAATTGGTATTTATTTTTTCTGCAGGTTTATAATATATGTCTTGCTGCTTGCAAACTTCTTATCCTTAAAAATTAATTCAGTACAATGTAATTGCCCATGCTTCATAGTTCTTTCCCTGCCACATTTATTCACTTCAGCACCGATATTCTAAAAAATGCTAGTTAATCTTTGGAAAAATTTGTTACTGCTGTTCTGACACTGAACATATTCAGAAAAATAAGTAAATAGAGCCACAGTGCTGCTCATGGAGTTAAAAAGAGGAAGACAATATAAAACAGAAAAGAGCAAGCTTATGTCTTAAGACTTATGGAGAAATGTTAAGTATTACTTTCTTGAAATTTTTCATGCATTTACTACGTTATTTCATGAGACTGTGTGTTGACTTTTTTTAAAGAGAAAAATATAAAATTCTATTTTAATGCTGTTGTTGAAGTTTCTTTATTGCTTAGTGTCCTAAAAATATGTAAATGAACTTAGGGAGTTTGCAGTACTTCAAGAAAGTCAGTGGGAACCAATATTTTGAGGTCTATTAGGAGTGATTGATTTAGCAGACGTGGTTCATGTTTAATAGTTTGTTTTGCAGAAAGTTGTCATTAAGTGTGCAGTTTGATCATCGTCACTGAAGAATATGAAATGGAAAAGTATAAATAGGATTTTAGGAGTTCTTTGTGGGCCAGAAGCTGAGTTAAAATCACAGAATGTCAGGGATTGGAAAGGACCTCAAGAGATCATCTAGTCCAACCCCCCTGCTGGAGCAGGAAAATATTTTGAAAGAAGCTTTCAAGTAGATATCTAAATGTCTAAAGAGAAAGGAAAATTAGTAAGAGAACTGGATGTGAAGAGACCTTTTTTCAGGTATTTCTCTTCTTATCTGTCCCAGGTTACCTCTTCAATTTTGCCACTGCTGCTACAAAAAAGATATCTGAATCTGTTGCGGAAACAGCACAGACAATAAAGAAGTCTGTAGAAGAAGGAAAGATTGACAATATCATTGATAAGGTATTTTTTTCTAGATAGTTAATTTGTAAGATCTGTTTGTTTGTTCTTGTTACTGGGCAAATTTTGCTAGTGATAACATTTCTTGAATCTGGTTTTTGGAGCTGTGTGTTTCAAAAGCAGCTATCTCTTGTCATGATCAATGACAAGATAAGTAATTTCTGGGTAGACTTGCCAGAAAAAAATAGTCACTCTACATTAAGCTATGTTGCACCTGTGTCCTGGTCCTTCAAGATGTAGATGCACTGGTGAATGACCAGAATAAAACATGAAAAATCCTGCCATAGGAGGAAAGCCTGGAGGAATGAATAGGTGCAGGTAGTGGAGGGAATGTCTGGGAGATGTGTGGCTTTTTCCCCATTTTATTTAGATGGAAAGAGGAATGCTATAGCTCAGATTTTAAATTCATCTCAGGCAAGATTCAGAATTAGGTCAGCTTTCTGGATATTGCATTTAAGACCTAGAGCTATGCAGGTATGTTTTCATAAGATCCAGTGAGCTAACGAAACGGGTTACTATTGTCCTGTTCTTACCCCCACCCCAAATCTGCCACTTACCTCTTGCCCTGCACATTCCTGCAGTTGCTTAACTTTGCCAGCAAGTGTTTCTCCAGGGGTTTAAGTCAGGAAATAAAAGCAAAAACAAAAACAAAAGCAAAAAAAAAAAAAAGGCAGTAATAAATACCATGGAGTGCTTTGTGCTTCTTAGGGGCTAGCTGGGAAGGAAACTGGCCAAAACCAACATGGCTCTAGTGGGACTGTGCATCAAGGAGTGACAGATATGTGATCTTGACACTTATTGTGAGTCCAAGAGTGTCTTTAAGTATTTAATGCTTTAAAAACATACTGAAATAAGCCTAAACAGTCTGTGTTACCTGTATTTGATACTAAGATGGTAAGCACAGGTGGACAGTATGCTCATGTTCAAATTACCGACTACAATTTTTCTAAAAAAAATTGTGTCCCCTGAACTTGATAAAACTATAAATATAATTATGAAAGTATACACACTGGTTTAAACTTGTCAAGGTAAAAATGAATGTTTCAGTTGAATGTATGAAATACATGAAATACTTTAACTTAGGGAAAGAGCCTCCTGGAGTATAGGAATATGATCTTGCAGTGGATTTGAAAGCATTTTCTGGGTGAACATGAAACAAGAGGAGTATTTTCTTATTTATTGTGATTCTTTGATTTTTATTTTAGACAATTATTGGAGATTTTCAGAAAGAGCAGAAAAAATTTGTCCAGGAGCAGCAAACAAAAAAAGCAGGTAACATATGCTTTTTTTTTTTTTTTTTTTTTTTTTAGATAGTACATAACATTGCATAAGCTAAAACTTGCTAGAAACTGGATAATTGAGCCATAACCTAGTATAAATAAACCTAGTATTTCAAAAGTCTGTTTAATGAAACATAGTATGTCACAACTTAACATATACTGTAGAATAGGAAGATTATCTTTTCAAGTGAAGTTAGTTACAATTATATAGTTACAATCATATAGTTGGTTTAGATTTGCTTTTATAACCAAATTCAGCTTTATGAAATTAACTCAAAGGCAAAGCTGAACTCTAACTGTTGTTTTGAATCTTAAGCCATTGTAATTATTTAAAACAGACATGCTTATTACTTTTTAGCATTAGCAATCATGTAATGCTTTCATAATTAAATGAAAAATATGGGTTAGGGTTTAAACTATAGTATTTATTTAGTTTTGCTGTAGGAGTTGTTCTGCTTACATTAAAGGAATAATTGCTCTTTTGCTTTCCCATAAATCATTTGCTTTATAATTATCTGTGATCTAAATATTTCGATTTATCCACCCTTGGATAAATACTATTGACATTGCTGGATCTAATTGAGACTTCAAAATATGCCCTCTTTTTTTTCTAGGTTGCCTTTTGTCATCAGCTCTTACCTCTTTTAACATATTACCTGAATGCAGTAATTTGTGGTAGTTAATCTACTGTTAATACTGAAAAGGAGCTGATTTTAAATTAGTTGTGATTAAATGTTTCACACTGTTTCTAGTTACTGAGTCTGATTTTTTTTTTTCTTTCAGCATTGCTTGTGTAATCAAGTTGTCTGTACTTGTCTTTTTGACTCTTAGCAAACTTTGGTGTCTGTTAATGTATTTCTAGAAGTTTCATGGAAATAGGTAGCTAGGTTTGCAGAAGAAGGAGTAACAGATGGCCTGATAGAAGCATTAGCATCAGGTGTGAATCCGTGTGGGTGAGAGAACTTGCTGATGTTAGGTGCACAGACAAATAAGCATTGCTAGTTTAAACAGACAAGAATTATTTGTTAACTGTCACAGTTGCATCATATCTCTGTGCTCTGGACTTGCATCAACAGTGAAGAGATTAACAGATTTCTATACATGTACAGTAGTTCATTATTCTCTGTGTACAGCCTACAGATCTCTTTTGGGAGTATCTCTAAATATATCAATCATCTGAACTGGACTATGCTTATTCAGTGTATAACATGTAATTTGTAACAAATTTGTAGTTTGTTTTTCTCTGTAGCTAAGGAATTGCTGTCTTATGGATATTAGAAAATTAACACAATAGTAAATAATTTTGAAAACTTAATTTAGACAAAGTCTTTTAGGTAAAGTTTACATGTTTAAAGTGAATTGAGAAATTACTGCTTGCAGGTGGCTTAGCTAATCACATAGCACTGCTTCAATAACTGAATTCAGAGGCACCAAGGTCTGGCTGGTGCACACTGCAAAGAAGTCCCCAGAGTTTTATTTTACAATAACAGAAATCAGCAATTTTTAAAATACTTTCTTACTTCTGATAAGCAAAGATCCATTTCTAGGCTATATCTTATGACATGACCTTAATGGAGGAAAAAGGATCAATAAATAAACTTACTGATATTAAGTCAGCATACTTTTGAGATATCATATGTCTCAGGGGTTTTTTTATGGTTTCGGTGCTTTGGTATTTGTTTCGGTTTTTTTCTCAAGTAGTATGTATGCAATTATTTTCTTCCTTTCAATAACAGAAGCAGCAGTGCCCCCCTGGGTAGACAGCAATGAGGAAGAGACAATTCAACAACAAATACTGGCTTTATCAGCAGTAAGTATGTAGTATTTTATAAGATCTGAAATTTTTCTATTGGAGAGATTAAATGATGTTTTTTCAGTATACTACTTTATTTGTATCTGTCACTGCACTGATTATATGCAGGACTAAATAATTCCTCCACTATCAACTTGAGCCAAAGTAGATCACCAATAATATTTTGTTTTTCTAAAGGCTTTCCTGCTTTGTGATAGAATATAATTATATAAGAAGTGGGATTGCTTTGTTGATCTTGTGTTTGAAACATAATGTACTTTTTCTTATATCAGTTAATGATCATAAATATGTTCTTCAAAGGATAAACGAAATTTTCTGCGGGATCCTCCAGCAGGTGTGCAGTTTAATTTTGACTTTGATCAAATGTACCCTGTTGCACTGGTGATGTTACAAGAAGATGAACTTCTCAATAGGATGAGGTTTGATCTCGTTCCCAAGCAGTAAGTAATCTCTGCTGGTAACTATATATGGTTGTACTTTTATATGTCTCTGAAAATATTCCTAAATTACTAAATTTTTTCTTTTAATTTCCTTAAATTCTTTCTTTATATACTCTTTCCATATATATTCTGTATCTGCTAATTTTAAATGTGTGGACTATCACAAGTGCATTGCAGCTTAGCAATTAGATAAAAGAACCAAAGTAGATCTGTTAGAATTTCAAACTGGTTGGCGTGGGAGAGGCCTTAAAATTTTTCATGTCCTATGTGCCAAATTAATTAAAAATCTTTTTCCCAAACAAAGGCATATGCAGCAACAAAAAAGTTCAGATCTACTGGTGTAACTGACACCCCAGAAAGGTTATTAGTCAGAGACTCCTTGGAGAAATCATAAAAAAGCAGCAATGCAAGCAAGAAAAGCTGGGTTTAAATAGGCAATGAAAAAAGTCTGTATTATGACTCCCTGCCTTCTAGTGTACCTAACTAAAAGACCTGTAAGTTATTCATCCCAGCAGTTGTGGTCTGTGCCAGTATGTCTTCTTGATCCTTCCTTGCCCATTCCCAGACTCTGCTCCTTCAGTTTGTTTCACAGCTCAACACCCTTGTTAATCAGGAATTCCCAACATTTGTACCTTTTTCTGAGCACAGAAATGTGAAAAATATGTGTATCTCTGGGCATTTTACTATCTTAAATCTCCTCCATTAATAAACCTTCACAGCTCCTTATGTTACTTAAAGCTCTATCTATATTCTAGTTCTTCATCAGATCTGTTTCTTATGCTTTGTCTTGTGCCTCTGGTCAGACTCGCCTTGCCTGCCCTACCCTCTTAAATAATAGGGGTTTTTTTCTGTTCTTAGTCTTGGTAGTAGTATCTTCGTTCTCCTTTCTTTCTTGTCCTACACACCTTTCAAAACATGGCCCTTGTGATTTCGGGGCTTCTGTTCCCTTAGGGTTAAAGTTGGGATTTTTCATGCTTGCTGGAGGGTTACCAGAAGGAAGCATTTCCTCAAAATATTGGATATTCTCACACTTACAAGAGCTGGTCATGTGCAATACAGCAGTTTGTAGTTACAGAAGGTCCTACCAAGATGCTGAAAAATGTGAAGATAGTGAAATGGTTTTCCTGCAATCTAGGAGTGCCTTCTGCCTATCAATCAAAGATGTTCCAGCTCCACCTGAGGTCTAGGTGAAATGTAGATAAATATAGCTTGACGAAGATAAGAACAGAATGAGCAGAACAAGGTTATTTGGCTTGTTTGGTTTGTTTACATAGTTTTGACAAGAGAGATGGAAAAACATAGTACTTTTTCCGAACTATGTATTGTTGCATGATGTTAAGCTTTTTCTTTAAAAGTAACATTATTATTACTGTTGGTTTTGTTGTCCCTAACTGTTATGTAAGAGATCGGGATCTTCTATAATGCTGGTTTTTTTAAAACTGTACTAATGTCACAATGTTTTTACTTGAAAGGCAGCTATGTCCATTCCTTCCCTCTGAGTATTTAAATTTATTTCGCTGCTAGATGGTAAAAGAAACCATATTTTCGAACGTAGTAATAAAAATCTGTTTGTTCCCTCTAGTGTAAAGGAGGAAGTGTTCTGGAGAAATTATTTCTACAGGGTGTCCCTAATTAAACAGTCTGCACAACTCACCGCACTTGCAGCTCAACAGCAAGCAGCAGGAAAAGAAGAGAACAAAGGCAGAGAAGAGGACAGTCAACTGAAAGGTATGAGAAGGATTTGTTTTAGCACAGGTCATTAAGTTAGTGTCATACATACTGACTGTGTGCATCAAGTGACATTGAATTTTTATTCTGGACTTCCCATGAAATCCAAGCTTCTTTTATCATACTTGCTCTATTTGCCCAGATGGAGGAAGAGAGGGCTCCTAGTGATTTAAGTAATTTCCCAATTTCAGTCAACTTTATCAGAAGGATTGAAGTCTCTCAGTTAAGTTTTGTGTGTGGTTTATAACAGCTTAAGACCACTTCTTTATCTCACTGTAGATCAGAAGACTGCTTTAAGCAAAGGNAGTGCTCTCTAATGTGTTTTTTTTGCCCTGACAGAAAGAAGTAATGGGTAACTTTGGTTCACCTGATGACACAAGAGGTACTATCCAAGCCAAACAGCTGGCATATGGTTTGATCTTGGCTTTTCCGTAGGACTTGGGATGAACAAAATTAGTAATATGAGAGTAGAATTACTGTGGAGATGGAGTCAGGTGCATGCGAGGCATTGAAAAGCAGACAATTTATTATAGCAGTAGAGGAAGATGAGGCCAGGAGGCTACCTGTGATTCAATCTTGAGATGAAAAAGCCACTTCAATGTAGGCATCTTCAGTTACACTGATCAGTTTATGCAGATTATTCTTACTGAAACATTGGGCATCTTCTGTCTGCCTGCGAACAAAGATAGGTGCAGCTTAAAGAGTGTAAAGCAATTAGTGGCTAAGGTAAAAGTTAACTAGTAGCTTAATAAATCTTAGCTTAAGTACATGTACACTTATCACCCGTGATAAGATACCTAAAGAGTCTTGGCAGACTGTGTAGGTAATTAGACAGGAGAAAGTCTTCACTGCACCTTGGAACAGATTCTCATATGCCCCAAATCAATAAATTGTCATAATCCACAAAATCTGTTAATGCTGAGGTCATGCTGAAACTGCTAGTCTGACTGACAGCCAACTAATCCTTGCAAAATTGACACCTTTTTCCATCCTTTCAAATATAGTATCTTCCCATACTGGTATTTTTCCTTTTGAATCCTTGCACTGGTAATAATCCTATCTTTCTAATTCTACCTCTGTTTCTAATTTCATCTTTCTTACCTTTTTCCAGACCCTCTCACAACTCTTTTCCACAGCTTAGTAATTTCCTTCCAGTTTACTGAGCTGGGTCTTGGCTTCCTGAACACACGCAGCTGAACTTTGGTGTTGAAGGGAGATTACAGTGGGAATTACAGAGCCAGACTTGCATATCGAAAAAAAAAAAACCTTTTCAAAAATTACTGTAGTAGTTGTCTCAACCTTTTTGGGGTGTGTGTGTGCCATTGCTATCAGTTTGACTCTTTCTCATAGACTCTGTTCAGAGTGCTTCTGTGTTAGCATAGGCAAGGTCTGCATATAGAATGTACAAAGTAGTTTTTCTGATTATAAATCCAAGGAATATACTGATGGGGCAAGTCACTCCAGAATCTACTACAGACCAAGATGCATCAATTCTGACTACTTTTATGACAGGATCAATGAGCTATATGCAGTCAAACATTGCAGCATGTCCCCATGTTGAACAGCTCTATTCATGCTAGTTCAGGCTTCTTAAGCTTAAAAAAAAAATCTTTACTTCACTTGAATGTATTACATGGAGCATAGAGGAGATCCGGGCCAAATTTGTGCAAAGTGACCATAGGTCACTTCGCTTTCAGAAGATGCTTGCCTTTGAGGAGACCCAGCTCTTCTCAGACTATTGCCAGCACATACCAGTGGGCTGTAGGGAGTAGTGTTCCCTCCCTGGGAAGATTGGCAAAGGTGGTAGAGGAATAGCCCGGTATGATTTGTGTGTTTGCTCTAACAATGTAATTCTTTATCTCACTGTAGTTCAGAAGACTGCTTTAAGCAAAGGAGTTTGTTTTCTTTTCCTGTACCTTCAATTTAAAATAGGTGCAGGTTAAAAAGCAAAGTTGAGAATTACATTCTAGTGAATTTTGTACTGGTTTTGTAAGGATGGTCTTCTTCATGAAAGCAATAGAGGAAATGTGATTATATGGAGAAACAACTGATTCATTTTGTGGAAGATATTTTTTCTCTTGTACAAAAGAGCTAGTTTTAAATGTCTATACTCTTTCATCATAACAGAAACCTTTTGCCTTTACCTTTTAGTACAGACTGTATTTAGGTTCACTACCTGTTCATGCCATGTCACTTCTACACTTTCACTGTTTTCAGCTCTCCATTTTTGTTACTTTCTATGAGCAAAAGGTGTTAATAGCACCGTGCAGGTGCTATTAACTCAGAAAATCACTGAGATTCTCATAATTTCATTAACTTCTACATCTAACTGGCATCTAAATGCATTAATCAATTTTTTCTTTCTTTATCTCTTTATTGTTGTAATTTTTTTTTATCGCTTTTTAGTTTTTGTTCATGGGGATTTTTTTATTACACCAACTGATGGGATTATATTATAGACTATTAAGAGTAGTAACGGTCTTCATCTCTGTTTTTTGTGATGCATCACAGGAGATTTCTGAATCATAGAATTGATATAGTTGATAGAGACCTTTAACATCGTCAAGTCCAACCATTGACCTGGCACTGCCAAGTTGCCTCTAAACCATGTCTCTCAGCACCATATTGACATGTCATTTAAATACCTCCAGGGATGGCAACTCAGCCATTTCCCTGAGCAACTTGTTGCAATGCTTCTTTTGATGAAGAAATCTTTGCCAATATCTAGTCTTAACCTCCCCTGGTGCAACTTGAAGCCATTTCTTCTCATCCCATCATTTGTTACTCAGGAGAACCTCACTACAGTAGTTGTAGTTGTAGAGATATTTAACAGAACTTCTCTAGATCTAAGCTCTGGGAGCACCACTTGTGACAGACCACCAATTGGATTTAACTCTGCTCTCTACTACTGTCTGGGCACAGCCATCCAGCCGTTTCTTTACCTAGCAAAGAATACTTGCATCCAACCCATGGGCAGCCAGATTGTCCAGATGAATGCCATGAGGAGTAGTGTCAAAAGCTTACTAAAGTCCAGGTAAACAACATCCACAGCCTTCTCTCATCCACCAAGCGTGTCACTTTGTCATAGAAGATCAGGTTTGTCAAGCAGGACCTGTCATCCATAAACCCTCACTGACTGGGCCTAGTCACATGGTTGTCCTGCATGTGCTGTGTGATGGAACTCAAGAGGACCTACCCATTTACTTTCCCTGACTCCGAAGTCAGACTGGAAGGCCTGTAGTTCCTCAGATCCTCTTTCTGGTCCTTCTTTTAGATGAGCATCGCATGTGCTATCTTCCAGTCAACTGCGACCTGCTCCATTAGCCAAGATTACTGATAAAGTGATTTGGTGAGCACTTCTGCCAGTTCTCTCAGTGCTCTTGGGTAGATCCCATCCCACCTCATAGACTTCTATGTGTCATAGGTTATGTATCAGGTCATTCACCATTTTATAGAAACATTTTTTATTGTCTTTTACAGCAGTAGCCAGATTTTTTTCACGATCACTGTGGTGGGCTGCCCTTTTTTCCATAGGCCTTAAACTTTCTTTTTGTTCCTGAGTTACAGCCAGTGCTCTCAGTTTAGCCAGGCTGGTCTTCTTCCCTGACATCTCATCTTACAGCCATCTCCTGTGCTGTAAAGATTTCCTTCTTGAATTGCTTCCTGGATTCCTTTGCCCTTCAGGACTGCCTCACAACCAAGCTCCCAGAAAGGTCAGAAGTATTTGCTACTTTTAGTTCTTTGTATAGAGGAAAAGATTAGAAACATAAATTCAGCCAAAAGATACTTTCTTCACTGTTGTTTATAAGCATATTCTCTGTGAAGTTGTCTACTAGCAATGTACTTCCCCTTTGCACTGAGCTTCTCATTTGATTTCTGTTTCTGCTTATCATTGTTTCACTTAATCAATTTCAGAAAAAAAAAGAAGTTGCTGCATTTGTGGCTGAGTGGCTAGTGAAATACAAGTTATTCTATCCTAATTACAGTACTGGAGGTTTCCTTTATGCCAGCTAACTGTGTAGTTAAATGGGCATTCTTAAACTGTAAGTCCCTAGGGAGGGATAGCTTCCTTTTATATTTATTCTTTCTTACAGTCCTCACATTTGCCAAACTAGAGCTGTTTTAATTGAAGTGTCTCAACTCTGTAAGACAGATGGCAGCTGACACTGTTGGACAAGAAAACCCTATTACCTTTGAGTCATTCAGACCCTTCTTAATTGCTAGTCAGAGAAGCTGAATAATACACAAAGAGTTCCAGTGTATCTAGTAGAATATAGAATGTAGTAAAATTCTAGAATTCTAGCAAATTACCATTGTGACTGCACACATAGCATCATTTTAGAAAAAAAACTGGGGCGGGAGGGTGGGGAGTGATGTTGCAGAATGTGCACTGTCTTTTTGTCCTGTTGCAGATTTCTCGCAATTTAGGAGATGGTATAGGATATGCAGATAGAACCTAATTGCTAATTTCTATTGCTATTCTACAATAGAAAAGATCTATTTACCAGTCTGTAATGAACACATGTTTCGCTTAAGTCAAAAATGGCATGGATTTGGGAAGCTCTGAATCATCTGAGTTATTTTGGATTTAAGTAACCTTTTTGAAGGTTGGATTCCCTGGTTGGAGGCTAAAACTGGAAGTAATTGCCTGTTGGTAACTCTTCATAGTGTTCAGAGTTTCTTTTTAAAGCTGACTGATGTCTGTAAAATAGAATTAATTGCTTTCCATTTTTATCTATGTCTTCTCCTTACCTGCTGTTTTAGCAAAGTTAAATTAGCATGGTTTGATGCAATAGGGGAAAAAAGGAGGGACAAGAGGAAGACATTCCGTGTACCAGGGTAGAGACTATGTAAGGTCTATAACAAAATGCCAAGTTCTAGTCCTTCCCCGGCTACTGGTAACTATTTACGTGGGAAATGAAGTTACTTCAAGGGCAGAAAGCACATCAGTAGTGGAGGGGATGATGGCAAGCCAGTAGATGCAGAGCAGATCCATCAGACTGGTGCATGTCCCAGCATGGAACTGCTGCAGTGCTTCTGCTTGAAAGCAGCAGATGGAGCTTGAATCACCTTGCTTGCACAGTGCCTTAGGCTCTCCATGTTGAACAGGAGAGAGTTAGTGCCTTGTTCTGCAGCTTCCCTGAGCAGGGAGTGCTGGGGCCTCTTTAGTTGTGGGGTTGTGTGCAGTAGCAGATGATCTGAAGACTGGGAAGTAGAAGGAAAAGATGGAAACAGTGGGCATTGAGCAGATGAGCTGTAAAAGCAATGACAGCTACCAGTTAGGGAATTATTTTAATTAGAAGTGATCTTAATTTAAAAATAAAACTTTCCAAAAAATCCCCCCTTCAAAAACTGCTGAGTAAGCAGGAAGCATCCACCTGTGTAGGCTGCAGTAAGCAAAGCTGGGAGCTCCGAGCTGCTTTGCATGTTTGAACAAATAAAACTGCTAAGCAAGCACCCCATCACTACCACAACCTGCTCTGTATGTTAATTATTCTTGCAGCCACCTGGCTCTTTATTCTGACTCCTGATAGTTGCATGAGGAAGAAAGCTGAGGTCTTCCTTTACCTGCCGTGAAAGAGATCTGTCCTTGTTTGTAAACAGTTTTTGTGTTCCTAGCACCATGCTACTAAATACAGAATGGACAGTGCGTTTTCTTGGGAAATTGAGAACAGCTTTTAGGGTTTATGTTTTTCAGTGACTGCCTATGCAGCAGAAGACAAGGCTGCTGTATTCTCCTCACATGTGTTTAGGGATGTGCATGCAGATGTGGTCTGATAAACCTAAGAGCAAACTAATGCCCATGTCAGCAGTAGTGGCAGCAACCAGAGTTTGGGATTTCTTGACCAAGTCTACAGTTTTGTAACTTTGAAGGTCTTATGATATGCAGTGCAATCTGGAAGTGTCTTGTAAAAGATACTCTTTCGGATTAGCAGTTGTTACTGTTCTTTGGATTGAGGGGCAGAGGTGTTTCTGTGACATAACTTTACAGCCATAATGAGGAATGTCTATTTGCTAAATTTGATGGTGCCTTTATTAAGAATAGAAAACTGCTTCTCTTCCTTCTTGTATAACTGAATTCAGCCTTTAAACACTAGGATTCTGTAAAACACAAAATACAGTATTTTCTTGTACTATTAACAGCTATGCTGATTAAATGAGATCTTTATAAATTTAAATGTTCTCTACCTTTTTTTATTTTTCCCACTTGTTAGAAACAGTACGGCCAAAAACACCACCGGTTGCGATAAAGCCTCAAATAAAATCTCAAGAGGTAAAAATGCTGTTTTATTTTATCTGGTACTTAGTCTGTGAAACTGTTAATAAGTTGTGCTATGAAGCCATGATGACATAATATCTGAAAGTCCTAACCTGCCGCTGTTTTGCTGTGATACTAATTTGTATTGTGCACACTTTGAACTCATTTTCAGTAGAAGAAACGCTAGTAAATTTGAAGAATACATTGATTAGTATCCTGCACATTGTAGTAAAACAGGTTTTGACTCTGAAGAATTACATTTTCAAAATGTTTCGAATAGAAGGTTTACATTGTGTTTAGAGGTAAGCAGTGCCTTAATAAAAATATATGCATATGCTATATTCTGTCATGCTTAAATATAGGAATCTAAATAATGCACTGTAACAGCAACATTCTTTTTTTGCAATGACAAGAAACATTTTGCTTGATACTGCAAAAACCTTTAACTTAGACACCTAATAACCTTGTTCATTTCTGGATTGTAAAATCAGTGCCAGACAACATTCTTGGCAGAAGAACTGTGCATTCACTTGCAAATAACAAATGGTGGACTAAATTAAGCTATAAGCATTTCTAAAGAGCAGCCTGCTCTTAATCTCAGTTGTGTGTAGGAAACTGGTACTGAATTGGTGGTCAAAAGTTAGTATTAGTCTTCAGTGCTACTTTTATTATTATTTCCAAAAATTATAAAACCAATTAAAAGTTGTTAGGAGAACGCTGAAAGGACCCCAGGATGAAAAGGATATAATTTTCAGTACAATGATCTAACATTTTGGTCTGTGCAAAGATAAATAAAAATAGCCCATAAAGAAAAATACTGGTCAGAGTGATGCATTTGGTTTGGGTTTTCTCTGGCTATCTTTAAAAGGTATGGGCAGAAGTATGTATCAGTGACATTTTTTCCCCTTTTTTTGATAAGCATATACAAAACTGTCTTACTGCAGGATGAGGAAGAGATTTCCACAAGTCCAGGTGTATCAGAATTTGTCAGTGATGCTTTTGATGCCTGTAATCTGAATCAGGAAGACCTAAGAAAAGAGATGGAACAACTGGTGCTAGATAAAAAGAAAGAAGAGACATCAGTAGTAGAAGGTAATAATGACTTTACCTTCTATGTCTTAAATACAGCAATTCTAAGAGATGCATTTGGAACAATAAAAGAACTTTGAGAATGATGAGAAGAAATAAAAGTGGGGCTTACACTTAAAATAATACAGAAGAATTAATACCAGTGTAAAAATTTAAAAAAAAAAATCTTGTAATATGACTCAGGCCATACACAATCAATAATTTACTACAAAGATACTTGTATGTGTAGTTGCAAATAGTAATTTATCAGAATTCAAATTAGAATGTGTTTTAATTCTTGCTGAATCCTTTTTTTTCTGAAACTGTTACTGTTTCTAATACATAAGCAAGCTTGAGGAATTCTAGTAAGTATGGATGGAAGTGTTTCACTATATCATGTAATTTGTTCAGAGAAATCTCAGCTTGCCTTGGTCACTTGGACTGTGGAATAACATACCTTCAATCTAGGCTGAATTACTAACCAGCTTGTAATGCATCAGACACCCATCTCCTCCCCATTCTCTTGTTTTATGATAGGTATAGCTAATTTAAAGAGAGATTAACAACACAGGAGTGCCTTCTGACTCATTTTTGCCCTGAAGTATGAAATATGATTACCTTTAACCCTGACTAAATGAGCTTACCTAGCTATAAATGTCAGTGAGAATACCTACTTCTTTTTTTAAATTATCCACAGTATTTAAGTATGATTTTTTTTTCTTTTTATAACAGGGTATGCAACAAACTTACAAAATGAATAATTTTTTTTACAGAGATTTAAAAGTTTAGAGGGAGACTGATTCAGTTGATACTAGACTGAGAGACTGCAGGAAATGAGCTTTCAAAGGCTCACTTGTCACAAACTTAAGTTCTGTATTAATTTCTTATATAGGAGTGTGGACTTGGATATTGATAATTTTCTACCTGTGCTCATTAGAGATTTTAATGTTCCGTTTTCTTTAATTTTTGAGGAGAATTGCCCATAAAATTAGTGCAATATGAAATAAGCAGAGCACATGCGCCTAGTTTCATATAAGTAAGCAACATTCTACATTATTAAGTTAATTCTTACACCTTGTTTATCTCTTATAGAAGAAACTGCTGATTGGGAAAAGGAATTGCAACAAGAGCTTCAGGAGTATGAGGTGGTGACAGAATCAGAAAAGCGTGATGAAAACTGGGATAAAGAAATAGAAGAAATGCTGCAAGAAGAAAATTAAGCATGACCTTGAGCTTTTTCTGAGAACTGACATGGATTTCTGCTTTCATATTCTGCATATTCCGATCTTCAAAAGACATAAAAGAATCTAAAATCATTATAATTCCATATGGGAATACAACAAGTACTTCTGTTCTTTATATGAGCAGTTTCTGAACTCCTGCAGTCTTCAAAAGGAAAAAAACAAAATACAGGCATCGTAGGTTACATGTCATATTAAAAGCAGTAACATCATTACATGAAGCAGCACTTTAGTTGAGGAGTTTTTATGCGGTCAAGAAGCACTTCATATGTATAGCCAAAGAATTTATAGAAAATTGTATTGAATAGCTTCCAACGATTTGTTGAAAAAACTAATTGAGACTCCAAAAGAAATACAGATTAATTATTCATCAAGTATGATTAACTGGCAAACATTTAAGCATTTAAATAAGAGCAGATTTATAAACTGTTTGAATTAAACTTCTTTTGTTAAATCCTCATATGAAGATGCTGCCTTTCCCCACATAGAGAAATGGTTTAATGTATTTTTATTTCAGAAGACTGTTGTCTCCATTTAACTTTGCTATCTGAGTTGAGAGCAAATTAAATGTTTCTCTTATTTTAAGCACTAAAACAATTATGTAAAAACTTGGTCTGGAAGTCTTTATTAAATATGTAGATATGTATAAAATGGACTGATTTATTTGGAGGGAGGGCAAAATGGGGCAAACATACTTCAGACTTAAACAGATTTAAAAATATACTTTGTCACAGCACTTAAGACATGGAATTTAAAGTAGTTTTCTTTAAAAGATTTTTTTTCATTCTTATACATCTTGATGTTCCCTATAGTTCTACCTTTGAGTGAGTGTCTGTGTATCTGTGTATGCAAATGAAACTTTGATGTTCTCTTTGTCATCCATTTCATAAACCACTCTGACAAAGCATGAATGTAATTCCAAATATGAAGGAAAATGGATAAAATTAAGTGGGTAGGAGCCATTAAGCACAACTGAATTATAGGTATGTTACATACAGTATGCACTATATTCTTGACACAGTTTTGCAGCAAACTTTTGTGAAGAGACTGAAAAGATTATAGTTGTAATTGTTTAGACAATATGCATCCTATGGGAATTGAAAAGAGCTCAGTATTTTTAACTGATATTAGTGTAGGAAAGGACTATTTGAGGTTGTCCTGATTAGCAGCTTGGACAGAAAGTGCTCCTGTACTTCTCACTGTGGAAAATTATTTGTTTTAAACCTGCGTATGTTTGGCTTCTTAAATTAGTTTATTACCATACACTTTTGCAATGAAAAATCATATTAAGCACGATTTGCATTTTTATAGTGCTTTTTGCATTCAGTTAACAGATGCAAGCTAAGTCGTGGTAAATAAGAAGTACTTTTAAGGGCTTTTTATATCCAAGATTAATTAAATGCCACAAAAGTTAAATCTGTTACACTCATAAAAATCACACTATTTAAAGCTTAATGTTTGCTCTTGACAAATAGAACTGCTCAAGCTGGAGCCATTGGGTTCTGACTGCTGTACCATTTGACTCAACACTTTCTAAAAAGACAGATAGTTCTATTCTTATAGTGGCAAATCTTCCCTGGATGACTAAGAGCCCAAAATCACTGGTCCAAATGTCCACTTTCTGAAATAAAGCAACCTGATCATTCCTACTTGTATGGGGTTTGTGCGTCAAGCATAGCCTATATAATGGTTATAGATATGAAACTCAATCTGTTGTAAAAGAAGACTGCTACGTATAAAACTTTTTTCAGCTTTCATGAAAACTATTATGTCTTTAAAAAAGGTGGAGAGGTGGAGGGGGGGGGGCAAGACCACCAGAAACCACTATTTAAATTAGCATTTTAAAAGGCAATAATGTAGCAAGGCTGACTCTCACTTGAGCTCTGATAGTCTCTTCTCAAAACTCGTATTAATATTTTCAAATCTGCGTATCTACTTTTAACCTGGAAATCTGGAATAAGTTTTGTATAGTTCTGTAGTTTTCAAGACTTACCCATGCCTCTCATTTAGTTCTGTGCTATAAGTGTTGAGCAGATTTTGTTGTGTGTGATAAAAGTGTTTGCACTGCACTTGTCACTTGTGACCAACACAGATGGGCCTCTTGATGCTGAATTTTGTAGGCCATTGTGTAAAGAGCTGGAGGTTGGTTACTTCTCCCAAGTAACACACAATAGGACAAGAGGAAATGACCATAAGTTGCATCAGGGAAGGGTTAGACTGGATATTATGGAAAATTTCTTCACTGGTAGAGTCATCAGGCATTGGAACAGACTGCCCAAGGAAGTGGGTGAGGCATCATCCCTGGAGGAATTTTAGAGATACGTAGACATGGAACTTTGAGATAGGGTTTAGGGATGTTTCATCAGAATTAGATTGATGGTTGGAGTCAATGATCTAAAAGGTACCTTCCAGTAAAGGCCATTATCAAAGGTGATCCTTTGATAATATTTTTCATAAGGAAGTATGCTGGTATTTTCTTAACAGCAGCAGTCCAACCACTGGGATGCTGCAGGTGTTAAAATCCAGCAAAACAACAGAACCAAACCAATGACAAAACCAAAATGAACTAAGAATAGATGTAATACCAGTCTGTGGAGACAATGGACTAGAAAATACAGTTCTTTAAAACATTGTGGAAAGGCAAGCAACAAAAAGATTGTTAGAATGTCTTCTTGCAAGAAGCTGAAGTTGCTTCTTTTTGGAATTATCCTTTGAGAAACAGTGAAAAAGACTGCCCATGAGTCATTTAGGTTAGCTTAGAACAGTATACAGCTTTCTTCTGAGATACTAACTTCTCCACTTACCTTGTGCACCAACGAAGTGTCCTCTTTTCTTAGTTTATTCATCCAGTTGGTATTAGTGGAATATGTGCATGAGGTTTTTTTAAATTCAGTTAATTGGCAGAGGAGGATGTGGAAAGACTGGAAAATCCTAGGATTAAAAAAGCGTAGCAAAATGTTCTACATTTTTATTCAATTGTGTACAGATGTTCTAACCAAAGTTTTCATTTTCTTGAATTGTTTCAGTAATCTTTTGGTTTGTTACTCCAGTTGGATCACAAAAGTTTGCTAGTGTTTGGTGCAGTTATGTATGTAGCAGTAAAGCGCAGGATATCAATTTCAACCTCATGCATTTAAAGGATAACCTGGTACAGGAGGGTATCACCTGACCATGAGATGCATCCTTGAACTCTTGGCTGCTCAAATGTTATTGACTTTTGCCTTGCAACAGCTATTACATAAAAGGGAATGAAGTGTGCCTGGTTATTTACTGTGCCAAGCATTAGCAGCCACATCAGCCTTCGGTCCATGTGCTGCACCTGGAGTCTGGTTGGATAACAACAGAGCTAAGAGCTGCATTGATAAGGGTCTGGTTTTCCATTCAGCAGAAGTTGTATTCTCTGGCCTCTTACTCATAGAATGGTTTGGGTAGAAGAGACTTCAAAGATGATCTAGTTCCAACATCCCTGCCATGAGCAGGGACACCTCCCACCTCTCACCAGATCACACTGCTCAAAGCTCTGTCCAGCCTGGCCTTGAACACTTTCAAGAATGGAGCATCCGCAGCTTCTCTGGGCATCATGTCCCAGAGTCTCACCTGTAAAGAAATATCTTCCTGATATCTAATCTAAATCTCCTCTATTTGTTCTCAGTACATGTTGACCAACACATCTTTAACAACAAGTGTACAGTAGCCTGGTCTTAAATAATATTATTCCTTAGTAAGTTTTTGTTTAAAATTCTCACTTTTAATACTTTTTTTCTTAAATATAAGGGGGGGGAGGTTTTGAGGTTTTATTTTAGGTCAGCATTCTATTTTTTTATTAAAAAAAAGGCAAGTAACAGAATTCATTTATTGCTACATTTTCTTTTTTTTAAGTTAAATTATTTCAGAAAACAATTCCTACAAAAACATCAGAAGAAATGCATGAGTTAATTTTCTTTCCAGTATAGCCCAAAATTGGCTCTCTCTCTATATATATATACACATATAAAGACTATTCATATATATAAATGCAAACCCACATCTATTAGCATGTCTAAATATATTCAAAAAATCATCACGTACTTTTCCTTTTCAGCTGCTACTTTTAACTAGATACCATTCCAGCAGGAGGAGCAACCAGAATGATTATCATTAGTTTGTCACTCTATCATTTTTAATGAGACAGCGCTCTGCAGAAATTATCTTGAAGAATGAATCATTTGCTTCATTTCTTAAAAGCCTGGTTTTCATTATGGACAGGTTGGGAATGTTTTCCTTTGCTGATTCGAGGATTCATGAAGCTATGACAAACCTCTCCAGATGCACTTGGGAGGCATGCTTCATCCAAAACTGCATGGGCAGAAAGGTTATTTTATCTCAGTGTGAGTGCAGCAAAGCAGGGAAAAACAGAATAAAAACCCATCTTCTCTAAGAGAAGAAAGAAAATTAGAATAATAAAAATAAAATTAGAATAAAAATTAGAGGAATAAAGATTTGACATACACTTTGATAATGATGCTGTAAAGAAAACCATGTTTAGTGCGGGGTTTTTTTTATTGTATGCATGCACAAAACTCTAATTCTGCAGTTGCTTTTATTTATTATTTCTCTTGGCTATGCTTTCCATATTTAAACGTGAAGGTTTCAGAGCCAAATACAGCTACTGCTTCTCTGCATTTCCTACCCTTCCCTGGGAGAAATGAGCCCAGTTTACCTCCCAGTCACATAATAGCACGAGAATAGATGGATGACACCCAGCTTCTTGTCCCAATTCCTTGAGAAATGTTTCCATGTTTACTTGAGAAATGCTGGACATGCGCCCTTTCGTGGCTTTGATGTCTGCAATTTAAACATCAAACGGTTTTTGTTTTTGCTGGATCATCACCACCTTGCATCCTGCGTCACACATAACAAGACTTTCAAGCCCATCTCGTGCTGGGTGGATGAAAAGTGCTGCTGTAAGAGCATTACTGGGGTGGAGAGGAGCTTCCTCAGCCAGTTAGTGGGGATGTGGAAACAACAGTCTCTCTCGGTGGGATGTGGCATCTAACAGAATTACTGGGCACGTGAATGAAGGAGATGAAACCAAAAACAGTGGCACATAGGATCTTTCAGGTGGAAGAACTAGTGTACTGAGCACAGTTCAGGTGTCTCTTGCTACAGACACACTAATCAACTGACATGTCAGAGCATGTTTTGAAAACTGAGTACCTATAAATAGTTAGAAATGTTTGCCCTGAGCCAATCAGCAGCCTCTCCATCCACTCAAGGTCAGGGAGTTACAGAATCACAGAGTTTCAGGGAATGGAAGGGACCTCAAGAGATCATCTAGTTCAATCCCCCTGTCAGAGCAGGAACACCTAGATCAGGTCACATAGGAACGTTCAGTGGAACTGAAAAGTCACTCTGCTTTGGAGGCTGAGTGCTGAGGGGTATGATAGGAAATGGTCTGTATATCTTAATACCAGCACCAAGCACAGCTTCTGGCTTGAATGTCTCATCTCCAATCCTGACTGGTGTAAACAAGAACATGAGCAACTTTAGGGTAAGCAGCACCAGGTTTAACCAGACCAACTGCCTGTCTCATCACAGTGAGTCAAGGTTTGCCTTCAGATCCTGGTGGCTGGCATCCTCTTCCTAAGCACGTTTGCAGGAACCTGTAACTGGCTGACATTCTTACCTATATAAATGTCCAGCTCTTTTTTTAATCTACTTCATTATTTCATTGATATTGGGGGGTAATTATTTCTTAATGTGTGACAGGAAAAAAATCTTTTTATCACCTTTAAATTTGCCCTTTTGGCAGGGAGAAGAGGGGGGAAGGGAAAAAACATCATTGGCCAAGGTACTGACAGTTTAACAGAACAGTAACAGAGGAGGGAATAATAACAATTATTAATAATAGCAGTAATAATAATAATGGTAAAAGAATGTACAAAATTGTGATGCAATACAACTGCTCACCACCTGATGATAAATTGCCCAGCCCATCCCAAACTTTGATCCTGGATTCCTGCCCCCCAGCCAACTTCCACTTAATACCGAGTGTGACTTTTACAGAACACTGTTTTGCTCCCTCTCAGCTTCTACATGACTCCCTTGACTAATGTGAACATCAATTACTAACACTAAAATCTGCATCTGTTCTCAACACTAGCCTCATATGAAATCCAAACACATCAGCTACTAGGAAAAAAATATAAATAACACTATCCCAACTGAAACCAGGACAGCCCCCAATAATTTGTCATGGTCTTCTCAGTGACCTACAATGACAGAACAAGGAGAAATGGGTACAAGCTGGAACATAGAAGGTTCCAGAGAAATGTACGAAAAAGCTTTTTCANGGAGGGAATAATAATAACAATTATTAATAATAGCAGTAATAATAATAATGGTAAAAGAATGTACAAAATTGTGATGCAATACAATTGCTCACCACCTGATGATTAATTGCCCAGCCCATCCCAAACTTTGATCCTGGATTCCTGCCCCCCAGCCAACTTCCACTTAATACCGAGTGTGACTTTTACAGAATATTGTTTTG
>VZTY01015111.1:81318-105831 GCA_013400935.1 Turnix velox
CCGGGGTCTGCGCGGCCGCTGGGGGGGCTCCGCCGGGCGGCCCCGGCTGCGTCCTCTTCTCTCCGCCCGGTGAAGGGATAGCGGCTCGACGGTACCGGGCCGCCCCGGCGCCGGTGTGAAGCGTGCGGCTGAGGTGCGAGGCGTGCCTAGCGCTGCTTCCCTGCGGCGCGGGTGCGGGGGCGGCGGGAGTGTTTCTTTATCCTCCGAAATAAGTAAAAATGGCCTTTTTCTCTTGTTTCTTTTTCCTTTCCTCCGTCGGAACGTCGCTGAAGGCTACGGTGTCCTGGTGCCCGCGGGTGACTTTAGTTTCTGTTTGCATATTCACATAGGAAAAGCCTAAAATACGAGTACTTGGGCACGAAGCTGCAAAGGCTTAAAATGTGCTCTGTGGTTCGGCTGCTGCTTGTAGTGTCACAATGTTTAATGTGACAGAGCTGGCTCAGTTTTCTGGTGTGCCACTATAGTGGCTCATCCTGTGTCCTTAAGGCTTACCACGTTAAAAAAAAAATGAAATTTACTATCTTCTGTAGCAGAAAAGGTAATAACGCCACAGAAATTTTTTTTTTTGGTAGTGGTGGGAATTTGAGACGTTCAGAACCCATCTGGATGAGTTCCTATATGACCTGGTCTCGGTGTTCCTGCTCTGGCAGGGGAATTGGACTAGATGATCTCTTGAGGTCCTTTTAAATCCCTGATATTCTTTGTGATTTAGAAGGCTGTGGAGCTAGTTTTCCTCAGTGGAAAAATATCTCTTTTTCTGTATGTTTTTTAAGTTCTTTACAAGGAAATGATTTGTCAGCATCTTTAATTTTTGCTGTGAAAGCAGATGGTAATGATGTTTTTGTGTTTTTTTTTTCCAAAAGCCAACCAACAAAATTCCCAACAAATTAATCAGCACCTTCATATTATTTCATGCATCCATAGTCAAATGAATTTTCATTTTTAATAAAAGGCAAAATGTAGTAGGTAGTATTAAGCAAATTTTACTTTTAATTTGTTTTGTGAATTAAAATCCTTCAGCACTTATTTGAAGATTTCCCTCCCCTTACACGAAAGCTTCTTTGTTTTTAGGTTCTTTGTGATCTGTTTGCATTGGGAATTCAGAACTTGTCTACCTGGCTTTTTCCAGAAATGTACTGTGGATGACTAGAAAACTAATAGGTTTAGAGTAAAGAGGAAATGAAGCTTCATTGGTGGAAGTGATTCATACTATATTAAGTATTTTCTTAATTAGCACCTGTCTCAGATGCTTACATTAAAAAAGGGCTGGTGAAAATTGCAGCACTTTGACCTGCATATTAATGTGCTGAAAGTTTCCACTTAAGCTTTGAGTTCTTACAGTGAAATCTGTGCTAGAACTACAGTCGGTATTTTTAATGTTTTAGGCTCAAGGAGGGAAGAGTTCATTCTAGTCTTTTTCTCAGAGCATAGGGAAGACAAGTGATATAAAACCAACCTTTTTTCTTTTGAGATTATGTTTCAGGTAAATAAAAAACCCCCCTATTTTACTGTTGAAGTGCAGACCAAGAGGCATGGGATGGCTAACAGAAAAAGTAAGGGATCATGTAAGAATGCATATATCTGAATCTGTACCAGAGACCATATCTTGAGTGTAAGGCTGGCAGTATTAATAGTGGGATTCTATTAACATTGACTCTGTATATTAACTTTTGCAAAGACAAAATACAGAGTTCCAGACTAGATCTCTTAATCATCCACCTGCTGTTTTGGGATTTCTAACCCTGCAATGTTTTGAAACTAGTGATGAGCAATACTGCAGGTGCCTTGGTCCATTATGTTGAAAGTAGATAAATGAGTGCATAGGACATTGTTTTTAATGTAATTACGACTGAGCTGTTTGTTTGAAATAATTTCTGGTGTCACAAATAAGATCTTACTACAGAAGGGGAGCCACTGTGGCTATCATGTTTTCAGAAAGGTATGCTTAAACTGCATGATCATTCAGGTCAGTGAGCACAGGATAGAGAAATAACCTTAATGAGGTAGTGTTTTGGTTATAAGCACCTAAAATATTGTGTCTAGACCAGTGGATGAAAGTGCATCTGCTGTAGAATTAAAACTCCAATTTTGTAACATCCAAAAAAGCTAGGTTTTATGGAGAAGTCATTAATAACTGTTTATCAACACAGAACAGTTCAGTCTTTTTGAGTATCTGCACCAAGGAAATGTATTTAATATATGTGTTTTCCAAGTAAATTTTCCTGTGGTAACTGGTAAAAGTAAATTGCTGAGATTCAGGAAACCTGAAGTTTATTATAGGCCAGATACATATATATATATATACATATATAAATATATATGTACTTTAACCACAAGATTTGAACTAATTGGTCAGGACAAGGGGTATAAGGCTTTTAAGTCCAGTTGCATGTGTAGTAACTTTGAAAATGTAGTCAGCTGAGTGATATTATTCAAGCAATTTCTTCTAGAGCCTGATACTGGGAAAATTATTGCATATATGCTTGTTGTCATGGTTTAATCTCAGCTAGAACCATGCAACTGCATGCTTACTCCTCCCAGTTTGGATGTGAGAGAGAACTGGAAGAGTTAAAGAAAAAAATAGTGTGTTGAGGTAGAGAATTAATGAGTAGAGCAAAAGCCGCATGCGCCAGATAAGCAAACCAAGGTATTAATGTGTTAGTTCCTGCTCTGCCATCTCCAGGAAAGCTGAGCTTCCAACACCTGTTATGGTTACTTAGAAAGACAAGTATCATCACTCCAAATATTCCCCTGCATTCCTTCTTCCCACAGCTTTATATGCTGAGTGTTATGTCATATGGTTTGGTCAGTGGGATCAGTGCTTGTGCACATCTAGTCTGCTTGCTGGTGGGATGATGTGTGGAGAAGAAAAGGCCTTGACTGCGCAGTAACAGCCAAAGCCACCAGTGCACCATCAACACCATTCTCACCCAAATCCAAAACACAGCACTACTTCAGCTGCTAGCAGAAGTCATTTTAACTCTATCCTGGCTGAAAACTTGTATATTATATTACTTTCCTTACGGTTGCAAAAATGTTTTATGTGCTTAATGTTCATTTAAAGCTTCCATGATAGTTTTTTGAAAGTGTTAGCAATTCTGAGTCTTTTTGCAGCGCAGGCCAAATGCTATTATGGGGACTGTAGATGAAGGGTAATTTACTAACATTTAGGAGAAAAAAGATACTGTTGTAGCTACTAACTATGTTTTTTTTCCAATAGTACGGCAGTATAAAATGCAGGTTGTATTAGCAGTGCCAATAAAAAGCAATGTATATTTTAGGTAGTGCTGTATGCTACAGACTTCTGTAGGCACATACTAAAAATTAGGTCCATTCATGACACATTTTGGTGTGACAGGATAAGTTTATAGAATAGTTTGCAATAACCTTAAAATAAGCAGGAGCATTTTCAACCATACCAGGTTGTTCAGAGCCCTGTCCACCCCGACCCTGAATATTTTCAGGGCATCTCCCACCACTCTGGGCAACCTGTGCCAGAGTTTCACCAACTTCAGCATTAAAAAACATCTTCCTTCTATCTAGCTTGAATCTACCCTCTGTGAATCTATTGCCCCTTGTCCTATTGCAACAGGCCCTGTTAAAAAGTTTGTCCCCATGTTTTCTGTAAGGCCCCCTTTGAGTACTGGAAGGTGGCTTTAAGTTCTCTGTGGAGTCTTCTGTTCCCCATGCTGAATATCTCTGCCTTTCTCAGCCTTTCATCATAATAGAGGGTCTCCAGCCTTCTGATCATTTTTTGTGGCCATCCTTTGGATCCACTCCAGCAGGTCCACAGCTTTAGGCAGTAATCTAGGTGAGGATCTTGCCAGAACAGAGGGTAGAATCTCTTCCTTCAACCTTCTGGCTGTATTTTGTTTGATGCACAGGATATGGCTGGCCTTCTGGACTGCAAATGCAGATTACCAGCTCATGTCCAACTTTTCATGACAGCTCATTACTGATCTCCATCTGGACACTGCACAGGTGATACCATGTGAACATAAAACCAAATTCTTACCCATTGAACAGTCCACCTGCCAAGGCCATGTCTTTCCAATGCAGAGAGAAGGATATTGTGTCAAAACTCTTACAGAAATTCAGGCAGAGGCCACTCATAGCTTTTTTCCTTGTCCAATGATGTAGTTGTTCCATTATAGAAGCCCTCTAGTTTGATCTGGCAGGACTTGCCCTTGGTGAAGCCATACTGGCTGTCTCAAGTCAACTCCCTATCCTCTATGTGTTTTAGCATAGCTTCTAGAATGATCTGCTCTGTGATCTCCTGAGGCAGAGGAGAGTCTGGGAACTCTGTAGTTCCTCCTTTCTTCCCTTTATAAAAATGGGTGCAATGTTTCCCTCTTTCCAGTCACTGGAGACTCGTGGCTTTTCAGATAACGTGGAGAGTGACTTGCAGGTAAAGTACAGTCTTCTCTCTTGATCAGGGCGTAAGTAGAGAGAAAAGACAGAGATTGTAAGACAACTTTAGGGCAAGTTATGTTACTAATAATTTCCCTACAGGCATCCTTGAGTAGTTTGGCTTGTAACTCTGTCTTAAATAGCTTGAAGATGTTATGCTTATTCAGATACATCAGCATCTTGTAGTAGCTGGTTTCATAGCAAGTGTCTTATTTTTTAATAGTAGACTTGAAATTTAATGAATAATACTGTGATCTTAGGAAGTGGCACATCTACACAATGTATTCTTTTTGCCTCTCACTGAAAATCTTTTTAGGTATGTAAAAACGTTAATTCTAGTCCATCAGATTGTAAGAAACTTATTATTGAAGTTGGAGGTTGGAAGCCAGCTAGAAGCTGAGAGAACACAATAACGGCTAGAAAAGGTAGTGGTGATTTCAGTGGGAGGTCATTGGTAGGGTGGTTTTGTTTTGTTTTTATTCAGTTGGTACTGAATCAGCACTACTATACAATGTGCTGTTGGAAGTGTTCTGTTCTAGCTGGAATGTTAAACTGAGAAGTTTACTCATCTGATGAGCACACATTTCAAAAGATACGAGGTAGCAGGATTGTTCTGATTGCCATCTTAGTAAGGGGGGGACAATTGCAGTGATACTAATATTTAGTATGATTTAATGCTTACCATTATTAGTGTGCTGTTTATTACTGCTTTACTCCCAACTCGAAGCTTGATACTGATAAATCTGTATGTATGTAGTTAGTGATTTTAGAATAAAATTGAGTGCGATAACACTGTTCAGACTTCTGGTTATTCTTTTAATATCTAAAGTGACAGCTAATGCAGAAAGTTCATTGGAATCAGGAAGGTGCTTAGCTGTTAGTGTTTGTGGCCCCTGTCAGGCAATAGCAGATTTCTGTGTTTAAAATGAAGAACAAATACTTTTTGTTCTTCATTAAAATACATTAGAATTTTAGTTTGTTGGGCCACTACTGTCAGCTCTGCCAAAATGTGGACTACAACTTGATAAGTATTTTTTGGTGGTAATTTTTCTCTACTATCAGTTTCTAGCTGATGCTAGAAGCACTGCTTTATATAGTATTGTAGCCTGTTTTATTTGTAGTTAACCTAAGAATGGTGGATGTTACTTCAAAATCTGTCTGCTGCCTCACTAAGCTTTGGTTTTACAGGGAGTGTGCTTGCTTGTCTTGGGTTTGTTCAATGGAGAACAAAGTTTGACAAGTTCTCTATTTTATTTTTTAACTCTTGCTAATATTTTCAAATATATTTGCGATGTATAAGACACTTGTACATGAGCTTTTTCTTCAATTCGGTCTTTAAAAGCTTATTTCTACCTTCTCCATTAGACTTCAGAGTCTGAAGTTCTGAAAATCCTTGTAGGTTTTTTGACAAAGGATAGAGAATATTCAGAGTTTGAGAAATTATTATTGTCAGGAAAGAATTGGACTGACACCTAATTTGACTTCTACAAAAAGCTCTGCTGAATTAATTAGGTGGTGATTTTCACTTGCTGAAACTTCCAGATGCTTTAGAATATGCGTGTTAATTGCCAACTCCGAGTTGACAGGCGTTCAGGTTACTATGGTGGTTTGTTAGTTAGAGGTGGGCATTTTGTGACTTATTGGTCACATGTATGCCCTTGACAGTAATTGTTCTTTTTTTCCCCAGAAGTGGCAGGATTTTCTCAGAGGAGAAATCTCTGGGTTTCCTAAACTTGAAGTGGTGTTACTCATGAACATCTACTTGCTGTCATTGTTTCAGTACTTCAGTAGTCAATGTCGGCTATGTACTTGTGGGTAGGAGAAGGTATTTTTTTTTTTTTAGATCTTTGTACTCTGTGATTAGACTTACTCCTTTATTTTAGTGACTCTTGTGCTTTGGCTTCTTTGCAACTGCCATGCTAGCACCTCTGGTTGTCGGGGTTGCCTGTTGCTGTGCAGTGAACTGGACTGCTGAAATTCTGATTGGGCTATAAACTGTGTTGGATCAAGTTGTCTGAGCATAGTTGCTAGCACAACAGAGGTAGGTTCAAAAAAGGGTGAAGTGATAGCGGGAAAGCTGTTTTGGCACCACTGCTGTTCTGTGAAACCACAGCTGCAGCCAGTCAGGCCTTCTCAACTGCTTGATGGGGTTCCTGTCAATTTTGTGCTTTGCTTTCAAAAAGAAGATTTGGAGTCTGTTTATGGATTTTTGATATGACTGGAAATGCTGTGCAAATTCATAAAACTCTATAGTTTAGAGATGACTTTCCCTATGTTTTGCTAAGCTTCTTGGGCCTGAGAATCTGAATTGTAAGTTCACATTGTGTGTGATGGGAAACGTGTAAACTTTAGTAGTTGGTTGGTACTGCAGTTCTTGTATTATGTTCATGTATTTTTGATCTTTCCTGCTTTACTAATGAAACATGATGCAGTATCTTAAGCTTCTATATGAATTCTGTTCTTTAGAGATCTAGACCATGCTTTCAACTACATTTGGTACCTACAAAATGATTGTGAGCTTTACTGTTTTCACATCTTATGTCCTTTCTTAAGAAGCACTCTTGTTTTATTTAGCTGACACTAAACTTTGAGAGGGATAAACCTTTCCCTTACTATGGGAATGAAAGCCCCACAGTTTAAGGAAAAAAAAAAGAAGAAATTTATAGGTCTAAAATGTGAGCTGTTTTTGTTGGTTATTTATTACAGCAGTTCTGTTACTGCTTTACCTTTGCAAGATGTTTATCAAGTACAGGGTCTGACATGGTTGGAGAATGATAAAAGTGCAGTGGGTTTATATTTTTTCTGTGAAGAACATGCATCATTTCCATACCTAACAGCAGTGTAAGGTGAATCTTCCTAAATAAGTCAAAAGCTGCTCCTTAAAATCTACATATGTTATTTGCAGTTAAAAGCCTTTGCTGTCCTTCAGGAAAGATACTGTATGAATTCTACCCACTCTAGAATGAGTCTGTCTTGAGAATATAGGTCTAAAGTGACAGTCTTGCTTAGAGGACGGTGAAACTGTTATGTGTGGGTTTGGTTTTTGGTTTGTTTTGTTGTTTTGGTTTTTTTGTTTACAATATTAATACACATTTTAAAATAATTTAAGTAACTCTTCAAATCTTACTGAATAAATTGGGAGTTGAAATATATCTGACAATATGTTATTAGTGTTGGCTGTGTTCTTTGATGTTAGGTAATTCCTTTTGAAGTGGTAAATGATCCATCTGTGCAGAATATAAAACCCAGAACAAACTTCTGGCTTTAAAAATTAGTAAATTTTAAATATTAAACTATAAGAAAATCTGAAATTAACTTGTGCTTAAACAGCATAACTGTGAATATAAACAATCTATGTTCTTGTAGTTCCCTGTGACTTTTTAAGGAAATTCTACTTTCAGTCCACGGCAGATAAATCAATGAGAACGATCACATTACTTTGGCAGTAAAATGAGTTCAGCTCTCCTTATCTACTTTTAACTATGTATGCTGTATAATAGGATGGCAAATGGACAGCAAAAAAAAAATACCCAGTCAGTTGCTTCCAAACATTGTCCTAAAACATACACTATGTAGTGTAATAACATAAAAGCATCTGACCAGATGCCCTTGAAGTTCTTTTCAGAAATGTTTCTGGAAATTGAGAATGTTGCTCTGATGATTGAGGAAGGAGTCTGATAGCATAGCTTCTTCATAAGCTATAGAGGATCATTAGATGTTCTGCTCCAAAATGCAGATATATCATTGCACTGTTAAAAACAGCTAGTGATGTTTAACTTCATAGTTAAATCATTAAACATTCTGGGCTTTAAGATGCTTCAGGACAGTTCCGCTTAATCGAATAGAAACAATGTATTGTTAAAAATCATAGATAAAAGAGCTCCAAATCTGAAGTCAGTGTTCAGTTTTGTGATGGTTTCACAGATGTGAATTTTAACATTTTGTAAATGAACCTGCTCCTGGTTCTATTAATCATTCTTAATGTGAGAGTTTTTATCTAGTTGTTACTTGACATTTGTATTTGGCATTCTGATTTAATTAGTTTAAACTCTAAATTTGTGTTGTCAAAACGGCGTGTTTCTTTTGGTTTCTTTAGACTTAGGTTAATTTTTTTTCCCCCTCCTCTTGAAGTATGTTGAATTATTTTAAAGCTGCTATCTTAGAGAGAATGGAAACAACTGGGTAATTGGGTTTTCGTAATAGTGTCCTCCTGTCTTGATTTTGTTAATCTGTTTTTCAAATGCTACTACATAAAGCTAGTTAACTGTTGCTGAGTTTCAGGTTTTTTATACTTGGCAATGATATGTGAAATATTTTTTTAAGAACTATGATGGCAAATTTTTTTGTATTTAAGGTTGTGTGCTGTAATAGCTGAATTGATATCTAGTCAGTTTTAGAGCTTTAAGAATGGATTTTTTTGTACTCTTCTAATTTCTAGAGTATAAACATTTTTGCAATGACAAGGTATCGAAGTTGTTTCATAATAGAGTAATTAAGAATTTGAACTGTTGTGTGCTGTTATCCTTATCACTATTGATGCTCAAACTCTCTACAGTTATTTGTATGCTTGCCTTAACAACAGTGAAGATAACTTGAGTAGCCGTGGAGTTTTACTCTTTTTCATGCAAAAGAAAGGTGGGAATTTTCATTTTAAATACAGTTGCTTGACTGTTTGCTTCCACTTCTTCTTTTCCTTTCTGAAGTTGGTTATTGGTGTAATGGAAGAAGCTGGATCTCAGGAGATGGGAATGAATTCCCGGGATCAGCTGGTGAACAGCAAGTGCAATGAATTGTCTGATGCAGCGCTGCAGCATGTGCAGTCCAGTTGTTGTGACCTGGAAAACATGGGCACGTTGGAAGAAGCTGAGTATATCACAAAGAACAGAAAGCACCCTGGCCCTATTTGCTGCTCTCAGGAGTCTCGGGAGGAGATTCCTGGGAGAGAGGAAGCCCGCACTGATCCACCTGATGGCCAGCAAGACCCAGAGAGTGAAAAAAACAAAGAGAAAACTTTGGGTATGATCTCTTTGGTTTTTTTATTTTCTAAATGTCTTTAATATTGTAAAATCGATGTGGATTTCCTCTGATTTTGTCTCATAGCCAAAACTTATCTTCACTGCAATGTTCTAAAAAAATACAGTTCTTAATGCAAATGTAAGAATTTTACTGGTAATGCTATTCCTACAGGAAATTTAATAATAATGTAATTAGTCATTGGCTTTTATTTAACTTTGCAATTGTTCTGTTAACTTTTGGATTTAGGATTGTGGTGCTTGATGCTACCTAAAAGCTGTTAAATTCCAAAGGCTCCATTAAAATACATGGAAGTGAAATTTAGAGTGTTATGTTTAGCTAATAAAGGACATTCTCAAGTATTTTTATCTGTGCAGAACAAATTTTTTTGTATTTTTAAGACTAAAGTAACTTTTGTTATCCAAATTGTGTAATGGCGCATAGGAAATAGAATTTATTCTTCATGCAGTGACTTCCCATTTGTCACCTGTTAGGATTATGCAGTTATCAAACCAAAGAACAACTTAACTTTATGCTTATTTCTCATGATTCTGAATTTTACTTCTAAAGAAAGGCTGTGCTTTTTTCTCAGTATGGTTGTCTTCCATCCAATTTGTAGGAAAAGAAGTGCTGTTATTAATGAAAGCCTTGAACACACTTTCTACACCGGAGGAAAAACTGGCAGCTTTATGCAAGAAGTATGCTGATCTGGTAAGTAATTTGTAAAGATAACAGGAATCAGTCATGTGTTAGAAGTTTCTGCATTCCACAGTTAATATTAATACAGGACAGTTAACTATATTGAGTGTTTCATAATGTTTTGAGGAAGAAGAAAAAAAGAAAACATACTCAGGATTATTTTGAATATTGATTCACCCAAACTCGCTTCTACATGACTTCCTAAATCCAGAGGGAAAAAAACTTGTAACTTTTTGATAATTTGGTGCTAAAGTGGGATTAACAGAAAAGCTAAGAGTTTCTTTTGTGAGTAATTATTTTCATTGTTTGTGTCTGTTGGTAATGCTTTTGTGCTAGCATTTTATAATTTACACCCTTTAGGATAAAGGGATATTGTGATAATGAGATTGGGAGGGGTAAAGTGTCAGTTAACACTTCAGTTATTTTTTGTGCGGTAGAGGAAACTGGAAAATCTAGGTTTACTTTTGCTTTGTGCCTTCTGATCATGCAAAGGAACAGGTATAAAAACCTACGTTTTTTCAGTAGTAAACCATAAACATAAAATATTGTCAGTAATTAATCATAAGGTATGTTCTTGCTTCGTATAGGAGAAATTGTCCAAATTAATGGATGGCAAAACTGGGGGAGAAGGGAGGCTTAAGTTGACTTCGCTGAATATACCTGGAGACACAAATGCTTCATTTGTTCATCTTGAGACAGGGACAGACAAAAATGCAAAGACTAGAAATGCTGTGTATATGTTTTTCAGCCACATTTGTAGTGATAACTAGTGAGCTTTGAAAATAATTACTCGTAAAACAATGAAGTTAGTCTTCTGTAGATGTCAGGTGTATTATAAATGAAAATGTTGATGAAGATGACATAATGGCTGTACAACATGGCATAACTCTTCTGAAATACATCTATTTTTTCCTGAGATTATGTTAATGTCTCCAGAGCTTTGCAGATGAGTTAGCATTAACAGGTAGTATTTTCACTGACAAGAGGCAATCCTAATTAATAAGAATAGATTAATTCTCTTTAGGAAATACTGAGGAGTCCTTGGAGATCTGCTACATTTTTACTTTGTTTTCCTTTCTTTTTCTTATGTGCATGCTCTTGCTTACAAGTGAATTTTCTTCAGAACTAGCAGCTTCTCTTAAGAAGTCACTGTCATTTAAATGAGAAACAATAACTCTTTCATACTGTACTTCAAGAGTAGGGTACTCACCTAAAAATGAGCTTTGGTATTGTGAAAGAAAAGCAGTAAACCAGTTCTTATGATCTATTGCTTACGCGTGTTGATTAGAAAGGTATTTGGATGAGCAGCTCTCATGTCAAATCAGTGGGATACTGGTGGCCTGCATGAGGAGCTAGGTTGGCTTAAATTCCTTGCTTCTGCAGCAAAACAGTCTGAACCATCCTCATCTGAGTTTTCTTGTTGAAGTAAGGATCTCAAAACTATTAAGTAGTAGCTACACAAAATTAATTGTAATTTCCTTCAGGAAGATTAGCAATCAGGAGAGCTGTGTTCACATTATGGTTTTTTTCCCCTGCTAGGAAGAGGATCCATAGTCTGTAAGTAGAGTAAGCAAGAGTTTGAAGTCCACAAATTGCTTCCCCCGTTATTTTCAGAACTGCTGTGAAATTGGGGTGGGAGCTTGTCCAGGTATAACAGTAGCTCTATTATAGCTGAGTGAGCCTTAGATGTACTCGATTCCCCTCAGAAAGTTTAGATTGGATCTGGTTTTCTTCCTTTTAAGATACATTCTTTTCTTCATGGTAGTGGTGGTGAACCGCTGGCATAGATGTCAGCTTTAATGCCAGCAGAGGTTTGAACTGTTCATGACAGTGCACCTACAATGCTTTTTTTCTTTTTTTAAAGATTCATCATCTTTAAAGCTCACTGTCAGGTTTTTCAGTGGTGTCTCATGAAAAGGACTGTACAATAAAGGTAGGAATGCCTCTCTCCTGGCAAAAGATCTTCCACAGTTTTTTTTTTCCTAATTTGGAATCTAACAGGAGATCAATTTATGATGCAGGAAGGTGTGCGTCCTTGGTGATATGTCCCACACTGGTGTTCGTTTAAAGGCCTGAAGTGTCATAGATATGCAGACAGCACAGCCATTTCCAGTGTGGGCTTTTTTTTCTAATAGCCACACAAGAAAAAGGCTTTTTATATCTGGATTTCAAATATTTCCTTAATATTCATTTTTTCTAAACTAGATTAAATATACATTTATCTTTGTCATGGAAGACTGTAGCTTTATTTATTCTTTCTTCTTGCTTTAGCATTATTTTGAGCTCTTTCAGAAAACCAACGTTGTATTCTTTGTCATGGTGATACTCCTTGTTGCCAGCCTTCTTTTCTTGTGGTGTCCTGAGGCTGAAGCACTGTCTAATAAGGAGCAATGTTGTCTTTAACATTGTTACTTTCTGTACAATAGAACTGAGTCTAAGTGGCATGGTTTCTCAGGGAGCCCAAAAAATCACATATAATAGAAGTTTCTCTCAACTAGATACTAATGCAAGGAACTTCTGGGTATTGATAGAATGGATCTTGAAGTCAGCACTGTGTAGAAAATTTAACACCAACATCTACTCTATAAGCAGCCTAAATGAAATAAAATAAAAATTTTTCTTCAAGTGGTTGAGATTACAGAACTCTTTAAGTCAACAAAGTCTGGGCTGTGCAGTTGTAATAACATTTGACTTGATCTTCAGGGCTGCTATTTGTGTCTGTTCCTTTCTGAAATACCTTAGCATTTTAAGAACTTGTATAAGTTACTTCTTTTTCTTTGGTTGGAGCCTGTGCTGACAAGAAAAGAGCTCTACACAATCATGTGGGGGGTTTTTTTTGATGGTATAACAAGACCTATTGGATAAACAGCTGTGTGTACCTAACAGATAAGAGAGTGGAAAGAGTTGTGACTTGTTGAAAAGCCAGCTTCAGTCAGCTTTTAATTGTATCTGCTACATCCTCCTCTCAAGGCGAGTCCTATCCCTGTAGCTGAACCAAGCTGATAGCCCATGCTCAACAGGTCCCTGGTACCTGTTCCTCAAAGGCAAATGTCTTTTAAGTTGCAATTTGTATATTTGCATTTTTTGTCCATACGCATTTTGAATTTTATGTAGGTGCTTGGAGTTTCTCTTAAAGATCAACTTGGGAATCTTAATGAAATTGTTGACTGAAATGTTTAAAAGTTCAGTCTGCTCACCTGTATGCATAAAGATTGTTTTACCTATGTTTGTTTTAATAAACAAACTCTCTAATGTTAGTTAGAGGAGAGCCGGAATGTTCAAAAGCAGATGAAGATACTGCAGAAGAAGCAAGCACAAGTTGTGAAGGAGAAAGTCCACCTGCAGAGTGAGCATGGCAAGGCCATTTTGGCACGTAGCAAACTGGAATCTCTCTGCCGGGAGCTTCAGCGTCATAACAAGACTTTGAAGGTTAGTTTATTTGTACAAATCACAATGCCATTAGTGAAGGAAATCGTATTTATTGATCAACATTAGGATTGCGGCTGCTTTTTACTTTCCTCTTTGCCCACTACCTGTATCTGTAGAGGATATGTTGTATATATATATATATATATATATATATATATATATATATCTGATCTTGAGGTAAAGAATACAGGGATAGTTCAACTCACTAGGTTTTTTTTCCCTGCAGACTTGTTTGCTCAATCATATTACCTACAGTATGGGATCTTGCCATGTTTTTTTTCTGGAAGCTGTGCTGATGACAGTTGGAAAACCCAGCTCAAGTGAAGTCACAGCAGTATGAAGTGGCAGGGTATCAGAAAAGGCTTAATTCTGTTAGAATGTAATGAGTGGGAGTGAAATGGAAGAGAGCAAAGAGATTCTTACCTGTGATCGTTGTATAAAATAATCATTAATTTCGTCATTGTTCTTTGTAATATCTGGATAACTCATGCACTTGCAAAGGTATTCATATAGTGTCACCCAAGTACAAGCCTCTACTAAGGACAAGATTCTCTAAAAGCTTTGGAATTTCTCGATTCTTTGTTCCATTCACTTTGTATAGTAATTAGCATAGCATATTATGATTTGGGCTTTATCAGCTCTCAAACTTGAAACTTTACACAATTACCATTGTTTCTGACTCAAAAATATGAGAAAAGTGCATGGTTTGGCTTAAACACCTTCATATTCTCTCACAAAAGGAGGACAACATGCGGCAAGCTCGTGAATATGAAGAAAAAAGGAAAGAAGGAACTGCACACTTCCAGATCACGCTAAATGAAATTCAGGCTCAACTGGAACAGCATGATATGCATAATGCCAAGTTACGTCAGGAAAATATTGAACTGGGGGAAAAACTGAAGAAACTCATTGAGCAGTATGCATTACGAGAAGAGGTGCTTACGTTATGATTTTAATGGGATTCTATTAGTTCCTAGTCTGTAAAATCAGATAACTATTTAAAGGGAAGAAAAAACCCTAATACTTTATAGATATTTTGTGTGTATTTCTTTAAAATGATTCTTTTTACTTTACTGCTGTGAAAAATGAAGTAGCTTTTATCCCCTTAATGGCCTTTCTTACCCGATTTTGTATACCCAAATTCAAGATGCATTGGAAAAAGCCTTGCACAGTGAAAGCAATCAAATAGAAATGAATTGTCCAGAGCTTGTGGTCTTGAGAGATATTCACAAGTCAACTGGGCAAGGAGTGAGTAACCTGATCAGGCTTTGAAGTTGACCCTAGTTTGAGTGAGCTAAATGGCTTGCAAAGGTTATTTCCAACAAAAATATGTATTAATATTTAAAGTTCTTTTAAATTACAATTTCTCAGCATAATGGGAGGGAGTGTATGTTTTATTCTTTATCTTAATTGTTTTGATTCATTAAGGTTGGGAGGTTTTGGCAATCTCCTTTGTGTACATAACTCTTCTGGTTGGCATAAAATCAAAATAAGCTATCACGCTTCAAGAATATATTTGGACTGGTGTCACAGCAATGACTGTATTTTAGGGCTAACTGAGCTAGCTTTAATTGGCACCAGTATGTGAGCTAGCCAGTCTAAACTACAGTAATGGAAAACAGCCAGTTCTCCTTGTCAAAGAAAGAGCTAAGCTTCAAGGAGTTCTACAGCTTAGTTGGCATAGGTTTGGAATATAATTTCTCAACTGTTCAATTTTTTTATTATTAAATCTGAATCAGTTAGAAAGCGCTGTGTAGACTCCCATTTCCCACTTGTGGTCATGGAATATTTATATTGTGGGAAGAGAGAAGTTGGAAAGCTGCCTTGTGCTTCTTTATGGATGGAAGAAAGACTGCAGAATTACATTATTTGTGGAATTCCACCAGCTATATAAACTGTTGTTGCCAATCTTGCTCATTTTAATCCTTTTTAATGTGGAGGACTAGAGCTTTTAGATGTAGTAAAGTACTGTTAAGTTTAGAGGTAGATTCACCAGCTTTAGGAGAATGTAAATTACAGGATTTTTGAAGCACCTGTTGTGAAGTGTGATGTGATGATGTTGTACCCATTTCATAGAACATTCATCAGGCTTCTGTGAAAGACAAAAGTGTGGCTATAATATATGGCAATAATGGGAGAGAAAAAGCATGTAAAACAGCTAGTACTTTTATGCAGAAGGAAAACTTCTAAGCAATGTATGTTTCCCTGGATGTGTACAATTATCTTAATACAAGCAATTCATTGGTTGTATTTCACTAGTATGATTGTCTTTCTTTCCCTTAGCATATTGATAAAGTGTTCAAACATAAAGAACTGCAGCAACAACTCGTGGATGCCAAACTTCAGCAAACTACCCATCTGATTAAAGAAGCAGAGGAAAAACATCAGCGAGAAAGGGAGTTTGTGAGTAAATTCTGTATATGTTGAAAGCAATAGCAAAACCCACCAAACTGGATTTTCCATGATTTTGAGTAATTAAAGCAAATTGAGGGGCATGTCTTTTCTAAGTTAGGATATATTCCAACATCAAGACTGAAATTTAAGTGTTGTGTACCATGTCTACAGCACTAGTGTCCATTTTCCCAGACAGGTATTGTTACTGTTGCACTTTTTCAGAAAATGTGCTTGATATCTTCTAGATTTTTCTTAAACTGGGAAATATCTTCGGTGTTTCAGCTTAAGATGCTTTCTTCTTGCAGTTGTAACTTGTTTTTTTATGTTACACAAAAGCATAATATGTTCTGAACTTTCTGTACCTAAAGTTATGCCTGATGTTATGCTTGTATGTTGATTATCAAGACTTCACTTGCTGACTTCTAAAAAGCTAGGTTTCAATTTTAAAATAATACTGTAGATTTCTTCTATGCTCCTTACACATCTCTAACTTACATGGGAAATGTCAGGCTTTTGCCTAGAATGTTTAAATGATCATGCAGTGTTGGATTGTAAATATTAAAACATAAATTTAGAATCATAAGCTGATGAAAATAACCTCAAAGCTGAATGTACAAAATGGTGTCAAGTTGAAGAAAAATTGAACTAGTCTGTAAAAGGAGCATTAGTAACTGCAGAAATGGAGGTGGAAAATAAATTATAGAGGTTACAAAACAGGTATAAATTACAAGCAGTTCTTTAATGAACTACTCATATAATTATAACAGTTCAAACTTGTTACTGAAATAGAAACACTGACTCATGCTACCAATTAGAAAAATGTCTCAAAAATATTCTCTGCATGCCAGCACATGCTTTGAATAGTCTATATGAAAGTACAGAATAGTAATGAAAATGCTATGTGAGAAGAAAGACGTGGTTGAATGGCCCTTAAGTGGCGGTAAACTCTTCATTTTTCATAATAGATCAAGTTCTTTTAAGCAGTTTGTAGGAGTACTTAGTTATGTATCTTTCTGCAATTCTTTATTAGCTGTTAAAAGAAGCTACGGAGTCCAGACACAAATGTGAACAGATGAAGCAACAGGAAGCTCAACTGAAGCAGCAGGTATGTTTGTTTTGTTTGTTTTGTTTTTTTTTTAAATTAAGTACCATTCAATAACAGTTCTGAAAAGAGAATACCAAGAGATATGAGATTGCATCTGGTGAATCCTAGCTTGGAGTTCATTACAATATACTACTCGTGAAAAGTACTTTCCTTGATTAAATCTTAAATTGAATTTTCAGTTAGTAACTCTTCAATAGTGAACTATAAGTTGCATAAAGATCCAACACTTGCTGTTTAATACATCTCAAGTGTACTCTTACTGGAAGGTGCTAAACATCACAGTGCTGGATTTAATATCCTTTTAATAATTTTAAAATTATAAAGAATAGTATATATGAAGGCTTAAGGATTTATTAATAGTGGCAACTGCATCATCTTTCCGTGGCATCTTTGAAACTGTTCTCTCTTCCAAAGGTATTTTTCTTTATACTTTTTTATATAGCTGTTTGGGACCAGAGAAGCCTTAGTTGCTTTTATAAGGAGTTGGATAGGGATTTTTATTCATCCATATCTTAAATTTGATCTTTAGAATTTGTTGTGGGAGATTACAAGCAAGCAATGTCATCTTCATCCTTCTTGATGTTGAGGCTAGCCTGTTTTCAGCTGTACTGCAGTTAACTTTTTTCTGGTAGCTGCTGTGATTGGATTTGGGATGAGAATAGTTTGACAACACGTTGTTTGTAGTTGTTGCTAAGTAGTGTACTGAAGTCAAGGACTTCCAGCTTCACATAGAAGCTGAGAAGGAGCATAGACAGTGCAAGGTGGCCAAAGGAACACTCCATGCCTCAGATGCTATGCACTGTATCTGAATGAGCCTTCGCTGGGGGAGAGGGGAGCAGGAATTTGGGACCACACCACAGCCCAGCTTGGGCTGCACAACCAATCATCAGGTGGTCAGCAATTGTATTGTATCACTATTTTTTCAATATTCTCTTACTATTCTTGTTTTTATTTTCCTCTCTGTAACTGTTCTATCTTTATTTCCATACTTTCCTTTTAATTTCCCCTCCTTTTCTATCAATTTTCCCTACTCTTCTTGGGATAGAGGACTGAACAAGTGACTGCATAGTCCTAGCTGCCAGCAGGGATTAAACCATGATGGAAGTTTAGTACCCTAAAACCAAGTGTCTCAGTCCAGAAACAATTACTGCGTTAAAATAATTTTCATGCTGCAAATGCTACAGCATAATCTTCTCTGAGAGTGGAGAGGTGGTCTTTGTGCTGGAGCTCTGGATCACCTGCAGTCATTTGCCACAGATTTTTTTTTTGTATGATTAGATGAGCTAGAAAGTTCAGTCACATACTGTCATGATCATCTATGTTGACAAAGCAGGCTAATTCCTGTTTAGAAGTTTCCTCTGCTCTTAAAAAGGAATGACAGTATTTCAGTGCTCTCAATTGTGTTGTCATGCAACTGCTGATCTAAGAATTGAGAGAACTGTCCTCTCTTCAGAATAGAGTAAGAAGTTCCTGGTACATGGTCATGTTTTCTCAGAACATCAAATCACAGCACTGGCAGTGAAATTTTTTTAAAAATAATGATCATGTAATGCATTTTGTGGAAAAAGTTTATTAATAAACATTTTGAAGTTCTTGATGATTGACCTTGTGGTGCAAGGTAAGAAAATTTTGAATCATCAAAGAATAGTGCTTTCAATTTCTTAAAGTTTAATGTTTCCCACTATTAAATTTCTTGTCAGTATTGTCTTTTGATGATTTTTTGATCACTAGGAAGATTTCTAGGTTGTGAATGGATCATGCTTCTTACATACTAGCTCTGGTTTTTAGATTTGGCTGGTTAAAGTGGAGAGGTAGGTCTTTTCTAAATTTAATTTCACTAATCATGTCTGAAATTGCCTGTATGTTAAAGTCCATTGATATTTGAGTGGTTTTTTTTTAGTGAGGAAACAAAAATGAGATCATGATGAGCTGTGATGTCTTTCAACATTTTATTAAATATATAATATATTTTTCTTTAGGACATATTACTGTTACAAAGGAGAATTTTTTGTTTATATGTAATTTGAGTAGCATGTTCCTGAGAAATTCTGCATGTCCCTCAAATGGAAGTAATAGGATAGTATTTAATTTTACACTATTTCAATTTTCCCTTGTATCATAATGTTTTTGTATTTGTATACAGCTGTTCAGATTTGTTTCTTCTTTCTCAACAGCTTTCTCTCTACATGGATAAGTTTGAAGAATTCCAGTCCACCATGGCAAAAAGTAATGAACTCTTCACAACCTTCAGGCAAGAAATGGAGAAGGTACTTAAAGAATTACTTCCAGTTTCATAAAAAATAATATAAGAATGCATGCTCTTCTTGGAATGCATTTTAGATTTTCCAAGTGCTTGCCTTCTGAAAATATATGGGGCATTTTGACATTTAATTTAGATCATAACGTATGGTATAAGAATTTGTCGTAGTCTTACAACAAATAGAAGTGTAGTTTTGCCTGGTTTTTGGCATACTAGCCTAATATCTAAACTTAATGTTTTATCAGAGGCTTGCAGTTGTTCTTTCTGGTTGTGCTGAAGTGTTAAAACTTAATTTTCTGGAGCTTTTTGTTAGTTGTACTTGAAGGTTGTTAGTCTGTTTCTTTTAACATCTGATCTTGTTTTCTTTGAATGCAGGATCTGTATTTGTGGGTTGATTTTGTGCAGAAAGGCTTTTTCTGTGAAATAACTTGTTCAAACTGGATCTGGAAAGTAACTTTCCAACTAACTGTTGCAATACAAGCCACAAAATTAAGTCTTCCATTTATCTTTCATAGATGACAAAGAAGATTAAGAAACTGGAAAAGGAAACCATTGTGTGGCGTACAAAATGGGAAAACAACAACAAGGCTCTTCTGCAAATGGCTGAAGAGGTAATTCTCTTTTAAACAGCTACGTGCCTAAATTGGAGCCAGTGTCCTAGGGAACATCATACCGTTTTGCAGTCAGAGAGAATTGGAAGTAATACACAGTGGCCTTGTCTTGGATTGTCTGCTTTATATTTTTCTGCTTTGTAAATGAAAATAAGAAGCTGCTACATACATTTAAACTCATGATGGACAAAAACATCAGCTTCCTCTTTCCTTGTTTGCTGTTTAATTGGTGGGATAATGCATATGAGATCATATAAGCTGAAGGAATTGAACATATTTTAATATGCTGAGAAAAGTTCAGTCGGGGCTGCAATAGCAAGCTATTTTAAATATACAAGACTGACATGAGGGAAATAATCTGAGTCACTTTACTGTGATACTGCTGCTTTTGAGTTGATGAGGTGCTATTACTTAATTGTAGTGCAGCAAGAGGTGCTCAGTTTTCACACAAACTTTAACCATCTGCTGAGCAAACTTAGTCTAGGGCAGCTGGAATCAACCTACAAGATTAGATAAGACTTAATATTTAGTATTAAATAGCAATGTCTCTTAAAGTAAAATAATCAGATTACAGAGCTCTTATTTTCTTTTGTCCTTCAGAAAACAGTAAGAGATAAAGAATACAAGGGCTTTCAAATAAAACTGGAGCGGTTGGAGAAGTTATGCAGGGCTCTTCAGACGGAAAGGAACGAGCTGAATGAAAAAGTGGAAATCCTTAAGGAGCAGGTTTCTCTCAGAGAAGCAGATGTGGATCTAGCTGTGCAGGTGTTGCAGTCCTGCTCTCTCAATTTCCATGAGGAGCTGGGAACACCCACTGACACGGAAGCAGGAATCCAACCCGATGTGGAGTCGTGTCCAGCAAATAATTCCGAAAAGACTGTCTCAACAAGTCCTGTTCCTGGCACTGAATCTGTAGACTAAAATGAAGTGTAAACACTGTATTGAGAGATATATTTTGTGTATAACTTTCTCCGTTGGTGGTAACTATTTGGTTTTGTGGTGAAAATTTTCTTACTTTTTCTACCATATCTGTATTTTCTTAGAACTACTGGACTTATGTGGTACAGGAAGCTGCATAGCAGCTTTAAATAGCTTAAACTATAAATTTTCCACAACTGTGTTGCACATCTGCCTCATTTTTTAAAAGAAAATATTTTTCCATAAAAGGATGCATGTGCATTTTTCCTCCCCACAACACAGATCACCGTGTACAGATAAAACATCGTTCCGGGGAAAGTTAGTGACAGCATGTCACTTTATTGGTTTGAAGAACAGCATTCTGATTTTGTTCCGTTGATTTGACGCTTGGTATACTAAAGATTCCAAATTTCCCCAGTAAATTAATCTACATTAAGATGTCTGATGGCCAGTAAAAGTCAGCTTTCCCCTCTAGTCTGTTTTCATATATATGAATGCAAAAGTAAAGGTGCAGAATATAGTAAAAAGTATGTTTAAAGGTTTTACGTACTTTGTGGTATGAAAAAAAGAAAAAATCAGCTTTGAAATACATTAATTTGCAGCTGGTGAAACAGGGTGTACAACTTCTTGCAGACTTCTCAGGGTTGTGTTGTAGAGGTTAGTTTGGACTGTTTGCCCTACCTGTGAACTTGTTAAATATATAAATGTGTGAGAAAATGTACAGCAATGTTGCCGAGCAGAATTTTGCAGTTGTGTAGCCTCTTGCACAGGTGCTGGTCATGTTCTTCCCTCTTGGCTACAGTGTGTACATCACGCAGTTATCCCGACTAGGGGAATCTGTAGGTGCCAAGACAAATCTCTGGATTATCTGAAGGGCTGGAAAATTTTACTGCTGTAGGTGTGGAAGACACAAGCGTGTGGCATGTAGTCTTTAATAGCCTTGTATGCAATGCATTTAAGTGTTAGTTAAGTGTATTCTGGTTATAGTTGAAGACATAGATTCAAATACTTTTCCTGAAGTACAGCATGGAATTTGTTGCACATTCAGCCTCGAAGCTGTGCCAGTTGGCAGAGTGCCTTCCCAGTTAGGTTATCTGGTTAAGATGGTACTTCAAATTCTTAGGGGGACATACTACAGGCATTGTTCCCTTGTTAACTGTAGTCTTTATAGTCTTTTCCTTAAAAAAAAATTATCTCCATGTTTGGCTGACTTTTCCTGAGTGAAACTAGGACTTATTTTGGGCACGACAATGTGAGAAAGAACTACAAGCTACCCATAACTTTAGTTCCCACGGACTTTACTTCCTAGTTTTGGTTGCTGTCATTTTAAGAAGTACAAATGTGCGTAGCCTTTTCTGGTACTTTAAAAGTTCTTTGCACTTCCTTGGGAAGGGATTTTCCAATCAAGCATATCTCTCCAGTGAGCTTCCCACCCTTGTTGCCCTTCACAGTTTAGTGGCTAAATGACTTGAATGTTTAGGCTGCACTGAGCTCCTGATCCTTTTCCCCCTAGTCCCATATGTTGAAATAATGTAGCTGTCTCTTTCAGAGAGTCATGTATGGCCTGATAAATGTGATTTAGCTCAAACCACTGAGAGGAACTGTGCAAAACTGACACAAAGTTGTTTTTGTCAAAGCAAAGGGAGGGGACAACCATTGCTCTCCTCCATCTGTGCAGATTTGGTGTCTGTGGTCCAAGTACAGCACAGGCATGAAAAGAAGGGAGCAGTGAGCAGTCGGTCAGGTTAGACTCAGAGCTTTGACGTGTTGATCTTGCTGACCATGCAGCATAAAAAAGAAAAAAACCAAAATGACTGGAAAGAAGCATTATTTCAGACTTGCCTTTTCAAATGTCTTGCTTTATAGAATCAAACCGTTTAAACAAAAATAGAGTGCTGCAAAAACTGGTTTTCAGCTAACACTAAGCGTTGAAGTAATTTTCCTGAGGAAAAATGAAAAACTTTGTATCTGATTCATAGCCTTGGCAAGGTAGGACATGTAGTTTTCTATTTTTACAATTTATGATTTGGACATTTGAACCTTTAACAATTCTTTCTTGTTCTATATGGAGGTGAGAGTGACTTTTTGGACCCTGCTGCAAGGTTATTTTAAAGGGCTTTTAGAGATGTGACAGATGTATAGAACAGCAATACAAATACATTTGCTACTGACTTAATATGTTAATGAAGCGGAATTCCCTGAGTTGAAAGGCTTTTAGAAAGGGGATATGTTTGGTTTGGGTTTTTTTTTTTTTTCCTACCCTTAATATACCCATATCAGTTTGTCTGGACAAGGTAAGCTGTGCTTTGCTTCCTGAAACCAGTCTATAGTTTCATGTGTTGCTTCAGGAGTGTGGTTAAAAAAAAATAATGTTAAAAAAATAGAGACATTTTAATTATTTTTTTTTTTTAAGGGATAAGCTCAGCATTCTGATCTGCCATAGTACAGCAGGCTCTTGCACTGCCGATCTGCAGCCAAATTGGCTCCAGTTCAAGTAAACTTGTATTAATGCCTTTCTCCCACTACCATAAGCCGGGCTGTAAGCTGATGTAGCCTGAAATAATAACTGCGTCTGATTGTCAGAACTCTGGGGCCTGACTGACAAGTTTCACCACGATTAAGCTGCAAAAAGCTAAATGATAATGTGATGCAAGACCCAAATAACGTGTACACTTACACGAGTGAGTTAGGGCTGTTATCTCTAACGTTTTATCCTTCCTTTCATCACACCTGGTTATGTTACAGTTCAATTCTCAGGTGTTGCAGAAAAATCTACCTCTTTGGACTGTAGATGGAAATAACTGTGAAAAAAAAAAAGTGATGCAGAAATCTAGTTTGTGCTAAAACACACTGCTTTATTTTTACAACCCATGTCTGCTTTCATGAGGAGAAAATTATAAATGAACAGGCAGTTTTTGTTTTGCTTTTCAAAAACATTTTGTAGAGATTTTTCACTAATGTGAATCTGAAATTTTATCTACTCAATTCTGTATAGATTAAGTAAATAAGTATGCTTAACACAATGGACTCCGAGTTTTTCTTTAACATAATATTTAACATCATAACCCGCTCCAATGTCATGATGTCTTCTAACTGGACCTACACAACTTGTTTCGTTTGTTAGAACACTCCAGCTGTAGCCTGAAGTAGTAAGTATGTCTAATTGTCACAACACCTGATTTCCATATTAAAAGTTGTGAAAATGGATTTTAAGCTTGTTGTTTGAGTGAAGTGCCCTAAGAAAGGTGCCATTACAGGGCTCTGACGGTGACTTGTGTGTTAATGGTGGCAGCCAGTACAAACCACCCTGGCAGCATGTAGTAAGACAAATGCTGTAGCTCACAGGCTGCAGTCTGGGGTATGGTAAGGTGGTGGCTCATCACACCATAGAGAGCAGGGGCTCTGCCTCAACCTGTGGCAGCCTAATTTAAATTCTGCGGGTGCTTCTGTCTCCAAAAATTTACCTACCATGGTTCAGATGGATGCAGCATGGAAAAAAAAAATGCAGGACTTACTTCTAAAAATCGAGTTGTCCAGCAACTTCATCAGTTGCTTCCCATGCAATGTGGGGTCATTTCTTTCTGATGCACTAGTTTCCCCCAGTTACTTAATAATCCTCTAAGTGTTCTCTTTGCCCATTTTGGCACAATCCCTGATGTTTGGCAACTTCCCTA
>VZTY01015111.1:106220-119123 GCA_013400935.1 Turnix velox
CCTCAACCTGTGGCAGCCTAATTTAAATTCTGCGGGTGCTTCTGTCTCCAAAAATTTACCTACCATGGTTCAGATGGATGAAGCATGGAAAAAAAAAATGCAGGACAAAAAATGCAATGTGGGGTCATTTCTTTCTGATGCACTAGTTTCCCCCAGTTACTTAATAATCCTCTAAGTGTTCTCTTTGCCCATTTTGGCACAATCCCTGATGTTTGGCAACTTCCCTAAATTTTTGAGACTTGATTTTGTGTTCAGTTTTCCTTTAAGTACATTTCTCTAGGGAATCCATGGAATGTTTTACAGCAATGCATGCATCTTGACTCTTTGAAGACAGAATATTTTACTTTAAAAACTATATAAATCTGTTTGCTCATTTACAATCATAGAATAGTTTGGATTGGAAGAGACCTTAAAGATCAACTAGTTTCAACCCCTCCTGCCATGGGCAGGGACACCTCTCACTAGACCAGGTTGCTGAGTGCCTTGTCCAGCCTGGCCTTAAACACCTCCAGAGAAGGAGGGGGCATCCACAGTGTTTCATCACCCTCACTGTANCGCTCCAGCCTTTTGGTCATCTTCTTTGCCCTCCTCTGGACCCGCTCCAACAGCTCAATGTCCTTCTTATGTTGAGGGCTCCATAACTGGACACACTATTCCAGGTGGGGCCTCACCAGAGCCTAGTAGAGGGGCAGAATCACATCTCTTGACCTGCTGGTCACACTCCTCTTGATGCAATCCATTTGAGGATACCCATTTTGTAAATGCTGAGCAGTGTAAGTTCTCCTGCCCCTGAGCCGTTTTTAGAGCTGTGCCAAGTATCTTGCAAATTCAAGTGCATTTTCCAGTTTCTGGGTTGTTCTTGATGTACTTTTTTTGCTTCTTCCAAGTATTGCCTTGCATCTGAGGTTTATCGCCTCAAAAGGCTCTGTGCCCCTATCTTAGTATCTTTGGTATTTCTGTCCTTAATTAGGGTTCTCCAGGAACTTCCCAGACTGTTCCCAATGTATTTCCAGCAGAATCTGGTCAGTTGATACAAGCATCAAACCTACTGAACAATAGATATGGATCTCCCGGGACTTCCCAAAGATTTAATAAAAACTGGTTTTGCCAGAGAGAAACCTGGTTATTGGAAGTTTGCAGTTTCTTAAAGAGTATTTTCTTGGCAGGTGATGAGTCTCTTCTTTCAACTTACAAGCACATTCACGTTTGAAGCTGTACTCCAGTCTTTTCTGGTGCAGAGCAGTTCTGATGCATAACTCCTTTCATCAGCTGCATTCCAAGCCCTTGCTCTCCATGGCACATGGGCAATTGTTTGATCTGCTTGAAAAAGGTACTTTCTTTTAGTAAATTATTCTCAGTGGAAATAACTTTTTTTTTTTTCCTTTCTTTTTACATGTAAAATTTCAGTTTTGTTTAGGCATGTCTTCTTGAATGAACGATGTATTTTCTTCTAACAGCCTGACTCAGCCTCATTTAACTGTGCTTTTATTGGTCTTGCTGACTGACACCCATCTAGCCTAAATTTCTAAGCAATTTGAGAATATTGTGCTAACTACAAAGACTTCAAGTTAGAATCATAGAACAGTCTGGTTTGGAAGGCCCCTAACAAAGGCTGCCCTTTAGCCCCCCCTGCTGTGGGCAGGGACACCTCCCACTAGATCAGGATGATCAGTGTCTTGTCCAGCCTGGCTTTAAACACTTCCAGGGAGGGAGCATCCACAACCTCTCTGGGCAACCTGTTAGTGTCTCACCACCCTCACAGTAAAGAACTTCTTTCTTATATCCAGTTGCTTTAGCACTGATCATTATCTTCCAGCTTTGAGGGTGGCTCCATGTTCGTTTGGATTTCTTGTTCAAACAAGGAACTGAGGTTTGCACACCTTATTCACTGCCACAGTTGAGTTTTGAAGCAGGCCTAACATTGCATAATTCCCAACTATGCCAAGAATAGGGCTCCTACCTACTCTACTTCAAGTAAGCAGTTGCTTGCAGCATCTAAAAATTTAACTACCCAGTTGTATCTTGCAATACTTGCAGTCTCCTCTAGTGCAGGATGTCCCTGCTGACTACAGAGGGGTTGGATTAGATGGTTCTTTGATGGTCCCTTCCAACTCTGATTCAATGAAAAGTCACACATTTATAACATTATTCTAACTACATATTCCATGCTGATACAGTTTGCTGTTACTTCCACCAGCCTCCCACCTACAATCAGTATTCATATTAAAACATTTGATTTTGGCCATAGCACCTACTTTATAAAACCTGGTTCTCAAAGCTTTACTAGCTTTGACTGTGCTTCTGCTGTTTCCTGACAGAAGGTTTTAGAAATCTGCTTCCAACTCTTCCTTCAGGGATGTGGTTCTAAAAGTGGCTTGATGTTTAAAGCAGAAAAACCATACATGGCCTTCTAGAGGGAAATAGCACTTAGACAACTCTCAATCAATGACATTTTGATGTTTCACTCAACCAGGTTACATTTGTTACACAGGTTTGCCTGTGCCAGGACTGGGAGAAGCTTTGGGCGTGAAAGTCACCTATCTGAAGGCCCATAGCCTACTTCTTGAGGGCCTCTACTACTGAGTCACCAGGTTCCTTCTTCCTCAGAGGGCTGAGATGTTTCTGATCCGCTGGAGACACCACCTCTGCCTTCCACAGGAATAGTTGAGAGCTTTTACACCTATCTGTATCGCTTTTGGAGCAACCAGGACGGAAAAAGGTGTGTAAGGAGACACATCAATGCACAATGACCCAGTGCCTACCCAACATGGCACAGGCAGAGATTTAAAAACAAACAGCATGACAGAACCACAAAGCTGAAATCCCTTGTAGGATTGAATTGCACTGTAGATGCTGGCGCAAAGCAGCCAGTTGGTCTCCTCCTCAAAGTAAGTGGTGAAGAGCAACAGCTATCTGTGCCAGGAAGAGCCACCAGTGCTCTCTGGTAAGCACTTTTGTTTTCCCAGTAAGTCGGTCATTCTTAGGCCTTTGACCTCTTCATTTCCTATTTTTCAAGAGCTGCTTATGTCAGAATGAACGTCAAAAGGAAGTAGGACCTGACCAAAAACCACTCTCAAGTTCACTGTGTTTAGTGCTTATCATTTGCTGACCCTTACAAATTAAGTTAGCAGCTAAAGCAGACAGCGTTCCCCTTAGACAGCAGTATGGGGACTTCCTGTGACACCATGGAAACTCCATACACTGACCAGGGCTTTGCAAACAGATGCTGAATCTTGTAACTGAATGACTGGAAGCCCAAGAGGAAAGGTGGCAATAGCTTTTCTCCCCAGCTTCACTTCTGTTCCCTCACAGCACTGGCACAGGGATTAGCTGCTATAGACAGGGACCAGGAGATGCATGGTGGAAGGAAGCTAGTCAGTCCTGTGACACACAGGTGAGCACCTTCCAGAGTAACAGACTGCTGAACTGCAAATGCCTGGAGGCAAGTTCCAGTTACCAACTGCTTCATCGGTCCTGAAAAGGACTAAATATTAATCAGCACTGAAATAGTCGCATACTCCCAAAAACAAACAAGCAAAAACCAACCAAATCCCACATAAACTCAGTTACTCCTGAAGATATATATTCCCCAAGCCTTTTTCTATACCTGTGCTATGTATGAATGATTCAAGTTCTCCAGATCAAGACGACTCCTCTCATTATGCCTGACTTTTAATTCTTAAGTTACAAACTAAACCCACACATCTTAGCTCCTACATAGTAACAATATTAGATTGAGACAAGAGGGTCTCTCCTTTATGTCAACAGACAAAAAAAACACAGCAAACTTGTTCTTCAGCAAATTTTATTTATGCAAAGCCAATCCAAAAGTGTTGTGTGAAAGTGAAAAACTTTTTACAGACTAATAAAAACTTTGTGGGGTTTTTTGGGTTTTTTTGTACAATTTTAGTGAAACAAGAGTCAGAATCTGAGTATTTTATTTACATGAACCCATAAAGTTTGTTTAAAAATATAGACATGGGTATTCTTTCCCCTAAATCCTAATTGCTGTACAGTATACAATAGCTCAACTTGCCCAAATAACCAAGGGTAGCCAATGACTATTTGACTACATACTAGCTTCTTGTGCCCAATTTTTATTTTGATGCAATGCTTCACCCCAGTGCTTGTGCATTTTTTTTAAAATTTGTTTTAGAGTTGGCCTTTTTTTTTTTTCCCTTAAATGTACACAGTAGTCAAATTATATTACTATGTCACACCTAGCATTTCCTTAAAGATGAAAAGGATGAAAAGTTACGTTGCTTGACCCTCCAGTTCAGCTGCTGTTATCTCTGGCTCTTCATCATTGTAAATGTTCTCTGCCTAAAGACAGAAAATATTACAAAGTGGTAGATACAGTTGTTCTTAATTTTGTACACTTTATGCAGAAAAACCATGGTAATACCAAGATGGCAATCCGAGACACCATCTCCTCCTCAAAGGGCCCCTCTCCCTGTCTTTTCTTAAAGGGTAGCCAGGTTTAAGGATGTACACATGGTGGTGAGACTTCACCACTAGTTTTCTTGTGTTATTTTATTTCAGCAGGATAAGCCTTAGCCATTTCATTCCTTACCCAAGAACATTTTGTTGTTTGGACTTATCTCAACCTCAGTCTGAACACACAATATAAGAACAGGTATTAAAAACTGAAAGCCTGACTTCTGACACAAAAAAATCTTACTGATTTCAGTGTAACTTGTTATTCCCACATGCTTGTATTCTGCTTTAATAAGATAACTTCAAATTCCTGAAATGTGAAGGAATAAATACAGGAGAGTTATGAGACATCTTCCTTTACAGTTAACATGTGGGAGGGAAGATATAAAAATGAGTAAGTCTTCACTAGTATTAGATGTAAGTTTGCAACTGCCATATTTATTCTAACTATCAACTAGTACCTAGGACTCAAAGCAAAATAGTTGCATCTATTCAGGTAGGTTTAAGCTTCATTTTCTTTTGAATGCCCCACTCTTCAATTTAACAGTGTAAGAAGGCACAAGCTGTCTTAAGAAGAACAAGCAGTTTCATTTGTGCCAGAAGCTTCAGAGCAAATCAAGAGCTGTTGTGACACTCACCATTTGCCAGATCTGCACAATGTTGTCCTCCGACACAGAACAGATTACCCAAGGCTGATTAGGATTCCAACTGAAGTCTGAAATTTTGGCAGTGTGTCCTCCGTGAATAAACTGTTAAAAAAAAGCCACAAGTTTTAGTAAGCCATTTTGTCTCTTGATAGATATGTGTTAAAACCCAAGATTCAGAAGTTAAATTTGCTGCTAACTACAGAAAAAAGGAAAGCTTGCTGCTAGAGCATCACAAGAAGGTGTATGTGAAATGGTGTGTTCCAATCACTGCTTGTGCACAGGGATGCAACTGCTGAGACAGCATTCAGGCCAATAGTCCACCTCATTACAGAAAGTAATAGGGTGCACTGTTCCTCAGAATGGTGCTACTACACATAGCCATGTTTTATCCCCATTACTTCACTTAAGTAAGTAGAGTGCTTATACAGTTACAAAGGAAATGACGGAGAAACCAAACTACAAACATTTTTAATTGCTTCCTCAGGAAGCAAAACAAAACACAGGCTTTTGTGCTTTCAACATCAGTTAAGATTGCATTAGACCAGTTAGGTCCTATATAAGATAGACAATTCAAGGCCTTGGCTTTACTAGTTATGAAAAGAGTGAAGACAACATGGCTGAACCATAAAATACCTTAAACAATAAAAATGCATAAATAATGTTCAGAACAGCTTTGGAAAAAAAAAAATCACCACCAAAAAAAACCACTGGAGGAAGCCTCTGCTGCCAAGTTAGAGAAATGACTAAAAACTGGGGAGGAGAAGAGATTTAAGAAATGCTACAGTTTTAATAGCACAGTCATAAGGCATCATAATGCCCTACAGCACATCAGCAGACTGACGTCTGAACAAAAGCTTACCAGCAGCTCAGGAGGTCCATCTTCTGCATCCTCTGCAACCTGCTCCTCTCCAATTTTACTGCAAGAAAAAAGTTTTATACTTTTGATTAATAATGATGATCATATCCTGTATCAGGTTAATTTAACAGTTCCTAACCTTTCCTTCCAGTATTTGCTTTTCCTCACTGTCAGATAACTGTAAGACTCAGGTATAGAACATGAACTGTCTGGCATCATCATTGCTGAAAGAGAATCTAACTTGCCATGTATGTGGAGGCACAAATCACTTACGACCACAGACAACAGAAAACTATTCTATCAGCAAGAAATTCTCACAGAAATAACATTAGAATTACTGTGTTGCTTCTATGTTATATCCAGCTTCAGGACAGCAGCAATAGTGTCTACCCAATAAAGCAGGTCTGCAGTCTATTTTTTTTCCCCTGTCTATTCATATACACTAAAACAAAGACAATATTCTTCACCTCAGGTCCCACACGTTAAGCCGATGATTAGTACCACTTGAAGCAAGAATTGTCTCATTATGAGGAGACCAGTGAACCTATTGAGAGAAAACAAATTGACTGAGGCAAAGTTCCTAGAAGCACATCCTAGATAACTGTCACTTGGCCACTAATTTTCAGCAGCTACATGCAATATATCAGTCACTTCCAGCACAAAGGCTATCCTACAGCTCAAACAGAGTGCTTTCAAGTCTTAATACTGGATGTGCAGTTTGAGAAATTTTATTTAAATTGAAATTTATTTAAACTGAAATTTGTCAAAAATTCACTGTTACTTGCACCCAAGTCCCCTCTACAGGAGGGCATCTTAGATAAGCCTTCTACCTCTAATGAAGGTCCCTCTAAGCTTCCAGTATCTTTGTAGCAAAAAGTTGCTTGCATCTAAATTTACTTCCTTCAGAGTCACGTGGGGAAAAAAAACTATGTGTATTTGTGAAATCAAATTCAGTACTTAATGTTGAACTGTCTTATATCTTGTGATTGGTCACCACACAAAAATCTGCAAGTTCTTGTCATTCAGATCAGTGCTCTTGTAATTTTTTTCTACAGCTTGTAAAAAAAAGTTCACCCACCTGAAAAATTTCATCTTTATGTGACTCAAAAGAATGGAGTTTCAGTTTTAAGTTTCGGAGGTCCCATAGAGCAACCGTCTGGGAAAAGTAAACAGAAACAGCCGTGACTGTAACATGTATAAAATCATCACCTAGAATAATTATGATTTTAGAAGCATGCACAAATAAAAACCTTGTCAGCAGAACCAGTTGCTAGAATGAACTCGCTGTAAGGATTGAAGGACAGGCAGTTGACCTCAGCTGTATGAGCATTTACAGAATGACTTGGCTTGGATGTGGTATTAGATCTTGTGTCCCAGCTGTTGCAATGGCGAGGGGCAGGAAAGAGAGAGAGTGGACAAACATTAATTTTCATAGGATGTTCCTTTTCACAACACTACACATTAAAGATATTACAAATCACCAAACCCTAGTCTGAATCTACAGTTTTTACTCCCTAACCTTGAAGTATTTTTGTCTGCTGTACATGAGCAGTTTCTATCTGACAGCTGACACACATTAATTATGTAAATGTATCAAATCACATGCAGATTCCAGTGATTTTGCAGCATTACCAGAGTTGATTGCATTTAGGAGATACACTAGTTCACCCCACAATTCCCTTTTTTTTTTTAATCCAAGTGTTCTGGACTGGTCCACTAACAGCACACAGTAGATACTATCCCAAAACCATTTAACTCAAACTTACATCATAAGCTTCTGGTCATCTGCCACAGATCCAAACAGAGAGTCATGGAGGAGGTGCCATGCCACATCTTCCACTATGGCAGTGTGTCCGGTAAATACTGCTTTTGCATCAACAATTCTGCCTTCTTTTGGTCCAGCATTTACATCCCATAAACACACAGTCTATTAGTAAGAGTCATATTCTATTATTACATGGAATTTGACTGTATTCTTTTTCAAAGAAATAAATATTCACATTCTACATGTAAAGAGAGCGACTACACTCTTGAGACAGGATTATTTATAAGGTCACAGAAGCAATTTACATTTTCAAAGCTGAAAAATCAATTTATAACTTATTAATTCAATTGATCTTTGTAAGTCTTACAAATTTATAGTCTCAGACAAAAATCAGGTACAGATTTCTTCTGCAAAAATTTCTTCCAGCAGACAACTATAAAAACATTTTGTTCTTAATCAAGAATGTTACATAGAATTGGTTGCTGATTACAGCCCAAAGTCAACTGACAGCCTTTAGGAACGTAATTACAACATGCAAGAGCTTCCCCACATAATGGTATCCAGATAGACTAACTCAGATTTTCTACAGTTATCTATTACAGCACAAATTGAGAAGGGAGTTGGGGTTTTTTTTGCTCTATAAATAGTGAAAGAGAAGTGGTTTTTACATGATCATCAGATGCACTGAGAAGATGTCCATTCAGATTTGAATTCCATGATAAGCCATAGCCTTCCTTCTGATGCCCTCTCAATCTAAGGTCAGGATTACACTCTCCATTTGGGTCTGAAAGAGAGGAAATGCCTTCCACTTAACTCCACCTGGCACACCAGAAGAGCATCATTATCACTTAAAAAATTTGCACTACAATAATCTTACTTCATACACCAGCCTCAGAAAACTGTTGATTCTATCAAGATAAAAGCAGGCAGCTGTAGTCACTGAAGGTACGGACCTTATCTTACTACTGTGTCCAGCTACTGTGCCTGGCTCTGGAGCCCTCAGCACAAAAACATGGAACTGTTGGAATGTGACCAGAGAAGGGCAAAGAGGATGATCAGAGGGCTAGAGCACTTTTGCTGTGAGAATTGGGGCTGTTCATCTCAGAGAAGGCTCCAGGGAGACCTCATAGCACCCTAACAGTACCTGAAGGGGATCTTAATAAAGCTGTTTGCCAGAGTATGGATCAATAGGTGCAACGGTTTTATACTAGGCCAGGGCAGGTTTAGGTTAGATATTAGGAAGATGCTCTTCCCCACAAGGATGGGGACACACTGGAACAGGTTTCCCAGAGAGGTGGCAGAGGCTCCATTCCTGGGTGGACTTGATGAGGCTCTGAGCAACCCTATCTAATTCAGGATGTCCAGTCCCTGCAGTGAGCAGGGACCAGATTATATCGGAGGATACCTTCTGACTCTATGGCCAGTTTAGTGTGTGGTTAGTCCTCACCTGCTCTGGCTGAGGGGTTGGGGTTAGACAGTCTCCAGAAGTCCCTTCCAACTGCTAAAATTCTGTAAAGCTACCAGTACTTACGACTGGCATTTAAACCAAATCTTTCGCTACACTAAACAGTAATAATAGGTTTCAAGGCTGCTGCTTCAGCAACCTGATCTAGTGCAAGATGTCCCTGCTCACTGCAGGGGGACTGGAGTAGATGATCTTTGAAGGTCCCTTTCAGCCCAACACATTCCGATTAAGATTCCAAAGCCCATCAGCCCATCAGTATCCTCCCACCTACAGTTGAATTCAAGTCCCTCCCTCAATGACAAGAAGCATTTTGTTTAAGTTAGACCCACCTGGTTTTGAAGGATGCTTAGTGTAATCAAATACCAGCACATCAGCAGAGGGTGTTTTTGTAGCAATGATGCAGGGATTCTGCGGCATGTAACGAGCACGATTTACTTCACCTTCATGGTTAATTTTGATCTCTATTTCAATTTTGCTAGTCACAGATCCAAAGCCATCCAACTCTACATTTGATAGAAAAAAAGTCAATGTATTGCATAAAACGGTGAAACAGCATATCATGTCATCTCCTCCACTCCAAGAAATAGTGGTAAGGATCCTATCACACAGCTTACAAAAGACTAATATCATGTCACAGAACACTAAGTATTTTGGATCTCCTATGACAGAAAATAAAGCTCTCAAAGAGTTTGTATTTCAGTTAGATACATATCAGTTTTCACCACAACTGACAGAGCTAGCTAAATGCTACAGGGATTGTATGTGATGTTACCTACATTCTTCCAAGTTTCTTCTTTCTAGTCACAATTAATGATCTGAATTGACAAGTTTTAGTATTTAGCAGAAAGCTGGAATACTATCATTAGACAATACATGATTAATGCTACTTCTAAAACACAGTCTAAGAATCCATGCACTGCACACTTCCTTTCTTACCATCATAATGCGAAGCATCAAACTGGTCATCATTGGGAATCTGAGCTTTTGCAACAACCAGGTGGTTCTGTTCATCAGACGTGTGTGTTCCCAAAACCAGCCAGTGTAGGGCATAATCCTTTCCTTCTGGCCTGTTTAGAGTAATAGAAGCATGGAAAAGAGTTATATGCTTGGTTGCAGAAGTTTGGTAACCAGCAGCAATAACACTCAAGATCCAAACTTCTTCAGGGAGCTAGAAAAAGAAAAACTTGTGTAAGTGATCATTTCTTTGTCACAAGAGACTTGTGCAATAAAGTCATCTAGGCTCTGACATAAGATGCATCCAGCAAGTTTAGAAAGACAATCCAAGTCAGTATAAATTGCCACTGTGGCTTGACAGGAACAGTTTGCACAGTAGTCAAAGCTAACATTGATACCTATTTCTGCCTTTAACTTCCCTGGCAATCACACTGTATTGAACTGGAAAACAATCAGTGCTATTTTCTATAAAACAAAAATACCCAGAACAAGTAGCAACCTATTTTAGTTACTTCTAGAAATTTTTGACATATACTATTTCATTTCAGATGCTCATTTTTGAACACTGAGCAAACCCTAGCTAACTAGAATAAAATTTCTACTCTGGTAGTAAAAGGCGACATTTAGTATTAATTGAAAAACCAGATGGACACCATCTCTGAAAGACAAAAACTGAACAGTCAAAGCCAAGGAGCTTGTACATACTTGAAAACAAACTAATTTAGCTGTCTGAATCCAAGCACAATAGGAAACACCTGAGCAATTGTAAATCACAACAGGCATTACTACACCACTTCTAAGCCATCATCACACATTTTGAGGGGGAAAGAAAAATACAAAACAAAAAAGCCAAACCAAACCAAAACACACAATGCATACACACTTACTTGCAACAGGAACAGGTGTCCCATCATGTCAGGTGCCATACAAAGAGACAGTCCTTGCCTTAAAAGGCTTACATATTTTGACACTGGATAATTGGAAATACCAGGTTTATAAGTGAATATTAAGTCAATCTGCAAAATATGAGGCAAGCAGAAGTGTTCCTCATAAGGGCTCCATACCCTCACACCCCCACTTTGTTTTCTCCATGCCATGATTAGTTAGTTCGCATATTTCAACGCTACTCCCAAACATTCTGGTATGTAAAACTAAGTTACCAGCCAACCATCAAGTACAACACCACATATGTAAAGTGAAATTTTAAAGAGAATAGAGACCATCCTCTGATTATTGCATGAATTTTAGGCATAAGGCATTTAAAAACCTAGCTGTATTCAATGTACAACATGATGGACCTGGTTCTTCTCCACTACACCTCAATGTAGCTCTGACTAGTTACTGTGACAATTTAAGTTCTATAATAGCTAGCAGGTGAACAGAATCCATCCCCATCTTTAAGAAATTAACCAGTGAGCTCAGAAGTTTCTGGAAAAAGTGGAAAAATGAGAAAGTTAAAATATATGAAGTCAGTAGTGCACCAGGGACAGAACCCGGTCACAAAGCACAAGCCTTAAGACAATATTCTGACATAAATTCAGGCTTAAGACGAAACAAAATTGGAGACAGATACTACAGGTTTACATAATACTAATATGCTGCGCACATGAGGAATAACAGTCATGAAGAAAAAGCTATTGTGGTACAGATTTCTTTGATCAGATTTAACTATAGAGCAGCATCAGGTCTCTTTACTGTAAATAAATCAAGAAATATTTCTCCTCTCACATCTCATGACATCTTTTACAAGGCTAAGCTAGATTTCTCTAAAGTATCAACCTGAGACTTTTTTCCTCAAGCTCCTGCATACCCAAATGCTTTTTTAAGTTCTAAGCAAAATAATGTGTTGCAAGCTTACAAAGGACAACCCAGCACAAATTATTCTCATCTTGTATGGTTTTTATCTTTCAACTGATACGTTACTTAGCATACAGAGTTAGCTGAGATAGAAAGAGCAGTGGAAGGAGCCTCACAGCCTCAGCTCCTGCTTTGCAAACTAAGCTGATCAGCAGCTGAGTGCTGCACCTCCCTAGCACCTTCCATACCTCTCTCACCTGGTCACATCAGGCAACCACTGCACGGTGAGGCTGGGCCACTCCAGCGCATGTGTTATCACCAGGTCGTACAAAAAGGGGGTGTTTTTCTTCCAGATCTTGTACTCCTCGCTGATGACACAATCTTCCCCTGAGTCCTCCAGCACTGCGGAATGGGAAGGAGATGAACCGGGGGCTACCGCCACGAGCCAGGGCTCCAGCGGGGGCGAGGTAGGAGACGGGAGGGTCACGAAGCACCCTCACGGGGGACGACTACAGCCGCTCCATCCCCGCTACCATCCCACCAAAGGCTCCTTGGAGAGGAGGCCGGAGGAGGCTCAGTTACTCTCTCGCAATACCGGCCTGGAACACAGAGGTCCTTACCCCGCCAAAAAGAGGGAAAGTGGTGGGGGAGGTCCTACCTTCCTTGCTCGCCATTTTAGGCAGGGGTGCGTACGGCCACAGACGGAGGAAGGGTCGCCGGAGAAGGAGTCGCTGGTGACAGCCCCGATAGCACCACAGTCCCGCCACGCGCGCCCCGCCGACTTCCTACCCGCGCCTCGCGCCGCCGCGCACGCGCCACCGGCGAAGCTCCTCCCCGCCGCCCACAGCTGCAGCCAATGGGGCGGGTGGCAAGGGGGCGCGAGCGCGCTCGGCCGGGCGCTCCAATCAGGCTCCGGCGCGCGCGCGGGACCCACGCGGGACCGCCCTAACGGCCAAGAGCGGCCACCAGCGGCCTTAGCAGT
>VZTY01015111.1:119235-222632 GCA_013400935.1 Turnix velox
GGTCGCCGCGTCACCTGCCTTGAGGGAGCCGGGGCCGGAGGCAACCGTGCGGCTGCCCCGGCAGTCACAGTGTGAGGCGGAGCTGAGGGGGCGAGGAGGGGCCAGGCGGACGGAGAGGTGGGCGAGCTTAGGCGCTTTCGTGCCGCCAGATGGGGCTGTCGGTAAAGCGCCTCGGTGGGGAGGTCCGGGGAGCAGTGGGCCACTGAACGTACTTCGTGTGGCTTTAGTGCGGCTACAGAAACCACCTCACGGCAGCCGGGGGGAGCTCATCCCGCACCACGGAGGCTGGGGTGTGGGATACGCTTTAGAGGCGTCTGTGTTTGATGAGCGTGATCCGCTCACCAAAGCTTTGCTGTTGCTCCCTAATCCCGGCTTAACGGGAGGGTGCGAGTGAGGCCGAGAAGCCGTTACACCGGCTGTACGCTGCTACGCACGCCGCAGCGACTTTAATAACGATCGTCTCGCTCGGACGGTTCTCCCTGAGGCTGGTACGGTCAGCGCAGGGTGCGCCGGCACTTTCCTGCGCCCCAGTAATTAAGTCTCCACACCAAACCGGGAAACGCTTCTGTAAATACTGCTGAGGAAAATTGGAGTACGAAAAACGCGAGCAGCATTTATTCTTCATTGCCGAAGGATAAAATAAAAATTCAAAATTCAAGAGGTGTCATACCAGGCTGGATGAGGTGTTGGACAGTCTGAATAGTGGGAGGTGTCCCTGCCTATGGCAGGGGGGTTGGAGTTAGATGATCTTTAAGGTCCCTTCCAATCCAAACTATTCTATGATTCTATAAGTCCCCCACTCAGCAGTGGGTGAAGAACGACACCATTCTTCTGGCCCTCCTCTTTGCACTACTGAGCTTGTTGCTACTGCTCTATGGCAGATTTACCAAATGGGGCATCATCAGTTTTCATGAGCACAAAGTACATTCAGAAAGGAGGGACGGTGCAGTCAACGAGAGGGAAATGAGAACAAACAACTTTTTCTGTGGCATTGTCCAAAATACAAAATGCAAAGATGTCCCTTGCTACCAATCATAAATTACCCACATCTTTAATGTCAGTTAAGACCCAATTCCAGCAGATGCAGTTTAGCCTCATGGAAGCAAGCAGAGGCAGCTGTAGCCAGGAGATAGGGAGGGGGAGAACCCTAAGGGGCCTGAGGGAGCGGGGCTGTGTGGTGTTGCAGGCAGCTCTTCAGAAGGGCCAGTTGCATGAGTATGTCTTAACAAACTCTTCATTAAAAATGTAGCTATTAAGTGCACTTTACATCTAGAAATCATAGAATCAGAGAATGGTTTGGGCTGAAACGAACGTCAAAGCTTGCCTAGTTCCAATCCACTGCCATGGGCAGGGACACCTCCCACTATACCTTGTGGCTCAAAGCCGCAGCCAGCCTGGCCATGAACTCTAGACAAGGCTAGCAATAGCAGCTGAAGACATCAGCATGGGAACTGGGAAGAAGGCAGAGATAAACAGCTAATTCCTCAAGTAGGAAGACTTCCCTGTTGAACTGCTGGATTTTTTTTAGACAGAGTGTTGAAAAGCAGAAATCTTTTGATGAAGAAGCTAACTAACTATGTATTTGTCTTCTTCTCAGACCTGTGCAAATAAGAAAGTTATATGTGGCTTACTTAATCAAAAAGAGAATCTTGACAAATTAGTTGGAAGTTGCAAAATAATCCACTCCATATTAGTGCACAAACGACTGTGTTAACAGACACACAGCCTTGATCATACAGGATGTGTTACCAGCTTGCCTTTGGCAACTCTTACTAGTTGTTTTGGTATTTGCTGCCAAGTATGTGTCTACTCCTGTGAAGTGCTGAAGATTTTCTAAAATGTTGGAGAGTGAAGACTGAACCTTTCAGAGTCTGCATGTTGTTAAAGAATGTTGATCACTTGGACCTTTGATGCTGGATTAAAGAAACCTCTGTCGGGTTTCCTAGCTTTAAGTGACCTCTGTTACCTCTGGATGAAGGGTAATTACATGGCCCTAGGAAGGATCAAGCCTCTAGCAGCATTTGGGTGGCATGCTTTTAGTGCCTTTTGCTGTAAACAGTATTTTTGCCACAGCTTACCTGGAATATGGTGGGGATTTTGGGAAATGATGAGCAAAATTGTCCTTCAGTGGTGTCAGGTGAGGGCTGGCTAAATTTTAAATGAAGAGAGGAATTGCCCTCTGGTCCTCCACAATTTTTTCCAGACCCTCTTTAGGATCTGCAAATTGAGCTGGATTCTAGTGGGCTGCCAGGACTAGTACTAGCGTTGTTGAACAAAACCTGTCACACCTGTATATCAAAATAGTTGGTAAGTGACCAGCACACCAAAAATGCTGGCATTAAGTACTTTTTTTCCCATTGAGACTATAATGGAAAAGACAATTTATAAACAGTACAGCTATTAAGGAGAGCCAATCATCAGCTCTTAGGCTAGTTAAAGCAGTTTGCCAGCGCAGTCATATCTGTGACGACACATCTAAAACACATCCTTTGATTCCCACATTTTGTCAGGAAAGTAATTATCCTAGGCTGTTGTTCATTGCTCACAGTATGTGTAAAATTTAAAATAAATTAGCTTTGGCTTGAAGGAGTGAACTTGAATTGTAAGCTTTATTTTATTAAGCTATAGTTCCTTCAAACCTAAGCATGAAATATTGCATTTTCATTTCATCTGTCTCCTGCATCCTCAATTGTCTGTGCTGCATTATGCTTCAAATCACCTCATAAACTCAGGAAGAATTACATGCACTTATTAATCTTCAGCTTGAAGACATGTATGCTGATTTATTACCCTGCAAATAATTAGCTGGCTTGCTGATGCTTATGTCTCTCATCCATTAAGCAGAGCTGATGGGTATTCATAGCACAACTCAGCAAGAAAGTGTAGGTGTTACTGTGAATGACCATGTCAATCAGAAAATTGTGTAAAGAAAATCAAGTTTGTAGTAGTTTACCCTCAGCTAGCACCTAGGATCACACAGATGCTTGCTTTCTTTTCTCCTTCCCCACTGGGATGGGGGGAAGAATGGCAAAGTAAGTAAAATATATGGGTTGAAATAATGACAATTTAGTAAGTAAAGTGAAAGCCACGCACACAAACAATACAAACCAAGGAACTCATTCTCCGCTTTCCATCAACAGGCAGATGTTCAGCCACCTCCAGAAATGAGATCACACATAATAGTTACTTTGGAAGACAAATGCCACTTTTATTCCTTCTTCTTCCTCCAGCTTCATGTGCTATGCATGATGGCATACAGCACAGAATATTCCTTTGGTCTCTGAGATCAGTTGTCAGTGCTGTGTCCCCTCCCCACTTCTTGTGTATCCCCAGCCTACCTGCTGGTGGGGTGACATGAGAGACAGAAAGGGCCTTGACTACTCAGCAGCAACAGGAAGTATCAGTGCACCACTCATCCCAAATCTGAAACAGCACTATACACTGCCAGTGAGAAAGTCAAACTCATCACAACTGAAACCTTGACAGCACAAAACCTCAAAATTTCCTGCTGGAAAAGTAAAGTAGCAGCATCAGCATTTTTCTTTCTCCAATGCTTTTGCTATCACTCCACAGCCTCAATAAAGCACCATTCTCATCAAACATGCAGATAAGAAAAACAGACATGAGTTTAACTGATGCAAACATCCATTCAGAATTTCTTGAACTGTGACAGTGTTTATTTTCCCCACTTTTTATCCAACTATTTCTTTGTGTTTACCTAGTGATTATTATCTCCCCAGCATAAATCAATGCTCTGCTGGCACAGAAGATCCTGAGCTGTAGCAGTGTCTAGGACTTGTTCTGTGTAGTGTTTTCAGCTTGGGATCTGCCTGAAAACAGCATGTCTCTATCGGTTCACTTCTATATAGGGTTAACTGTGTTTTATCCTGATATGCAACATATGTGTGCTGCATAGCCATGTGCAAATGATGGCTTTCACTTTGCAGTGAACAAAGTACATCTGTAGGAATGTCAGTACTTAGGAGGAGACTCACATGGATCATGTCCATGTGAAGATAGGAAGATAGGAAGATAGTCCTCTTGTGCATTGCAGGTGGGATTGTTGCTTGCCATCAACATGGTAGCATTCTCTCATCACCTAGGCTTGCTGGGCTATTTCTATGTTCTGCAGCATTTACTCTGCATTTTCTATGCATCTTTAAAATAATTTCATGTAGAATGGTAGGTAAATTATTTGAGATGTAGATATCAGTATTCACACAACTGGCTTGGTACTTTTTACTCATTTTGCACAGAACAATGAAACTAGTGGAATTCCTGAGAAGCAGGGGTCCTGTGTGAGTAGTTAATTACAGGTAATCTTAAGAACCAGTGCTGTGACATGTGCTGCGTTACATACTGTACATCTCCAAGAGGATTTTAGATATGTGTTTTCATTGAAGAACCTGCTGTAGTTCTGTAGCCTAGTGGCCTGGACTCATTGCCCATATGCTGAATTTGCAAACATGTAGGATATTAAAACAAACCGCAGGGAATATTTTGCTCAGCAGAAAACACTTTGCATTTTTGACAGAAGAAACAGACATACACATTTGTTCAACAAACAGCATATTGTCCTAGAGGTACAAATGCTTAAATGAGTGCCCACAGGGGGATTTGCAATAAAATGGCAGGAGACATCTGAAGCTTCCAGCATTTGGATCATTGACTTTTTGCCAGTTGCCTTGTTTTTCTTGCACATGATATCAGGTGTACTTGGGGAGCAGGGATGGGGTAGTTCCAAGCCTATGTCTGGTTCACAGGAACCAGAGGACACTGTAATCCAGAAGCTGCTGTTTTCAGTTATGTGGGAAGGAGTCATGGCAAACTGCAGCTCTCAACAATGTGTGAAGCATCATGAAATATAGGAAAGTCTAAGCCTTCCATGCCAAAGAAGGTGAAAGGGAGATGTTTATTATAACTAATTTCCTCTTAATCTTCCAGCCCAGGGCATAGAAGTATTCAATGAAAGAAAGTGATCTATCCTCTTGCCTTCTAATGTTTGCGAATGTCTCTCTTCACCTGAGCTGCCTGGCCTTCTTTTTCAGAGTCTTCTCTGAGGTCACCATATGGTTTTGTTCTTTTTTCTTCACTCTGACTCTTTTGAGACTTGAAGTGGTAACAGTGTTATCTTCAAGGTTTTGGATATCTCAGCGCTAAATCCATTGAGACAGGAACTGTGCGAAGCAGTTTTAGCTCACTCATCCGTTTCTGTGGTAATGATTTTTGTTTGTTCGTTTTGATTTAGTCAGTCATTATGGCAAGACTCCCTCAGGTGCAGTCTTCAGAAGCTCTAGAGATCTTGAATTTTATATGCTCACTTCTTGCCAAATGTGTTGAATACTCAGAAGCACAGTACTGCACAGAGTATGTAGTAACAGCTATGTGTTATGTCAGGCAGCTGCACAGCTTTTTACTTTGGGAGGCAGAGGTCGGGGACAGATAAGCCATGGAATCACAGTGTGTTTGGGACATAGAAGAGGAAACAGATAAATAGAAGATCTGCTGGCACACAGCAGATCTGTTTGCATTTCTGCAGTCAGTTCTAAAACTGGTGATTATCCAAGCATTTTAGGAGTATCAGCTAATAAACTTTCCTGCTGTTTATTCTAGTTACTTGCAGTGGTGTCTGCAGCTAAAGCAGCATAGACACTTGTTCAGAAATGGGAGAAAAGAACAATAGCAGCACTGCCCTATCAGGTCAGAACTATACTTGAACATGATCTGCAATCAGCAGTCTGTTTTATATTTCCCATGGTCAAGTTTAGAGTTCATCATGCTAGTAATGCCCTTTTGCAATACATTTCAGACTATATTTTTAGAAAGAGCTTAAGCCAGTATAAGACCATAATAAAGGTCTCCTGGTCTCCTCCCTTGCTTGCTACCTTTCTACTCCTCCTCAACCTTGTGTCAGTTCTACCATTCATGTGGTCAATGGGAAAAGGAATCAGGTCACAAGCTGGTTGATTTATTCTGTTAGCAGAGTTGGTTTTCATCCAGATGATCAAGCTGAGCATACTCATTGCATGTCTTCCTGCTCTTAAACCTGGCGTGAAGTGGAGAACAAAGTAAAGGGCAAGAGCAGGGACAACTCTATTAAAAATCTGGTTTTGGATTAGTTTGCCCCGATTGTGAGATTGCACCATGGTCCATGCAAGTGGAGGCACTTTACTGACAGTTCACAGCCCTGTCAGGAGCATTCACTTCCCTGAACAGCCAGCTAGTAGTGTTGTCTCTTTGCCACTTGCCATTCTTTTGAAGATGAGGAAACTGAAAAAGAAGGTGAAAACTCCATTCATGTGTTTTCACCAGCTGGCATGGGAAGAAAGCTTTAAATTAGTTACTGGTATAAATGGGTTACATAACTAGGGTTTTGCTGTGAGACAATTGAACTAAATATGAGTACAGGGACTTGTGACGCTGTTGAGACCTTATTTGGTATCCATTTAAAATATTCTTCAAAGAGGTTTTTTAAAGGAAAATGATTCTAACAAAACTGGTGCTTTGCTGAGAGGCAGCACAACTGGATCAAATTAAATAAAACCTGCATTTTAAAAGCATCTTGTGATTTGAAATACTGCAGAGAGCCTCTTTAAAAGGTGCCTGAGACTAAGCTTCTATCAACTGAGGAAATCCCTAACACTAAGGGCTTTAGAAAAATCTGTGCTTTCACATTTGAGCTATTTCACCATACATCTAGAAATGTAATGTGAACAGGGCCTAAGCAACTTGACCCAAGTATTTTAGGGAATCAGAACTGCTAACTGCTAATCCTAGCTCAGATTTCTAACCATATGCCCAGAATGCTAACATTTCGCTTTATTGTCTTGAATTTTTCCTTTAGTCTCTGTCACAAGGTACATTAAGGGAACAGTAGAGCAGTGAAGAATGTCAACATAACACCTGTTTTTGCTGAAGCTCAGGAAGGCAAGTACAGCCTCATAATTGCATACTTCTGTGTGAGAAGTCATTTTTAGCTCTCTCTCCCTTTAAAAAGCATTGCACATGGGAGGTAGTGTGTGAATAACCTGGTTTCTTTTTTGGAGGAGTGATGCAGATGCAGTACATTGGATGTCAGGATAGATTTATTACTGATTATGTGTTATCATTACATCTGCATACCAGAGTCACAGGTCAGCACCTGATTTTGTCAGCACTCTACAGGCACCACAGAGAAATGCTGGTTGTTAACCTGTCATCTTCTTGGAATTTGAGAATAGGACAACTGGATACAAGAAGAGGGAACAGTGCTAAGTGACAATTATTGATGAGAAAAATAGGCAATTCTGGTAGCTGAAACCTCCCTGGTAGCAGAGATAGTAGAGAAGTCCCTCTAGAGAAGAGTGTCTGCTTTTGGGAGAACCATGCCCAGGTAAAAAAAAAAAAGAAAAAAGTGATAGATAACTTTTCAGATAATTCTTTTTTGCTTTACTTTGATTTTTAATTTGAGTTACATCCTAAAAGGGTTGCACCAGATCCCTGATTGTCAGTCTTGAGCTTAACATTAGCATTTCAGTTTGGTGCAGGAATGAACATTTGAAGCAAATCTTACTGTCCCCCCATATTGCACATTGGTTTATGTGGCATACTGGTCACAGAGCACACAAATTGGATTCTTTTTGAGTGAAAATAAATCATCCATCTACAAATGAAGGAGCCTGAGGTATAGAACCAGACAAGTGTAAAATAATTTTAAAAAACCATCACAGGTATTTATCATGGAGTCAAGGTCCACTCCTATTGCATGGTACTGCTTACTAGTGTAGACATAAATTATCTTCTTTCTTCTGCTATTCTTTTTTTGTGGAAAGGAATATGGCTTTCTGATGACTTTCAAGGGCTTTTTACTTATATTTCTTACATATGCTGATGTTGTATCATCTGTAACAACTCAGTGGCACACTAACATTGTCTGCTTTGTTTAGCATTTGTGGTGAAATCACACCTATTTCAGGACAAAATGTCTAGACTCACAGGAAGCATCTTTAAGCTGAAGGTAAATTGAAGGTAAATCTCAAATGCCTACTCAGCATTTTCTCAGTGGCACATATGGAAACAAACAGGTAAAGACAGTGAAGGTCAGACATTCTGTCTCAGGGGATTTTGACTTGAAATGTGAGAATTTTAAAATATATGTTACAGGTTTTAACTGCACATTTGGAAATACTTTTCTCTCTTTCCCATATGTGACCATGGAGTCATTCATCATTGTCTCCTCCCCACTTACTTGGCTCCGCAACTGAAATATCTAGGGGCAGCATGATGTTGGTCTTGTATGTATTTTATTAAGGCCTAGTGGATTTTCAGATCCTACAGAATAGTTCAGAAGAGAAACATTCTGATAATATGTGGAATACAGAGATGAAGTAGTGTGCAGAAGTGTGGAAACATTCCCCTGTCGCCATACGTGCAGGGGAAGGGAGGGAAAGAGAAGAATTTACCACGTGTTGTTAAAGGTTAATGTAACACACTCTCACAATCAACCACAGGGAAAAGGAAGGCCCCAGAGAGATGAAACCTGGTTCTTCTCTCTGATGTCACTGGGAGCTCTCTGGGAGCACAGCCTTTCCTTTAGTGCTGTGTCTTAGCATTTATATGTTTATGAGATGGTGGTCAGGGAGGGTGGTTTTAGAAAATTCACAGCTTCATTGGGACTGAGCTCCTACAAGAAATAAAGACAATAAATTTCACCACTTGGTATCATAAATCCCAGGCACGTTTTTTCAGCAAAGCCTTAGAAATACAGTATAAATAAGTAGCAACACATGCACTTAGTAGCAAGAGGGGGAAAATAAGTCAAAATCATGTTAAAATTAAAAAGTACAGAACCCTTTCCTGAGAAGGAATAGAAGAATACTGAAATGAATGTTACGAGTGGGAGATCACACTTGTAATTCACTCTTGAAAGGACTTTTAAAATGTGCTGTGGAGCAAATAAAATTATTTGAATAGTACCAAATCTTCTAAATGTGTTTTATTTGAGTAGTATTGTTCTTAGCAATGGCTAATGGCATTATGTGTTGTTCACATCACATTACAGTACAAATCTAAGTCTGTGTAAAGACCTCTTCCAAGTGGCATATGGCAGCATGTGGCAGTGTCCCATGATGCCTTTTTTTTAACAGACATCAGCTTGCCTCTTTTTTCTGGAATAACAGCAGCTTGTAAGAAACCTGGGAAAACTACTATGAAGTAGTTTTCATCTCAGAGGAAAGCAAGCAAGCAGCTGCTGCCAATGAAGTCTTTTAGGTGCTGGGCACCAGACTGGTTTGGGAGTCATTGCTGTACAGAAATACTACTTAGGATTCTCATTTCTTTTGGTTCAGAATGCAGCAAAGGATAATGCCTTCTAGGTGATTTTTGTGCACAAGGCACAGACTTCCAGTGGGTCTTGGTCTAGACTTCTGCTATCAGGGCCTGACTTAATCACTACAGAAATTTCTAACCAGCAGAAACAATTTGTGTTAAAAAGTATAAAGAAAAAAAGAAGAAACCCTTTTTGCCACATTTGTTGCTCCCATGCTGAAGAAAAAGAAGAGACTCCTTATAAATGCTAGTGAATATGCTGCATAACAGCTAATGTTTGCATAAAGTAATGCTGAAATCCACATAGGGGCTACAGCTTGCTGCAAATGGATTTTCTCATGGGAAAGTGAAGGGTAGATGCAGCTGGGTGATCTCACATACCTGACAGAGCTTTACAGCAGCATATCTTGACATACTGTATGTCTTTGACATACTGTACCTCATGGAAAGAACTCACATTGAAGCAGTTTGTGGAGGACTGTCTCCTGTGGGAGGGATCTCATAGTGGAACAGGGGAGGAGTAAAGAGCCATCCCACAGAGGAGGAGGGAGAGGCAGAAACACTGTGAGATGAACTGACCACAACTTCCATTTCCCCTGTACTGCTGGGTGGATTGATGAAACAAATTGAGAGTGAACTTAATCCTAGGAAGAAGAGAGGGTTGGGGGGGAAGGTTTTTTAAGATTTTCTCTTTTTTTTCATTATCACATGCTGATTTGATTGCCAGTAAACTAAACTAATTTCCCTAAGTCAAGTCTGTTTTGATTGTGACGGTAGTGGATTGACTATCTCCCTGTCCTTATCTCAATCCACAGAAGAGTTCTGTGAAGTGGGCAATTTTCTATTTTCTAGATTTTTGTTAAGATAAGAAATATCTGAGTCTATATGTATGTGTGTGTATGTACTGCTTTCTGCCAAAATTATCCATTTATCCCCCAAAAGAAGCAGATGTGGAAAGAACAAGTGAAAGAATGTGGAAGAAACACAGCTCCCATAGCTAGAAGATGCAGTCTCTTGTGATGCCCCAAGTTATAGTTTCTTTGATGAAGGGTGAACTGTGGGAGAAATTCTGTGCCATTTTGCTCAAGAAAAAAAAGGCAAACCCATTAAATAAGTCCATTACATAATATTGCACAGTGAAAGATGGTCATGCTTCCTACCAGCATTTGGATTGGCAAGTGGAGGGAGGAAAGCAGTGTAACAGAAAGATGAGGCAAGAGATCGATGTAATCACTGTGGTTTTTCCCAGTCGTCTTGTTTGGTAGCTATCAGGCCAACAAAGGTTATCCTCTTTTTTGACCGATCCTGCAACAGGGACTAATAGTTCTGGGAGTCTGATGTTCAAGCAAATGATATCCACTGCAGATGTTGTCTGTCAAGTTGTCAACAACTGATACAGTCAGTTCATTTTCTCTTGGTCTTCTGTTCTTGTTCTTCTCTAGAAACCTTGCAATAAGAACTCTTCCTCTCTGTTTCTGGCAAGGAGTTTCAGCTACATCCAGGGACTCTCTATCCTTCAGCACCTTTAATTAGACATTAAAAAGTATTCTTTTACTCAGGGACCTGAAGATGAAGCTGCTCCTTGTTTTGACAGTGCAAAGAGAAATGAAATGAAGAATTAATTTAAAAATACTAAGTTTATACTTCCCAGGAGCTAAATCAGGTGCTAAATCTTTTCATCTTAAATAGAGACTTCAGTGGTTTTCATCAGCAACAGTGCCACCAGAATCAGTACCACAACAGAGACATCTCTGTCCATTCTGGACCACTGAGTGACACAAAGGGATTGTACCCCCTCTAACCAAATTCTCCTTTGCACCCTATAGTGGCAAACACTTTTCCCCCCATTCACTGTGAAGAAACTCACAGTACATCTTAGTTTACCAGAGTACTGAGAATCTAGGGGGATGGCCCCAAAAATCTTGGAGCTGCATTCAAGTGCATTCCCTCAAGGAACTTCATTTGAATGTAAATAATTATCACTGCACTGAAGTCAACTGGAGGTTATTTTACGTGCTTGGATACTTGCCTTTGACCCAAGGCTACTACTCCTGCTTTCCAACCAGTATTCCTCCTTGTGTCATGAAAAAGTGGGTGGAAGACACAGGATTTGTGATGATCTGAAGTCTATATGAAGAGGTAATTTTTTTTTTAGTGTAACAGGGGAAAAAAAAAGACAGACATTCAAGGTTAAAGTTCCTTCAGCAGGTGACTCACACTACAAAGCCACTCTAATGATGATAAACATAAGTCTTGCAAAATCTTAGTACTCCAAGGTGTTTCTCCTTGCTGCATATATTCAGGAGTCCAATGCATTATCTCATGTCAGCTGTTGAATAACATGAAACCTATGGTAACTTTTTCCAAAAAGTTCTGAACCCTATCCTTTATTCACATTAAGCACACTAGGTGCTGATGGTTTTTCAGTTATTACAGCTTTTTGTCAAGCTCAAACCAACACTGAGAAAATAGAGTATTCAGTTCAAATTCTAACAATTTGCAGTCACAAGACTGGAGGCACCAACAGGGTAGGGATCTATAGCTGAAAGATTTTTTTACTTTTTTTTTTTAGTTTCTTTGTCTGATGGAAAATATTTGTTGATCTGGAACACAGAATTGTCATTCTGGCTTGAATCAGTCTAGTATCACTCTGTTCTCAGCAAATGCGTCTTGCCAAATAATGGAGAACTCTGGAGCCAAAGAGAATAGCTTTTCTTTTATGACTCTTATGAATCATTGGTTTCTTTGATTAGGTTTATTAGAGGGTCTTGCAACCATTTCATAGTCACCAAAATTACATAGCACTCAAAAAAATGTTGGTGCAGTAATGAGCTTGGTGATCAGCTACAGAGTTTAGCTCTGAATTTACTCCCTTTGGCTCTGCAAAATCATAGTTTAGGTCTTAGATACACATTCAATAAAGTCAGAGTTACGACAATATAAATTGTTACTAACCAGCTCTTTGTTGTTGTCCTGACAGAGGTGAACACAACCACATATGCCACATCCTCCTCTCTTGAATCAGTAAAGTGAAAAGATTCTTTAGCTGTTTTGGTGTGTTATCTAGTAATGGAGTAGCTGAACCCAAATTATCAAGAGAGGTAGCTGTTGCTGAGCTTCCAGATTTCATATGGTCGTGGCATAGGAACACTTAAACACCACTTGGAAGAGAAAAGATACCTCAGACTGGCCTGCGAGGGGAATAAGGATTGTCAGTATCTTAAATCAGTGTAACTGTTTCTTCAACAAATAAACACACCAGCCTTGGAATTCTAGTCTGCCATGACAATAATTTCCACAGGGTTTTTTGGGTCCTTTACAATCCCTGTGGAAATGGAGAGTATTCAAAATATATCAGCTGCTCACTTACATTTGTTACAAAAGCATAGCCATTTGTCACTGAGGAGGCAGTTTAAGAAAAAGTTGGGCTTTCCCACTGTATCAAAAAAGATATACTATTTCATTTTTGACTTGAAAAGCACCTTTCAAAATGTTGAGTTAGGAAATGAGCATGATGAGTGCATGGCTAGAAGTTTACTTGTTCCAAAATTTAACAGATACTATTTTTTTTTCTCCCCCACATTTTCAGTTTTCCTCTGTGGGAGGTAGAAGAATGTGGAAGGGTCTCCTAAGGTTTTCATAAATTGTAATTGACAGCATCCTGAAGCTATGAAACAAATCCACAGAAACACAGCTAGGAGCAAAAACATTCACCAACAAAAAGGCATCAGACTAAAGAAGTTTTGAGCTTGAGTGAAAAAGAAGGCACTATACTTCCCATTCAGCAGCATATATGTACAGCGTAAAATCCACAGAAAAATGAGTAGAAAACTCTCACAAAAAAAACAGAATTTATCTTCCACTATATTTTTAGCATGGGAACATTGCCAGGCAGCATCACTCAGCAGCCTCCTATAGTGTTCTTTGCTTCAAGCAGACAGTCTGAAAAACCCAAGGAATGACTTTGCACTTGTGTTTGTACCAAGGAAGCTGCAGGAAGCTTTCCATCCTTGCTTAGCGCAGCCAGTGGTACTAAGAGATGTATTTGTCAACAGCTTTGCGGTGCTGTCGGTGTTGTGCCAGTTCTCCTTGCTCCTGAGATTTCTGCTGGCAGCACTGCCCATGCTGAAACTGCTAACAACAGTGCAGCTGAATCACTGTGAGCAAAATTCTTCACAGCTCCACCAAGCTCTAGAGGGCTTAAAATAGCAGTGTCACCCTGTCATCAAAAAGTGTCTGCAAGTAGAAGAGATATCACTAAAGCTGCCCAAAAGCTGCCCAGTGTGGACTGCTGTGCTTCTTGTATCTAGCTGAGGTAGGTAGTAATGTTCTCTTTTCAATACACTAGCTTTGTCTAGGAGGCTGCAGTTAACTTGAAATATGCACAAGTACACACCATTGGAGTGGAAATGGGAAAAAAGCATTCAGTGAGAGATTTTCTGCAGTGCTGTAGTCACATTGTTCACCTTTTCTTCACCGGCTTTGGGAGCATGGTCAGGTGATATAGCTCATGATATCACTAACCTGAAGGCAAAGACATAAATATTACTTATGTGGATATACTGAAGCTAGCTTGAGGCTATCTAGATAGACTATAGAAGACAGACATAGCTCAGCGGGGGCTGCAAAGCCTGTTCAAGTATCCAGGTGAAAGTCTGCATAGCTGACCACACCACACTGCTGCAACATCATGCTCCAAATCGTCTGCCCAGAAATTAATTCCAGACTTTCCCTGCAATCTGCAGTCACACACTGATATGGGCATGTATTCTGTTTTACTCATTACTTTTGATAGTCAAGCTCTCTGAGTTCATCAGAGTTGACTGGCAATCAAAAAGTATTCCTTCATGGGGGTTTTGTATCCTGCCCCCAGGGCCTCTGTTGACACAGGAAAATTCTTAAGACATGTGTTGAACAAGAGTGTCTTTTCCTGCATAGGTTATCCAAATTAGCTGCTGAGCAAAGCATACATAATTCTGTAAGAGTTGTTGTCCACATGTGGAATTCCTCTGAAGAGCTGTCGTGCAGATTCTCCTTCTGTATTACTCCAGACTCTTTTGCAGGTTCTGTGGTTGGAAGGTGGGAGTTCATTGTGGCTTCATTTCTCAAGCAACAAAACTTCCAGTCCTTCGTAAACACCTTGATATGGCTTCTCCATGTATCTCACTCTGGGCCCCAGATGAAGGGCTGCACCTCTTCTGCTGGCGATTCAGCACCATTCTTTGCTCTAGGAAGCCCTGCCTCAGTTTTTCTGTCTGTACAATTTATTAAATACAAAATTTGTTACCCAACTGAGACAGTAGCCTGCTCCCTTACACCTGCCAGCAGTAATGTTTCTGTGCTATATGAGCTTTAGTGGTTTGCTTGAGGACTGAAACCTGTTTATGGATCTGAGCAGGCAGGTATTTTGGAGGAGAGCTGCAGGCTCACTTCAGATCCTTGCAACTGCCTTTCACCTCCAGAAGATCTCACACCTTCCATCTACATCTTATGCTAGCCAGAGCCAGATTGGCATTCCTGCTCTGCCATAATTAACCGAAGTGACATCTCTGGTAATGCTTCCAGCATTATGTGAATGATAAATGCCTGCAGTTTATGCTCTGCCTCCAGGGAAGGAACGAGAATCCCAAGGATCTGACTGGGTCTTAACAAAGCCCTGCTCAGGCAGGTGGTGGTAAACCAGAGCTCAGGAGTTGCTCCCACATCACTGGCCTGTCTTTGGGTGGCCCCAAGACACCATCTGGTCCTTCCCAGGCACACCCAGCACCAGCTCTTACTAAAAAATGGCTCTTACTACTCATATGCTGTAGTAGGGAATTGTAGCTATCTGTGTAAACACATATAATTTGTTCTTTCTCACTGTCAGCGTTATTTGTGACCTACAGACTTGATTTTTCCCTTTGCATTGATTTCCAGAGCATTGAACACAAGTGATTTTTGTATTGAAATGATCTAAAGGGTAATGGTAAAGAAAAAGTTGCCAATTAATACCAACACTAGTTTTCACCTTGCAACCAACTGTCATTATCTGGAATCTCAAGTGGAAACAACTTCGCCTTCCTCCCCAGACCCTCTCACTGGCCTTGACAGGAGGCAATTTCATCTAATGAAGACAGACATACTTCAGTATAAAGGTGTCAAGTGAATTATTCATGAGTTCCTTTATCTCCAAAGCATTTCAGCTGCTTTATCTTCTTGTGGAACTGTAAAAGTAAATTAAAGATTTTTGTTGAAGTGCAGCTGCTGCTTTGAAGAGCATCTGTTTACCAACTAATACTGAGAGACAGTAACAGCCCAGCAGAACTGAGCAAAGAAATACACTAGAGAGAACCAAGGATAAATGATAACATCAGCACTGTGAGGAAATCTATATTCAGATATTTTTAGGTGCCTCATTTTCTGCAATTAATGTCTTGAGCAGTGCTGGAAAAATGAAGCAGATGAACTGTTTGGCCTTCTATATTCCCATTTTTTTAACGTATGTTTTTTCTTTACTGTGGCTGTGAGGTACCTCATTACAAAGCAACTCTGTCATTAGTACAGTATGTTGTTATGTCTCTTTACTCAGGAGAACACTCATATAGTCAGTATGGCTACACATGAGTACAACAGTCTTTGCATTTAATCTAATTTTGTAGCTGAAATGTACATAAGTTTATTCAATTACAGCAACTGTGAGCCTTAGTTTTACTCCAGTGGCTGTACAGTTATTTAAATTTGCACAGATGTGCAAAAGCGATGCAACAGAAAATGGAATCATAGACTATAATCATAGAATGTGTTGACTTGGAAGGGACCATCAAATCCAACCCCCTGCAGTGAGCAGGGACATTCTGCACTAGTTCATGTTGCTCAGAGCCTCATCAGGCCTGGCCCTGAATGTCTCCAGGGATGAAGCCTATACCACTTCTCTGGGCAACATGTTCCAGTGTCTCACCACCTTCATGATGAAGAACTTCTTCTTAATGTCTAATCTAAACCTGCCCTGCTTTAGTTTAAAACCATTGCCCCTCATCCTATCACTCCATACATCGGTAAACAGTCCCTCCCCAGCTTTCCTGTAGGTCCCCTTCAGGTGACTGATCAACCCCTATGAGATCTTCCCAGAGACTTCTTTTCTCCAGGCTGAACAGTCCCAGCTCTCTCAGTCTGTCCTTGGAGGAGAGGTACTCCAGCCCCCGATCATCCTCTTGGCACTTCCATGGACTCTCTCCTACAGGTCCTTGTCCTTCTTGTGCTGAGGGCCACAGTGCAGGATGCAGCACCCCAGGTAGGGTCTCACAAGAGCAGAGTAGAGGAGTGGAATCACTTCCCATGATGTGCTGGCCATGTCTCTTCTGATGCAGCCCAGGATATAGCTGGCCTTCAGGGCCGTGAGCACACATTGTTGGCTCACATTCAGCTTTTCATAACCGGTATCCTCAAGTCCTTTTCCACAGAGCTGTTCTCAATTACATCATCCCCCAGTCTGTATGGTGGATGCACCCTGCACTTGACCTTGTTAAACTTCATGGGGTTTGCACAGGTCCACTTCTCTAGCCTTTACAGGTCCCTCTGAATGATGTCCTCTGGTGTGCTGACCACTACTAAGCTTGGTGTCATCTGAAAACTTGATGAGGGTTCACTCAGTTCAACTATCTATATTACTTATGAAGATATATAGTACTAGTCCCAATATGGATCCCTGAGGGTCACCACCTGTTGCTCCTTTTCACCTGGACATTCACAGCTGCCCTCTGGATGTGACCATCCAGTCAGTTCATGAGATCATAATCACCTAGGCTGTAGGGGGCCTTTCAGATTATCAAGTCCAACCATCAGCCCAAAGCCAATTCCTTATCTACCAAACAGTCCATCCATCAAATCCATAACTCTCCAACTTAGAGAGACAAGAATGCTGTGGGGGACCATGTCAAAGGCCTTGCAAAAGTCCAGACAGACAATATCTATGATAAATTTTTTTTTTTCCCTTGCTGGTATTTTAGTATTGTGGAAGTACAAGTAAGCTGTGTTTAGAAATATGGTTTAAAAATCACCATACTCTTAGAAGTCAGACCAGACTCCACAAAAGCATTTTGCTGAACTTACTATAGCACTCCATAGGGTTGGGAGAGCAGATGCACAGCAAGCTTTTGCCCTATATTTCAGTGTCTGCATCTTTTGACATTCTAGCAGAGTAGCTGTTTGAAAAGACAAGTTACCATCATTTATACTTTCACCTCTTCTTCTTTACAGCCTTTATTGATAAGTATTTTCTCATCATGATGAAGAAAATGAATCTGTGTGCCTGTGTGTCTTTTTACAGGCTAAGGTGATATCTATCAAAGAGCAGATAATTTGTTACATTCCAACACTGTTTAGCAAATATAGCTGAATATTAGAGAGTTAATTTTTACCTTTAATTTATCAGCCTTTGTGCCCACAGCATTGTGCTGACAGTCTTACTTGTGATATTTCCTGATTTTGGGGCACTTTATTTTTTAATCTCAATACTTATTTTTGCGTAGGATGTTTTATCTAGAACAATCCTAATACAATGACAATCTATCCTCAGATACCATCTTCAGTTATCAACCCAAAGCGACATTTGAAAATGCGATCATAATTGTAAATACTCTAACATAAAGATAAGAAAATACATAATCATAAAAAATATTACTCTCTTCCATGCAGAAGTAGATTGCAATTACTCCTAATTAATTCTGGTGCTGCTGAGATTGTTATCTCATTTAATGTAGCTGCCTTGCCAACTGGATGCTAATTTCATCCTCCTGAGCATTAAGGTTTTTTTCTCACTTTTAATTTAACTGATAACATATGAATTGGCTACAAGCAGTATGGCAGCTATAGTGCTTTTTGTCCCCTTTATATATGATACCAACTTTCACAGATGATCAGGAGAAGCTACAAGCAGTGCTTTCTTGAATTTGGGCAATTGCATCCCCCTGCTTGTAAGACAGAGAAAGAAAAGAGGGATCAAAGGGACAGTTCTTTTCCATTAGTAATCATCTGGACTGTGGAAAGCAAGAGAAAGATGATGTATCTACCAAGGAAGAAAAAAAAGTTTCAGTAATGATATTATGAGGTTGCTGTGCATTGGCTTGACTGATTGCACCAAGTAAAAAGTAATTCCAATGCCTTCAAGTCTTCAGAAGAGAAGACCCTTTTTGACTGAGGCTGCCTGCCAGTGCTGGGAAGGTAGAGACAGATCAAAACATCCCTCTCACCAGGGATACTCTCTGATGTTCCTTTATCCCCTTGTAGGCACCCAAGTATCCAAACAAGAGAGAAATGTGGAAAATCTACATTTCAGAAAACCTGCTTATCACACTTTATAATTTTTAATTAAGAATGTTGATGACTAAATTAATTTCCATCTGCATATCTCTTCTGAGTTTCTTCGGAATATTATGATGATTTTTCTGAATTTATATGATCATCAAGAATTACTGAGCTGACTTTAAAAAAAAATCCACAAAAGAGAATCTGCCCTTCTTGCAAGCATCAGCAGCTAGAACATTTCTTGTACAGTTTTCATTTGTAAGCAGCAGGCTGCCTCCAAACATCTGCTCACTGAATGTCCCAGAGAGACTGGTTGTGTATTGCAGATTTCAAGCATCTCTAACACTACCATGCCATACCAGCATCTTTGCTCCCCTTGCTGAAATGCTTTTAATGCAGATAATTTAGAATAAATGAATTAGTTTAAAAGATGATAAATTCCTATGTATATATTTAAATCCTGAAGGATTTTGTGGAACTCATACACAGTCATCCTGCTTGGCTATTCTTTTTAACTTTCTCCTTTCTTTGTATTTAATGTTCTTTTCATGGCATTTCTCATTACTGGAAAAGTTGTATGACTTCTTCTGTGATGACTTCTCATTTAGATTCTTGCACAGGATGCACTCTTTCATTAAAGCTTAAATGACAATTCACTAGAAGAGAAAATTGTATTTTAATGTTCAAGACCAAGCCTCATTTGGCACCCTCATTTATTGCAAATCTTTGCAGTGCTGTCTGTCTTGCAGTAAATTTTTAGGCCACATTTTTGTGCACACATTTGACTTTGTAACTGTATAAATTCAGTATTCTTTCATAGATTTGAAAGATAAGAATGTACAAAGAGATCTGACCCTCAGGGCATGGGTTTACCTCATTCTTTTTATTGCAGTAAGAGTTAGCACAAGGAACACTCAATTATGCTACAGAGTAGAGTAAAATTACCCCCAAGGACAGTATAACTTTACTCTGGTTTGGACTGTACATCTTCATACTTTAAGAAATTTTTTCATAATGTTTTATCACAGTATTACAAGTTAGTAAATACAATCCTAATACCATGAGCTTTTCTGGAAACGAATACACTTCTCTGTAGCTATATCGGGACATAGACTTCATTAAAATTATCTTGTTTACCCTAAATAAGCAAAAAATAAATTAGCAACCAACAGAAAGAGAAAAAAAAATCAAACCAGGGCCTCTGTCAGCAATGATTACTCTTTCACATCAGTTTCACTTTGAACAATTATACTCATTAAATTATAACAGACATGCTGGAAATGTTCCTCCCTTAAGCTATCCATAGTTTTAGAGAAGGCAAGACTTGCCAAATGTGTATTATTTAAACTATGTGGGAAGTACAACAGTGTTCAGAAGAGCAACTGTTCCAGAATGTTTGTCTGCTTGCTTAAAAAAAAAAAAAAGTGTACATATTCACTAGGAACCCAAGGATTCTAGTAGCAAGGGCTTTGCTTTTAAACAGTCCTAGTGCCGCATGATTCTTCTGTGGCTTTATCAGATCCCTTCTCTAAGGTTACAAGACATGAACACCATTTAATTAGTTCAGATGTTAAAGTAAAAGCACCGGGCATCCTCGAGAGTTTTAATTCAGGCTTTCTACAAAACCTTTCACCTCTAGCTGTGCTTCTTTAGGACAGACCGAGCCCAAGTTTCACTGCTGCGTTCTTGCACCTGAACAGCAGGGTTAGCGGTACCGGTGATGAGCTGAATCAGAGTTGCTGTAGGAAACAGTTGTAAAGTGTCAAGCCGACCAGGCGCAAGAGAGTACCGACATATCCTGTTGCCCGGCTCTGATTGTTTTTCTAATATTAGGGCAAGGAGTGGCTGATGTACCGCACCCACAGGAGTAAACAGGAAAGGCTGCATCCAATGGCTTTGTTCTGCAGCAGCGCGTGACAAGAAGAGACACAGGACACATCCAGACACAGGATACATCCAGGAAGATCCATACAGGAGATCTATGTTCAGAGCTGGCCGAGGCAGCAGTCAGGAGGATGGTTGCATCATCCCACAGATGCTGCTCCCAGCTCCCAGATATCTTGTGCCCAGGAGAAGCGCAGTGAGCCTGAATTCTGCCTGCACTTCTTTATATGGGCATTCTTTCAGAAAGGCTACTTTCTTTTTCTTTCCTTTTTTTTTTTTTCTTTCTCTTTCCTTTTTTTTTTTTCTTTTTCCTTTTTTTTTTTTTTCTTTTTTTTTTTTTTTTTTTTTTTTTTTTTTTTTTTCTCTTTCCTTTTTTTTTCTTTCCTTTTTTTTTTGCTTTCTCTTTCTTTTTTCTTTTTCCTTTTTTCTTTTTCCTTTTCTTTTTTCTCTTTTCTCTTTTCTTTTCTTTTTTCTCTCTTCTTTCCTCTTTTTCTTTCTTCTTCCTTTATTTCTCTTTCTTTCTCTTTTTCTTTCTCTATCTTTCTTTCTCTCCCTTCCTTCCTTCACGGTACAAGTGATGCACTCAGGCACAGAAGTAGGATTTTCTAGTAGAAGGGAATGCATCCTTGGATAGAAGTGAAAAGAGCCCCCTGGCACTTGCAAAGAGGAGGTAAGAGGAGGAGAGGTAATTTTAGGGAGGAGGTCCAGCAAGGGAAGAGTGGGAAGTAGTGGTAAATCATTGGCAAAGAGGATGAGAGAGGCATGATAGGAAGGGTCTCAGGTTACACATAGCCAGAGACAGAGAAAAATGGGATCACCCAAAGGAGGAAGGTGAAATAGGGCAATCACAACCTGGAAGTTGTTCTTTACTTTTTTTATTGGAAACATGCTTCTAAAACTTTTTTGCTGTACCACTACCTCCTAGAGCTCTCCTTGTAAGTTTTGTGTTCCCATGCTTCCCTTGGGAAGCTTCTCCCATATCAATATAGTCCACATTTATGGCACTATCTGCTGAACAACAATGGAAATCCTGTATCAAGCACCAAAGAGCTGGTATGTCACCATAACCCAGCCCAGTGCTGCTCACAGATGGTAGTCTGGACTGCAGAAGGGTAATTTTGCCATTAGCCTTCACTGGAGCTTGTCAGATTAGGCATGGGCAGCTGAACCAGTTTGATTTACAAGCTAGCAAGTCTGGCTCCTGCATGGGATCTCTGCACTGAGCTGTATTGTGGAGCCTGGTTGCACAGAAGACTGAAATAATTTCTGAGCTTTGTAATCAAATCCTGCATTTTACCAACTTAGTTCCTTTTAGTCACTATCTTCACTCCTCAAGTGCCACCAAAGTCAGTCTCAATTGCAAGTCCTTCACTGCATTCATTTGCTCCCCATTACCCTCTCAGAATATCTGAATGTCCTACAAACACTGCCAGTATCTCACAAGACTCCTTTATAATTGGAAAACATTTTCTTTGTACTACTAACAAAGAGAATCTGCAGTGTTGCACGGCCAACATAGCAAAGGTAGGAGCAGTACCAGATTTTTCTGAGTTTCCTCAGTCACAAAACTGACAAGGCTGTAACTTATCCTCTTTACACACACCTCCCCTCTTAAATGATGAGATTTAATATCTAATCTCTGTACTGAGTAACAATATCTCAGCTGTCAACTGCCTGGAAATCTTATATTGGGTGAAGAAATTAAAATCTAAAAAGGACTTTAAGCACATTGAATTGTGAGGAATACAAACTGTTTCTCTTCTCACGCTGCTGAAAATGCAGAATAGCTTCAGTGAAGTACTGTGGCAACAGCAAAGGCCAATGAGGAAGGAAGATGGCTGTGCTCTGTGGGAAGGTGGTCAACCAGACTTATTCCCTCCTGAAATGTGCAAGCAGAGAACAAAGCTTGAAGAGGGGTCTAGGAAGAGTATCTTGCTCTACCTTTACAAGAGGCTCCAAGGAGAGAGAGCTCTGGGGACACATTGTAAACCCATTTGTGCTCTGGCTTTATTGAGGCTCAGGTCAAGCTCTCCAAACCATGTAGGCTCTTTTGTGTTCAGTTCTTCAGCTTTACTTTCCACATGAGAGAGATGTGATAAATGTCCTCTGTGGTACCCTCCCCTGCTTGCTGATGGATTACTGGCCATGATGTTTCAGCTAGCAGTAACCTAATTAGGAGTCCACCTGTGATCAGAGTAATTTTTCTTGTGGACTCTCCTGTTGTGACTTCAATGGTTAGAAGCTCTCTCTGCTATAGGAGGGCTTTACTGGAAAACAAGATCTTTTCCCGTGCTGCCAAGAAGCTAATGCCTGATCCAAGCCAACACCACTCAGGTCTCTTAGGTTTCTATTCTATCTGTTATGATCTTGGAGCTCTGGAAGAAGGGAGAGGAGATTCCCACAAGAAAGCTTCCATGTGAGGAGAGGGTGAGAGAAATGGGTTTGTCAGCGTTGAAAAAAGAAGGCTTAGGGAACACTTTATCACCATGTTCCAGCATTTAAAGGGTGGCTACAAAGAAGACCAGAGACTGCAAAGGGTCACATGGAAAAGATGAGGGGTGATGGATACAAGTTACACTTGGGGAGATTCTAGTTGGACATAAGAGGATAGTTTTTCACAGTGAGAACCATTAGACATTGGAACAATCTCCCTAAGGGAGGTGATGGATTCCCTAACACAGAGCACTTATAAGATTCAGCTGTGCAGGGTGCTGGTCCATCTAGTCTAGATGGTGCTTTTGCCCTGAAAGGCTGGATCAGATGATCCTGGACGCCACTCCCAACCTGGTTTTTTATGATCCTGAGCTTCATCACCAAGCTATTCCACCCAGTTCATCCCTGCCTGGGTGCTTGCTCCACCATCCTGCTCCAGGCGCAGCTGCCCAGCTCTAGAGAAACCCTACCTTGTTGAGAAGAGGTAGAAAGGCCATGGCATGATGCTGCAGATGAGGGAGAAGCAGCTCTGGGTTCTGGGGAATATGATCCAGCTGTGTTTCCCTCAGCCATTGCATGTGCAATCTGAGGTTGCTATCGCATTTTCTAGCAGGCTTCAGTTACAGCAGCTTTTGCATAACAAACCACGAAGTGAATGAACAGCCCTTCTCTCATTGATGCTGAATGAAAACCTTCATCATGTGAAGGTCTCAAGCTTCATTTTCCTGCAAAAAAGGCCCGCAATGATACTTTCTGCCATTGCAGTGACATTGTTGTAGCTCTTTTTGGTCTGGGCAAGTCACTTGTAAATGGAATTTATCCTTGGTGCATCTCACTTCTCTGTGCTAACAGCAGAAGCTGTAACTTATTGCAGCTGATTTGTTTGTGCTTTGTATCGACATGGTGGACCATTTTCTGTGTTAAAATATAACTAGGAAAAGTGGTACAAGGGCATAGTATTTGCCTTAAAGGGAACTTATTTAAGTTAAAATTGCAGACAAAGCATGAGATGGCAGTACCCGCACTCAAAGCCCTTTTTGGTCAGAGGTTATCTGATAACTAAACACTTCTTGGAATTGTTTTCCAAGTCTGAAGGCAAAATTTTTGAGAGGCAAGTTAGCTGAAGGACACAGAAAAGAGTGAACATACAGTGAACTTTTACTTAATTGCTATTTCTTTAAATGGAAAATATGCATTTTGTGCTTTGCATTAATGGCTTCATTGTAGTGATTAATGTCTGTGCCTTTCTGTGATTATTTTTACTGCCATTAGCAGTTTGTTAAAAGAAACAAGCAATGGAACATTAGCCATCTCATCAAGCTTTAAGAAATTTTCTTTAATTGTAATCTGTGCTGTTGTGTGTAACATGCATTTTCCTCCTTCTCCATGACAATACAGTTAATTTGAAGAGTATATGGTAAGATCTACCTTTTAACTTCTGTCTGTGGGAGAATACAATCATTAGTTCCTCTTTTAGTTGATTTTAAAAAAAATTTCTTTCATTTTGTTGTGTCGCTGACTTTTGGGATCTTGTAATAAGGTTGGGAATATTTTGGTTGAAACAAGGTATTTGGATAGTTGCTGAAGGCTTTGTGAAATTCTTGAGTTAAAGCACAAATAATGGAGGAACCTCTTTTACTAAAGCTTGGTTTGCTGAGTGACCTTTTGCATCTACAGAATTTAAAGAAATTTCAAAACTGAAGTTTAAAAATAACAAATGTGCACCTAATTTGTTTGTGGGGTTTTTTTTGTTTGTTTGGTTTGGGGTTTTGTTGTTGTTGTTGTTTGGGGTTTTTTTGTTTTGGATTGTTTTGTAAGGTTTTAATTTAAGGTGAAGCCATTATTTTCAAAGGAATGAACAGCCAGGGGCTTTGCTGGAAGTTGATATAAATATATATGTGCTTTCCTGGAAAGTTACCTAAAAAGCAGTATACTATTTCTGGTGTTACTTTTACAAAGACACATGCATGGGATTAATTTCATACTGTTAAAGCTCACACTGTGGTACCTTTATAGAAGGACTTTGTAAAAAGACTGTTCTAATCACAACTAGTTTTGATATTGTAAGTTACAAAACTTTCCTGTAACTATGAAATTGTACATACCAGTAAGTCAAAACAATTGTGGCATTTATTGCTTGCTAGAAAAGTAATGTCAGTTATGTAAACTGGATTGAAATTTGACTTATGAAAGTATGTTTTAGATCTGTGTGTAGTCCTCATTCCCTTCCCACACAAATAATAACTATGCTGATATTTGTCAAATATGTGAAGACATTGTTATTCTCTATTATGTACTCAGTTGCTTATGAAAAAAAAAAAAGAAGACCCAAAGTGCATCTTCCAGATTCTATTGAGAGAAAGCAATTTTCACCTATGGTGACATTTCATTTTTGAGAATAACAAATACTTCAGAGTAAGGAACCAACTAATTCTTAGGGGCTCATCATGTATTAGAGATATTATCAGTGTGGAAAACAGGAAACAAAATTTTATCATTCACCAGCAATTTATCCTGTTTTTCTTAAAGGCTGAATATCTTCATGCAAGCAACAATGGAAAGAATAACAGCAGTATTTGTATGCTGAATCTATACATGAACCTACAAGCATATCAATTTTATTTCCAGCCTGCTTGGTGTTGTGGCTGGGGAACCTGCCCCACCAGTCACTTGTCATCAAAGTCTTCTTTTGTTTTATAAAAAGAGTAAATGTACTGATATGCCAGGCACTGAAGGGAGATTCACTTGAACTGGTTTGTGAAAAGCTAAATTAGGGTTTTCCAGACAACATGTGGCTATGTATCTACAACTTCACCTGGTGCTAAGATGTGGAGTATTTTCACTGTCAATGGAAAGCAGCTGCCAGAGAGAGCTTGTGCCTTATGGTCCAGGGCAAGTCTGACGTGCTCTGAACCCGAAGATAAGTGAACCAATGTACAAATCTGATTGACTGGTCCTTGCTTAAATAAAAATAGTTCCCAGGATACCCTGAATACTAAAATATTTTGAGAGATTTTGTTTAATCAGTGATTGTGTATTGTATTATACATGACAATTGATGTGGATCATTTTATCTTGAAGAAAGATAAACACATCATACATATTACTGCTCTTCCTACTAGGACGTCTTTTGAAGTAGCAATTATTTGCTTATTTATTTTACTATGACTTTGGTCTCCTTCCCAGATGTGATGACACAATTGTTTGCAGGACTACTGCTAGCTGCATTTGGAGTAAGCCATTGCACTATTCCTTGGGTGGGGAGAGAAAGAGGAAAGGAAGACCACACACAGATCTAAGCTATACTTCGACAAGGCTGATTTCAATTCTGTTTACATTTATGGCTTTATTTTTTATTTCTAGTATACAATGAGCACTTGAATTGTTTTGTTTTGCTGATATGTAGCATTTCTCATTTACAAGGAGGCTTTGTAACCTGTAATGACATCACAAATTCTCCCTATACAGGAAGTTTGATTCTCTCTTCCAATGATACTTGTATGGCTTGTTATTATGAAGTGCCTCTCACTCTGACCTAATATACCCTCACAAGAACAATAAAGCACACAAGGACTGTCAGTGCCCTTGCAGAAGCCACATAGGACTATACAGAAAGCGTCTGAGGCACCCAGAAGGAGTTAAAGCTCCCTATAAGTAGTGAGTTCAGTGGAGTAGGTTGGTGTGGTGGTCACTGCCAAGGGACAAAGGACACCAGCAGCACAGATACTTGCACACTCCTGGTATTCCCCAGAGGTGCATTCAGACCCACGGGGTGTTCAGGTCACACCTATTGCACCCATGGGCTCACACTTATTTTGTAAAAGCAAGGGGAATGGATTTCCCTGCCTCCTCCCTTAGTGTGTGAGGTTCACTCCTTTAGCATCTTGGAAATGACACATTGGAGGGCACAGTGCCAGAGTGGAATGGTTTTGAACACAGCCATCATTCATTTCTTGATGAGGTGGACCACATGGAGAGAGGAACACAAGTTTTGCCTGTCAAGAAAGAAGAGAAAATTATCCACTGGGAAAAAAAATAAAAAGGACTCTAAAAAAAGCAGTTGTGTTTGCCTGCAGTAAGAGATGTAGCTGGTAAGACAGACTATTGTGTTCTGGGACAGAGGGTATTTCCATTATTTTCCCATCATGGTCCACTTTAGAAAGACTGAAAAACTTAGTCTAGCAAATCAACGAAGGTCAAACAGTACTGCTAGAATGTTGGAGAAAGGGATATTTGTTGTGATGACACACTGGCACCACAAGTACTGAGCTAGTCAGTTATCACTGACCATCCTCAGGCATGGGTAAATGTTAGCACAGAATATTGCTGGATTTTCCCTAACTTGTCATCATGTCTCTGTTGTTCCAGTTCAGCTGTTCTTCCATAACTTAGTTTCAAGATATTTTTCTACTTTCATGACCATCATATAGCTAAATATGGCAACGGGTAAAGCCCTAAGTCATCTCCACATTGCTGGTACCATGTCCTCTGACCAGCATCTTGTATCTTACTGAAGATAAAGAAAATGTGCAGCTACAACTGAGGACTCCAGCTGAAGAACCTAGAAGCTGAGGGGTCCTTTGCTATGTTCTGCAGAGCCTTTGCAAGGGGGCTTTCAGCATTTCTGTGGGCTACTGCAAGTCTTTGCCTCTTTAAGACAGGCTGAGACAATACTTTTTAAACTGAGAAAATGATGACCCACTATGGCCAAAGAAAGAGTGATTTCTCTGTAACGTTCCACCCTTAAACACAGTTATCAATTGCTCACCAGCCAAAGACTGCAACTATCAACCCACTCCGTGTTCTACATCTTGAGAAGACAGGTACATATCTTCATTTGGAATTAGTGGCATTAAAGTTTCCCAGAGAGCAACTCCCCACCCTTGAAGACATTCAAGGCCAGGCAACCAGATCTAGTGCAGGATGTCCCTGCTCACTGCAGGAGGTTGGACTAGATGGCCTTTGAAGGTCTCTTCCAACCCAAAATATTTCATGTTTCTATGACGGGGAGACACTTCTCTGTTTAACAGTCACGGACGATACAACAGGATCCATCACTGCCTTTCTTCACTGCAGCACCTACGCTGCATTTCCAGCAGCCAGGTGGTCCTTTTGGACACACACCCGGGGAAGAACCGAGCACCGCCGCGCTCCGGCAGCCTCGTCCCGGCAGCGGGAAGTGGGGCTGTGGCGGTGGTGGCAAGGGCACGGCGAAGATGGGCAAACGGGAGCCCGCGACGTGGACCGTGTCCAGCCGGGACCCCCAGACACCGGCCAGGGTTTGACGCCTCCCCATCCCCCCGTGGGGTTCCCGGAGCCGGTGGCAGGAACGGTCGGTAGATTATTCAGCTCAAAACCAAACCAAGTCGGGGAAAGATAACCAGAAAACGAGGAAAAAAGCCTCCGGGGCGGGGTCGAGGGATTTGGAGCCCCTCTTTCCTCCTTCCCAAGACCGTCCCCCGCTGGGTGCANGGTTGTCGGCGGCCGCACGGGGCGGGGGGGAGGAGGTGGGGAGGACGGAGGCGGTCCCTGCACCTTCCCCGCCGCAGCGCAGCACCGCCTCTCGCCCGCCCCCCCTCGCTTGCCGGCGGCGCGGCTCCCACTACCCCGCTCCGCCTGCGCCGCCCCGCCATGGAACAGGGGCCGGCGGGGGGGCTCGCTCCCACCGCCGCCGCTCCCGCTCCCGCTCCCGCTGTTGCTGCCGGTCCCGGAGGTCTGCTGTTGTCGCTGAGCGAGACCGAGCAGCAGCGCTACTCCGAGCTCTTCTCGCGGTGCTGCCCGCCCCCCGAGGCGGCCGCCGGGGGCAGCAGCGTGGGCGAGCTGTTCCGGGCCTCCCAGCTGCCCCCGGACACGCTGCACCAGGTGGGTCTTGGGGTAGCCGTCTCGTCACGGAGTTGTCGGAGTGGTGGTGGTGGTGATAGTAGTTGTGGTAGTGGTTGTGCACGACGCGGGACGGGACCGGACCCGCTCTCTCGGCACCTCGGGGGGAGGCACCGGCGCTGATTCTGCCGGAAAGTTGGGGGCTGCGGGGCAGGGCCGAGCGCGGGTCGGTGCGGGGAAGCGGTTGCGGAGAGAACGGGTCGTGGCTCTCCTCGGTGTCGTGGGGCTGCTTCGTGGCTGCTTTCTCTTTCCAGTCGAGCAGCTGCCGCTGGCAGCATTCGGTCGCCCTGCTGCCGCCGCTCTCTTCCAGGTGTCGTGGACAGGCGATGTCCTGGTGTCTTCGTACGCCTAGACGGAACCTCCGGAGCTGGGCGACCTGGTGTCCCCAGCCCGGTGGCCTCCGTCGCCTGTCTGCCGTCTCTTCGGGCACTCATTAACTTCCTCGAAGAGATCTACGAATGTCATAGGGACCTTTCTGCTGTCATAGGGACCTGTAAGGGACATGCCGTGCTTTTAAGTCTTGCCTTAATATGGATACGTGTATATGTATTTTTGAAATGTTGTTTCAGTGAACAAAATCTGTCGGTAAAACGGCGTCGTGGTGTTTTTGTGACCGTAATTGTGAGTAAATACGTTTCAGTATTGGAAATTAAGAGGCTCTTGAGGCAGCAGAGTCCCCGAAGAGGTTCCCAGGCGAGGGGATGGGACAAAACCCTGCTCAGTTTTGAGGAGGAGCCTGGTCAGGGTGTGAGGTGGCTTCTGCCATCCGCTACTTCTGCCGTCCAGTTCATCCGGGCTTGTGGTCTTCTCCACCCGTGGGTTAGGAATTTGACAAATGCACTATAGTCGCACGGTGCTTCTGCCAATAAGCTAAACAGAGTGTTGCCTATTTTTCAAAAATGTATTTATTTGCATTTTGTCTACAAAAATCTCGTTCTTCAATAGTTCTTATCTGTCAAGCAGAAAAAAAGTTACGTTGAAAGTGAGCTGAAGTGTAGTTATAATCTGGTACTCTCTGGGGGTAACTGAACTCTGCTGCTTTCCTGCTGGCTGTCCAGTTGTCTCATAAGGACTTTTATAAATTCATATTGTCCAGGTGATCCTGAACAAAAATGATAGCATTTCAGGGATGTTTTTCCTCTCTTATTTGCACTGTTTACCAGATCTCTAAAACAAAATTGTGACTGAGCGCAGTCATACTGCTTGATTTTGAGCCACACTGTGGCCTTGGTGTTGCAGGTGAATTGAGCCACAGAAGTAAAGATTTTTGCAAAAATCTAGCACTAAGACTAGGTCTTTTGCAGAGGAAGAAGAGAGTATTTAGTTTCAAATAAGAAAGCATATTTAAGAAACTTGTTAAAGCTCTTTTATGTGGCCTTGGTATTAGTGACTATTTCCCAGTGAAGCGTGGGAAAAAAAATCTTATTTTTGCTATGTAGTTCCTCTCCCTGTCATTTAAGTGAACTTCATTACAGTTGACTGTTTTGTGTGTAATGTTGATGCTTTTGTATGATTTAAGCCTGGAAACATTGGGAGGATTTAATGTTGTTTTTGTTTTTTCACTATTTTAGATTGTTTCCAGGTATATTTATGCTGTGAGGGGAATGTTACTGGGAAACAAGCTTGTAATTAGTTTCAGGAATATTCAGATAATAAGGTCTGTGGGATCTGGGGCTGTTTCTCTTTCTCCTTCCTGCCCTCCCTGTCTTGTTTATATGACACTAATCACAGTGGTGTTCTGCTCTGTGGCTAGCACTCCTGTCCTCAAAACCCACCCCTGTCAGGCATTCTTACTAACATTTACTAGGACATAAGAAGAAAGGGAATTAATGTGTTTTGAAAATAGATAAATAATGCAAATAGGGAAAACCTCACAATGTTTTTTGAGATATTTGCTTAGCTTTTAGTCTTTAGTTGTCCTCCTTAAAGTGAAATCTCGTAATTTCTTTTTAATATCCTCTGCCGTTCTAACAATGTTGGGGACAAGGTACATCTTCATGGTGTGTATTTTCTGCTGGGAATGTCCATTTTGGGCAGAGGAAGATTGTGGCTTTAAGATAACGCATCTTCTTTGAAATAACTGGTGACCCTGGAAGTTTAAAATTATTTTTTTTAAATTTCTTTTTAAAATCCTCGTCTGTCACAATTATTGCTTAGTGTTCTGACATCCCTATGTATCAGCTGAGAAATAGTCATACTGTATTTTGCCATGTCAGAAATGAAGAGGTTTGTATTGGAAATGGGTTCTGGATTTCTACTAAGCAGAGCCTGCACAGTCCAGAAGGTCTTCAGCACTCTTCCCTGGCCCTTGTGTGGGCTGTAACAAGCGGCAGCTCTGGACTGTTTTGTAATCAATGTGCAGTTCACAGCTCTTTATTCTTCAGGATTTCACCGAGGAGCCTTTTTATAGATCAATACACTTGCAGAACTGGCATTTAGTGCAATGTCAAAGCACTGAGCTTCTCTGCGGTTGTCTTCAGGTATTTGTACTTGCGTGGTAAGTGGGATAAAGCTTTGAGAAAGGAGGAGCCTTTCTTTATGAAGTCTTTGATTGAGACATGGAGATGCTCACAAGCATCACTGGAAACTCCTTCCACCTTCCTTAACTATAATGGCAGAGTCTGTGTTCTAGACAAAAGTCATATGGTTCCATCCCATGACTGTGCCATTTCCCTGTGGTGAAAAGCAGTGCTCCCAAACAGAAAATGGGCAAGGGTTTTTGTTTGGCTTTAAGATTAGTTGGTTTGATCCAAGAGGTTATTTAGATGCAAGAGAATGTGTAACAAGGAGCAGGTAGGGAAGCTGAGAACATGTGCCAGAAGAGGAAATGCTGGAAGAAAAGAAAAAAAATCCAAGAGCAGGCAGATCAGGAGGAGCAGATGGTGTGCACCTGAGTGTCCTGTGGTCCTGTGTCTTGCTAAGAGTGAAGTGATTGAACAGATATTCATCATATCCAGGCTCATTAAATTCTGGGCAATAGCCTGCAGTATATGTTGTACCTTTGTAACTTCCCTTAAAGAAAGGATCAAAGAGTGTACTCAGTAGGAGTTACTTCAGTTCTAGAAACATGGTTGAAGTTAGCACTAAAATAAAAAAGTCGGATGCTTCCTAGCATGAAGAAGGGTGTGACAGGGACTGGACAGTCTGCTTTTTGTGGTCTGTATAATCATACCTCCCACCTGCACTGGAAGTTTTCAGCTGGCCATATAGTGTGGCTAAAGGTGGAACCATTAAATTTTATTTAGATTTGTGTGGAACCCGTGTCAGATCCTTTAAAAAAGCTCTGCAAAATTACTATAATCTCTTTCATGAGAGATCCATGCAAGGATTGCTTTTGTTTTTATTTTTACAAGGAGGAAGGAACAGACCAGTCATGTGCCATAGTTATGGAGACTGTCAGAAGGATCTGAACAGCACCAGCCAGATTTGTATTTACTAGTGCTGATGAAGCTGAGAATGTTGTTCCCTATGTGTTGGCCCCAAATAAAGTGAAAAATAACTGAGTTTGTGCTAAGAAGAGACAATTTTTGTAAAGAAAAAAAAGATGTTATGAATTCACTAGAGCTACAAAAACATCACAGATTTGTAAACAATCCCACAGGGTGCCTTGTTGCATATCTCAGTATTGATCTTCTGTGTTTGGTTTCTACAAATATAGCCAAGACTGGTCAGTCTTTCTCGGGATGTTGTTAACCAGTCCATTTTATGTTTGCTTCCTGAGAACACTGGGATGTCAGTACCCCATATCAGCTGCTATACTTCAGGGTGCTGATGATGGCGGGTTTCCCTTCTTTCCTTATGGGTATGCAATTTTGTGAGCCCATTTTGAAGCTGTCTGCCAGCAAGTACGGCCTCTGCTCCTTGAGTGAAGGACCCCAAAATGCCATTACAGATGCCAAGGGCCAATCAGCTGACATCTATGTGGATTTCAGATAAAATAGTGTTTTATGGAGCCATTGCCCACTGATCAGCAAAGGAGAGGTACCTTGTGCTGGTTTTATTGTTTCTCAGTATTGCTGTGCTCTCTGAAGATTTTTCTCTGAGAAATTATAGAGTAAGATGAGCCTCAAGATTACACTGAAATGCTTATTTCTTTTTATTCGTTTTTGGCTTATTTGATTAATTCTTGCTTGGTTGCCTGATGGTATTTTTAATTTCTTTAATTCCCAGTTTTATAAACCTTAATTTTATTTGCGGACTTGTGCTATTGGCACCAAGATCCAATTTTCTTAAGAAAATGCATTCTTTCCCCTGCAAATGAGCACAGTGTGTTATTTTGAGCTCATAGGATGACAAGTACTAATTGTATGATGCTGGAGCTGCACAGACACTGCGTTTTGTAGCTGGGACTCTCCTTCCAGCTCTGTGTGAATGGGGAATGCAGAGCAGTGCTCTTGCTTTTCTTCTGCAGGCTTTGTGAGTTCATTTGTGTTTATCGTCGTGACTTGTCTCTATAGCTACAACTCTAGGGTTTATCTTCTGTGCTCATAAAGCAGAAGTGTGAATAGCTTAAAAAAGAAGAATTGCTAAGTTGATATGTCTTTGGAAAAAGGGTTGGCTTTTTTCATACTTTTTGTTACTCCATAAGCATAAATTAGTACCTGTGTGATAGCCAGTGTGGGATTAACTGTCTGCCTCAAAGAGACAGAAAAGAATAAGAACTTTTATAAAAGATGAAATTTGCTCTGTTGTGCCTCTTGACAAAATTTGGCATTGTGCCAGAGCTGGAAACGTGGTTTATCTGACTGACTAACAATGAGTCCATCAAAATGCAATGTTGGGTTACAGTACACATGAAGAAATTACATTCCACTAACAGAGTCAAGAAGAAACAAAAAGGAGGGACAACTTCATGAATGTGGTACAGCAGTAAGGGAAAACAAAACCTGACATTTCAATATTCTTCTGGCCACAATCCTCCCACACTGTCATTACCTTTTTAGAGTCACAAGCAAACTTGTGTATGTAAGTAGGAACATGCAAAACCTAGAAGTTAAAAGCTTAATAATATTATTTATGACGAAAAAAATCGCAACAAAACATAATTTCAAAAAACTAAATTCTACCAGAGTAAGAGATAAAACTTCATCTGAAACAATCTTGATGATGTACTCCATTAAGAAAAAAATAAATTTAGATCCCAGTACATCTTTAAACTATTGGTTATCATCTGAACTATCATTTAGTAGTCACTGATTGAAGATTAATAGTTTTGAGTGCCTCAGCACTGAGGTATACAGCGGAAGGTTTGTACAAGCTATTCCTTCCCAAGTGGGCTTTAAATCATGTTGCAAAATTAGAGTCTCCATGACCTGCTGTTGCAGGCATTCAGTGGGATGGTCAAGGTCTGCAGCCTTTAGTAATTAATCCTCATTACAAGTGAGTATGAATTATTTAGTTTATTTTCCAATAAAGTAGTGATTTGCTGTGGCAGAGTGATTGAAAAGAACTTTACAAAAGGGACAGAGAAAGAAGGTCCATGGAAGAAGGATGAAAACAAGAGATCGAAGAGGTTGCTACGGTGTGAAGCAGTAATGATGAAGAATGATTTTTGGAGGGGTTGTTTGTTTTTTCTAAAATAAGTGGGTTTGACCTCTGGGTAATAAGTGCAGTGTATTCACGAAACTGTTGAGCATAACCAACTCATGTATTTATGCACAGCAATATGCTGTTCGGATTGTGATGTGAATGTACAGATTCATTGACAGTGTGCACAATCTGTTTTGCAAAGGAGACATTGTACACAGAATTCACCTCCTCCAGTGGGTGAATCTAGCACAGACTCCCCCACAAAAGAGGACTTGTATAAACTCTGAAAACATGAATTTTGCTGAGCTGAATAACACAGTGAAGTTGGGTTCATGAAACATGGAACAAGTTTCTGTGACAAGGAATCAGAATAAATTACCTGTTTAAATTTAAAATATTACAAATTGAGAATTACATTTGATATAATACTTGTGAAGCAAGATTCTTTGATGTATTAACATCTAAACATACCAACAGTATGGGAAAATAGCACATACTGCTCATTAATGTTTTAGTTCAACATTTTGAGACAGTCTAACCGTTGAACAGCTTGAGTGAGTGGATAATTAACTAGAGAAGGTTGCTGGAGTAGAAAACCAACTGTGGACAAACAGTAATCCCTTCTTCCAGGGAGAATACAGAAGAGAGGGAATATTTTCTTTTTCCATTGTGTTCAAGAGCATTATCTGGTGATCATTGTGTAAAACTGAGAATTCTCCTGGAAAGAACTCTTCCCTCTCTGCCTCCCAGTTCAGATATGATGATAAGGTGGAAGGATGTGCTGGGGCGGGATCCTTCAGTTGTGTCATCTAGTAGGACACAAATAATCCACTAAATCACTAATTGTAAATTGTACTTGGTTTATTTACCAAAGTGTTTAAGAGATAAAACATGTTGTTATAAACTTTCGAATGTTTGTGTACATAAGAAACGCATGGGTTTCGTTTTCTAGCAGCTGAAGATGGTCCCCGTATTTTTAAATAAATTCCAGTTTTCATCTAAATTTAATTTTGCTCATGTCACATGTACCTATACAAATAGGTGCAACTTATTAAAAATCATGAAAGAGTTCATTTTAACAAATAAAATGTTAAGATGGATAGTAAGGAATGTGATAGCTTAAATTTATTTTAAAGTGCTATATGTTAGTGAAGTCAGCAATGTTACCGTATGAAAAAAATACCTTCTTTAATGATAACCAACTGATGAGACTGATCTTTATCTAGAAAAATAACCAGGTCTTTCCAGTACATACCTGTAATGAAATTAGTGTTTTATGTTTTTGAGCTTAAATAATATTTTAAATAACTCTCCCATGAATCTGCCTTGCAGAGATAAAGATGCTTGCTGCTGCCAGTTGCTTAGACCTGGGCAGTGCTTTTGAGTGGAGTGGTGAAGAAGTAATCTCTAACCTATGTCCCCACCACAGGTCTAGATATAAGAACGAAATTCTTTACAGTAAGGGTGGTGAAACACTGGAACAGGTTGTCCAGAGAGGTTGTGGATGCCCCCTTTCTGGAGGTGTTGAAGGTCAGGCTGGACAAGGCACTGAGCAACCTGATCTAGTGGATGGTGTCCCTGCCTATGGCAGGGGGTTGGAACTAGATGATCTTTTAAGGTCCCTTCCAATCTGAACTATTCTGTGATTCTATGATTCTAGGTCATCAACCATGCATCCTTGGCACGTGCATTGGTCTCTCTCCAGCTGAGATGAGGCCTGCTTAAATCCAACCCAAATTTACATACTGCTTGTTGAAACCTGGGTGAACCATTCAGGTGCAGAAATTACTGATTAGAGCTGCCAGAGTGTGCTGCTTATAGCAGCACGATTAGTAGATGTCTTCATAAAAAAAAGGTCTTGAGAAACTTTAGGTAGCGTGACTTCCAAAGCAAATCTTCAGTGTTTTCTTCTTCTTTCTTCTTGATCTCTGTGTGACTTTTTGCTGCCCTGTGTTGTCTTCCTCCATCTGAAAAAAGCTGGTAATTGTTCTTCCAGTGTCTTACCCTTGAACCTGCATGGCCCTGCCATCTGAACATGCTCCTTCATACTCTTCTGTTGCAGGAGAGTCCTTTAAGCAGGGCCATACTTGGAGCACTGGATTCAGACCTGGGCATTCTCACTTTCTTGGTGGCAATGAAAATTTGATGTCAGATAATAGGAAACACTTGGCTGAGCTTAAATTTAGGCTGTCTGAACATGGTCCATGGTGTCTGCACGCTCACTGTGATGTGAGTCATGAAGTTGAATTCCACTTTCAATAGTGAATGTCTCTAGCTTTATTTTATTACTATTATTGTCAATTTAAAGTGGTTTTTGGCATGAGTCTCTCAATTTACTTGTGAGTTGATTCTGTTGGGTTTTGTTTCTGTTATTTTTGCTTTTTTGGGGTTTTTTTTTGTAATCGTCTTCAAGTTTCTCTTTCCACAGAGGGAAACATTAGATCAGCTTTGGCATAGGTAACGTTTCACATTTCATGCATTATTTACTTGTGGCATAATTTACACAATAATGTCCTATGGAAGCCAGGATGATGGGCTTTCAGGATAAAACAATGTATCTAATCATTTGCAAAACAGAGTGGCTGCTATGGGCTAACAAATGCTGTCAGAATTATTTTGTTACCAACAGTAACAGCAGAGGAGCAGTAAGAGGTGAAGTACTCGGAGGGTTCAGATGAAAAAATAAAATGGTGAGGGAGGCAAGGTAAACTCAGTAGTGTGATTCTTGTTTTATTTCTGTCTTTCTCTCCTTGTTAAATAATCGCTGCCTTTGTAAGAACATCTGTTTTAATAGACATAGGCTCCCTTTCCTTTACTATGTACAGTTAGAAATGCAAATAAAAGTGATACAAAACGTGCTATTAAATACTGGTGTAATATGCATGGACAGATGATGTCATCTGTGACTCTGGTGTTGCTTTGACAGCTGTGATCTTCAGCTAGATTGAAGGCAAATGCTTGGTTTAGACACAAACAAATATGTTCTCACTGGATGAATGATGCATTTCAACATAAAAGGTGCAAGCATATCAGGTGAAATGGTAATAATTTCAGGGTTTTGTGTAGTGATGTGGAAGAGAAACAAAAATTAAGCTGCTTTTTCAAGTCGTGTGTTGATTCAAAGTAGAGGTAAATGGGGTATAAGATCGAGAAAGGGCAGGAAATGTCTCTATGCACACCATATGCCATGGGGTAAGCTACAGTGGTGTGTGCACCTTTGGTTAAGAAGTTTTTAGTCAAGTCTTGAGTCTTATCTCAACTAGAGACTCGACTCTCAACTAGAGAAGGGGTTTAATTTGTGATATCAGTTAAGATAACTGTAGTGCTGTAGAGGATCATATTTTAGATGTTTGTTGTGTTGCCTCTGAAAGTGCCTGTTGTAGTTATATATGCTAAGGAAATGAACTCAGGAACACATGTCATAAAATAGGTTTGGCACAGGATGTATTTTTGAGGTGGACATTTTAGAAAATCCTATTGCAATACTTACTGAAGGAAGAAGTTAATTTTAGAAAAACTGATTTTGATTAAATGGGAGGTATGTCTGTGAAAGACTTCTGTTAGTGGCAAAAATACGTATTACATCACAAAGTCTCTGTTTTCTTCTGTATTAGTTTGACAGAGAAGCAGAAAAACCCCCCATAATTTAAGTAGGAAATGACAGAATTCCATCTCATTTTCTATGGCAAAGTGAACTATGCGAACCATTCACAAGAGCTGTTGCTTTGGATGTGTTAAAAACTTGTGATTTGTTGCACTAAACCAAAACACTTTGTTTTGAAGTGCTTAGGTGTGAGAGCACTGTGATGTCTTAAATACATAAATTATGGGAAAGATTGTCCGTCATTGTACATCTTCCCTTGTTCCTTTCTGTTCATTAGAGTAATTGTGCCATTACACGTAGCAGTGATGGTGACTAGGCAGCTTGAGCAGAAGGGAGACTGGTGCCTCAGAAACATCTTCTACTGAGTAACCACAAGGGTGTGGAACATCAAAACTACAGCTTCTGCAAGAATCTAAGGTACCTTTGTATTAAGGCAGCCTGGAAAAAATATTTCATTTCCTGGCTTAGAAAACTGAAAAGCTCATTGGAGTATGAGTGAGTTGTTTTTTTCCTTCAGGAAGAAACTCAATGTGTTGCTCTATTTTCAGTTACTCTAGTTCAAGATGACTAGATCTGGTCTCTGTCACCTGAGTAAAATTTGTCAGGGTTTTCCTGTGTATAGTTGTTTGTCACTTCTTGGGCACTTACTCCTGTGATATTTAGGAACTTAAAGTGGTTTCAACTTTTGGGATGAGGTCTGGGAGATACTAAGTATCAAATCTGCCATATGGAGTTGTCCGTAACTGAACTGTCATTCTGCCAAGTGAGAAGCAAATATTTAACCTCTGAAGAATGAGGGGTTTTTTTTCGGTTATTGTTGAAGTTGTGGAAGTCCTAGATAATAGTAGCTGTTCTATAGTAGAAGGGTTCTCCTATGTAGCTACATGGGTCAGATCCCATATATGCTGACTATCTGCTGTTCTGTTCAGCTTTGAATTCGGTATTAATGGTAAAAAGGGGTCTTGAAAATTTTTCTTTGGACACAAAATGCAGTTTGCCCCTTCTTAAGCAGAAAAATAAGGAGAAACTTAATACAAGGCTATTCTGAAGTGACAGTATGTTTCTCTGGGTCATTGTGGGCTGACTTTACTGGCCGGGTTTGTTTCTGAATTTGCTAACTGTGAAGGTCCTGCTTCCCTGCAGCTTTTTCTAATTCTAGTACTTGTATGGCATTCCTCTACAGTTCTGGTAGGAAGCATAAAGAGCAGATAGGCTAAAACTAGTTTTCTCTTGGATAAATGTAAGACAAGTTGAGACCTTACCTGAGGATGAGTGAGCTGGGAGGTAGCAGAAGCAGGGCTGCAGCAAAATCTCATTACAAGCAGCGTTTGTGAATGAGAATGGAGAAGCAGCTTGAAAGAGTCAGCCAGGTGGTCGGTGTGTGTTCTGGGGAATATCTGACTTGGGAGAAGATCAGAAGGCATAAATAAATAAATCCCAATTATGTTGATAACTGCTATTCTCTGTTGTTGAATAATAAAAGCCAGGAATCAGGAGACTGCTTGTTTCTGGTTTTTATTAGATGCTTTAGGTTCCATGGTGATGAGCAGAGCATAAATATAAATGTCTGCTGTAGACAGGAGGTGAAACAGGGGTAGCAGAGGGTTTAGTATTATGCTGATGTGTGAAGCTTTCTGTAGAGTCCTTGCATAGTCTTGTGAAAAACCTGTCTATAGTAGAATCGTAGAATGTATTGATTTGTAAGGGACCTTCCAAGGTCATCTAGTCCAAACCCCCTGCAGTAAGCAGGGACATCTTGCACTACATCAAGTTGCTCAGAGCCTCATCAAGCCTGGCCTCGAATAACTCCAGGGATGAGGCCTCTACCACTTTTCTGGGCTTTCCCTCCACTCCAGGTAAATAAATCAACCTCAAAACCTAGGTATGATGATGCTACAGCACCTGCTACCTCACAGTGTGACAGGTCCCACAGTCACTGGCTGGAGCAAATACTGTTTCAGGACAAGAAAGAGCAGCACAGGGCAGTACTTCTGTTGTCAGCAAATTACGTCTTAATGTTATTTACATCAAATTAGCAGTCCCTTATTTTCCTTCTCACTCTGTCTGCCCTCCAGCCAAATTAGAGTAATTGTATCTTTTATTTGATCTAATCTAAATCAGGACAGTCCTTGAGGAGGATAATCTCCAAGGGGATAATTTTCCTTAGGAAATATTCAGTAGCTGGTTTCGGGCTGCATTACTTATCATGCATATTTTCTTGCAAAGGAAGTGTGCTAAAGGTAAAGCTTCTAAGTACAGTCTGGCAAGTCACCTTATTTTAGTGTAACTACTGAACAAAATTGGGCACTCTGGAATTAGAGTGAAGGTCTCCTGTTCAGACAGGTATCTCTGAGTAGGAGAAACATCCAAATGGACAAAAGCAGATGATGATGTTGTGAATATTCCCCCTCCTCCTTTTCTCCTGTATTTTAAAAATTATTTGGCAATACCTAAGTGCAAGTTTCAGCAACAACTAAATTAATTTTGAGACAGGCAAAGTAATGCTTCTAATAACTCAAGGTAAGTTAAGCTTCAAAATGTGTGTGTTTGACATTTTAATTAAGAGGAAGAGGAGCAATGTGTCAAGGGCTATATATATTAAATGTATTTAAAACAAAGAGTGAGCAGTGCTGTCTAGTCTTCCATGCTCCTGAGACACTGCCATACTGAGAATTCCGGTGATGTATAGTCTGAATAAATAGGTAGTTGTATGACTATCCTGTGATCAAATTGGCATTTGCCCATAACAGGACTTCTGCAGTTATCCAGCACTGTCTAGTTGACACATGGTATGGCTTCTATGTGACTTTGCAGAGCACAGAGAAGAACTTTGTTGAGAGCAGTGAAATGATTTGGGTCAGCTCTAAACACTTGAAATTTTGCTTTGCTTCCTGATAGCTATTGCAACAAATCTTGCATGCAATTATATACAGCAGTTTTCATTTGTGGAAGAGCATTAAGCCATTTCAAAACTGGTTAACAGTTGCTGTAAAATTACCAGGGCTATATTTCTATTACAGAGGAGTTCACTGGAGTTGTGTAGTTTGAAGAAAAGGTGGTTTGAATAGTGAGCCACTTCCCAAACATAATACTTAATAGAATCTTATCCTTAAAGTTTTGTCTTCTGCCAGGAGTGACCTACCAACTAATGGTTGTGTTATCATTATATAGCTGACTACAACCTCATATTCCTGAAAGGCCATTTCCTACATAGCTGTGTGGTTTCAGCTCAAAAATGAGCATGAAAATGAGATTATCTCCTTTATTGCTGCTTATTTCACTTCATCTTTCTTAGGGTATTGGTAAATTTTAGATTACATTATGTCATGTACTGGGGTTTTCTTTTGGCCTGGTTTTTGAAAGAAATGAGGCTTGTGCAATAACATTGTTAATTCAGCCCAGTAATGACTTCTGAACCTGCCAACTGTTTCATCAAAACTTCACAGAAAATTGAGAGACTTTGCAGAGTTCCCAACAGTTATGTGGTCACTTGATAAAAGAGAATCCTGGGCATTTTCCTGCTGAGGAAAAGGTCTCAAAGTGAACTCAGCTCATGTTAAACATTAAGGAATCCGCAAGGGAATGTCACCTCAAGGGTAAGAATCCAGAGAAAGTTGTAGTTTGTCGGTTCTGCTGCTGAAAAGCAATTGCTTATTAGAACTGTAGTTATGAAACAGTGGCGTAGGCATGAGAGAGGAGATAGCTGTGGAGCAGCATCTTAAAGTCACTGTGGTAGTGAGTGGGGAGGACCAAAAGGGGAAGGCAAGTCTCTCTGTATCTGCTCTGTGTTGCTATTTTGGTGTCTCTCTCTGTCCCCCCTCTCCACCTCTTCCCACGAGGCTCCACCTGCGCTGCTCTTTGTTCCTTTTGGTCCCAGCTGGTGACTTCCACCAGCCAAGGGAGCTGCTGGTTCAGCGCTCCTCTGCATCTGCCAGGAAATAAATAAATAGTGGGAAGGGAAACGGAAGGGATGCTTTCTTGCTCTTTTTTGCCAGCTTTACATAAGGGTTTTGTTTTGTTTGTTTTTTTCCTAATTGGACATCTTGCGAAAAAAAAAAGGCTTACTGTGAGAAACTAGAGCTGAATTCTTAGTTTTCTGGCATTAAGAAAATTGCAAGTGCTTTGAAGCTGATGCACTGGAGATGGATTCTCATTTATACAGCTATTACATGTGACATTGCCGTCAAGAGGTTTAGTGTAGTACCCTGAGGGCTGGCCAGGCATTGTGTTTGGATTGCATTTGCCCCGTGCTCCTGCTATACCAGTGAGGTGGCTATACCAGCAGGCAGCAGCAGCCCAAATCTGATCACTGGTGGGTTTTATTTAGAAGCTGTTTGCCTCTCTGTCCTATAAATTCCCTCTATCTCCTTGAGAAGCTGAGGGTGATGTGCCAGTGTTATTTTAGCTCCTTTTGTACCAGTACTTTCTCCTAGTGCTTCTAGCCTTTGTGGCTGCCATCTGCCTGGGAGCAAGAAGGAGCATGCCCATTTCTTTTTTCTTTTTTTTTAAAAATTGTACTTAGGCTCAGGTCCTTGCCACCCCAAGTGATGTCTCATCTTATGTTAAGAATTCAGATGATATTTACCTAGCACAAGAAGCAGGTGAGCCCCTTGCAATTGATAGGTGCATCCAAATTGAACACCTAGCTTGTTTGTCATTTTCTAGGTCCTCGTTCGTGAAAGGAAGCATTAATTTCTTCAGCCATGTTTAACAAGTCTAGATTGTTTAACTATGATTTTCCTTCAGGAGGATGCAGTGCTTGTGGTGCAGGAGAGCCCATCTCTCTGATCCTCCTTTCTAGCAAGGTTAGTTCTTAACACAAAATACATCTTGTTGTGAATATGTCTCATCAATTACCTCCCTGCCTATTTCATTCTCAATTCAGAGGATTTTGTCCCTTTTTTGAAAGTAGTTACAGGGTTTTGTTTGTACATATTTATCTTTATAAGATTGTATTAATTATTATTATGAATAAAAATGAGTAGTAAATTTTCTTAATTTCTTACTATTTCTCTGCTCTCTTGGAAGGAGAATTTGCCTGTTTTCAAGCTCCAATTACAAAAGTGTTTGCAAGGAAATACTTAGTGCAAAAACTGCTCAGCTGTTTGCAGTGGACTACTGCAGAAGTGTTTTTGTTGATACTAAATCTTGGAAAAAAATTATTCAACAATATCTAATTAAGAATACCAAACTTTGACCATGTATCTTTGCTCTGTGAGTAAGTCTGGTGTTTCAAGCTATACAGAATGTTCATGATGTTGTTTATCTGAAAGACCATGGGGAATGCAAAATAATTTCTGAAATTATACATTCTCACGTGGGATTTAGAAGAGTATTATTAAAATGTGTATGCTTATGTTTTTAATGAAACTGTTTTTAAATTTTATAGAAAACTGCAGCAATGTATTAGTCACAGACACTCTAAGATGTGCTGCTGGTCTCTTGGGTAGCTATGAAATCCTGTATGGTTGTGTTAGACCAGTATGCCCAGTCTAAAGAGAGCTTCATGCTTGTTCTGCAAACGTGGACTGAACTTCTGCTTAGAAGCAGGACACGAGCAATGAGCCCCATAGACCTTCACTCCAGTCAGCCAGATCTGAACATTTTTGCAGTCTTTGCCACATTACTGACTCTTCTTTATTCACAGCAAAAAACTGGTGGGGAGGAGCACCAGTCTGGAGTGGTACTGGGTTTCTTTACTATGCAAAAGGAAGAGAGTTTAATCATTAGTAAAAGAGGCTGCACAGTGCTGCAGAATTACCCTGTCCTAGAAAGTTGGGTTGGATGGGGCTTTGAACAACCTGGTCTAGTGAGAGGTGGCCTTGCCCATGTCAGGGTACTTTTTTCATAAATGCCAATTGAGATGGGGACCAGCTAATACGTTCTTGTCCTATGTTATTTAAGACTGTTGTCATAAGTGCTGCTCCTCTCTCACTCTTGGCCTTGTATGCTGTTTCTTCATAGGAAAAAGGCAAGTGTCAGCATGAGCACTTTCCATGGGCTTTTCTATGGGTAGCATAGATGTTAACTGGTTCAGAAACAACTGTGTCAGCTCAGAAAAGAGGCTGAGCTGTGTCAGCTCCTACTGGTCAGAGGGAAATGCATCTCTCTGACACCTCTGATCTTCTTGCAAACCAAATGGATGCCAGAGCTCATGGGCTATGAAAAGTATTGGGGTGAATTTGTTGTGGTGTGAATACATGGGCCTCATATTTATAGGAAGGTGGATTATCTACAAGTGTGGAGAGGACCTCATGCCATCCCTAATCACTCTCTCCTGTCCACAGCAAAATACCATTTCTATGTCATTCCTGAGTAATTTGTTAATTCTGGATGATTACTCTTAACTTTTATAGGCAATGTATTCTACTGCTGCCTCATCCATAGATTTAAGATATAGTGTTTTTTTCAAACCCTATGTTGTTTACGGCTTGTCTATGGGGAATACAAAGAACAGATTTTTCCTCTCCCTTTTGAAACCAACTGCTACCATATCTCCTTTTAGATTAATGTTGCGAGCTGTCAGTTACACATTTAGATATTTCTGCAGCAAGTCTTGAGAAAATTGAAGTACACAGAATTTTTCTTTCAAGTATCTTGAAGAAGCATTTGCTAATAAGATAGATGAGGGTATGCACAGTCACATCAAAAGTAAGAATAAAAGCCATATAGGCATGATTTTTTCAGGGAAGGAGGAATTTCACTGCAGCTTTCCTGTAGTCTTTGTATTGGGCCCCCTTTTACACCTGAGGCATGTGGGTACCTTTTCAAGAGCTCCTTTGGAACTACAGTGCTGGAAGAGGTCCTCCCTATGGGTAAGACCATGTCACCCAGCTCAGTGGTGTGCCCATATGACACCACTGACCACAACCCCTAAACTGGCTGCACACTGACTGAAGGGTTGTCAGCAACAAAGCTGGTGAGGAGTCTCAAGAATGAATCTTTTGAGAAGTTGATGAGGGAGCTGGGGTTGTTTAGTCTGGAGAGAAGATGGCTGAAGAGAGACCTTATTGCTCTCTACAAGACTGAGGTGGGAGTCAGTCTCTTCACCCAAGTAACAAGTGACGGGACAAGAGAAAATGGCCTCAAGTTGCACCTGGGGATATTTAGAATGTTAGGATATTAGGGAAGATTTCTTCACTGAAAGGGTTATCAAGCACTAGAAGAGGCTGCCCAGGGAAGTGATGAAGTCTCCATCCCTGGAGGTACTTAAAAGACATGTAGGTGTAGTGCTGAGGGACATGGTTTAGTGGTGAACTCGGCAGTGCTATGTTAATGGTTGGACCTAGTGATCTTAAAACCTCTTCCAACAAAAGACATTATATGACTCTAAGATCTTTGCTCTCTGCCATCCATTGGTGAATTGTCTGGGATTGTTCCCTGCTCCAAGACCATCCCCTTGCCCCAACAGGCTAATCCATAAAAAATAAGTGAAGATTTGAATGTTCATAAAATCATCTTAGTTTCCACCAAGGCAAGCTTGAATTTGCAGTTCCTATATATGTAATTGAAATGCATGTTGTATTTTCCAGTGCCTTTTTTTTCCCCTTCCCTTTAAATTGTAGTTTTGAAACCATGTTTCCTGTACCAACTGACTTCCTCTTGTGGTTACATATGCTCCATGCCCTTAAAACCAACCTTGGTTGTGGAGCAGTAAAACAGGCCTGATATCAGAGTCCAATTTGCAAAGGGCCCTCGTTGAAAATAATGGCACAACTCTGTTAAAAATAAACCACAAAACCTCCCAAACCTTCTCTAGCCCTTCTCTAAGGGAACAAATTCATAGTAAACCTTTTGTTAAATAAGAAATACTTCTTATTCCTTGAGAAACAAGTAATACACAACACTTATGGAGACAAGATTAATGGTTACCATCTTACATGTCTGTCAAGACTTACAGGAGACAAGCAATTACCATGAAAAAAATTTCCTTACAGGACGCTCAATATGTACACTTAAAAAACCCATTGAACTCTTAAATTTTTTGTTTGCCTTCCCTTCTCCTTCTCTGTGACTTTTAAAAATTTCATTTGATGAGAACTTGTTAAACTTATTAGTTTTTTATATGCTGCACTCTCATCTGTGGGCCATGTTGTAGGTTTGGCCCTAAACAGACTGTATGTATCTTACTCAGGAATTCAAATTGAATCCTTTCCAAAGATTTTGTAGAAAATCAATTTCCTGTGAGAAGTGTCAAGATTTTTAAGTTTAGTATTCTGTGGAAATTTCTCCAGCTTTTTATTTGGCTAGTTGGAGAAAACCAAATCTTGTATTCTTGTGCAGTATGAATTAAATCTATACTTTTGGTTTACAATGATGTACCTCATTAAAATCTCTTATTAAAAGGACAAAAAAATTTGTATTCTCTCAATATGAATTAATACCTTTTGTCATTGATGTATAGAGCCAAACATTTTCCATGTTGTGAGAGTGATTATTATTGTAAACACAGTTCTGAGAGTCTAGGGGTTTGTGTCCAAATATTGTGACAGTAAAAATAAAGGTACAGAATACAAATATATTTCATTACAAGCTATAGTTTAATTGGATCATTTTTCCGTGACTTTTTCATAATGAACAAAAGAGAGTTTCTGTTTTTATGAATACATAAGAATGAAATATACCAGTTAACAAATAGGCTTCAAAAAGAACATGTCTATTTTAAGAAATCAAGTTATTGTTCTGAAAGACAATTTTTGAAATTGTTGTTCCCAAACTGTCTGTATAATTTTTGTGGCATTTTGCATGTTTTTGTTACTTGGTAGAAAGCTTGCAATTATTACAACTTGTGATTGTTTACATAGAGCAATACAAATAAACAGTGTGTTTATTTATTTGTGTTTATTTGAAAGTAAAAGGTAGCATGGTTTGTCTTTATTTGTCAGAAGTAAAATCATTCTGGTTTTGTATGTGCCTCAAGATCACCTGAATCCATGAGCACACAGATCTTCAAAGCTGTTTTTTCTCTGTCAGAAGTAAATACCTCCTTTGTGCAAGTAAGGTATGTATGGTGTCAGAATTACTTGTGACATCACTCCCAAATAAGATTCTGAAATTGTAGTGAGTTTGGTCATACATACTGTATGTGTTGACAATGGGTCCTCTGTCCTTCAGCCCCTCTCTCCTCTCTAGTGTTTTAACAATTTGTACTCACCAGAAACTTAAGGGACTTAGGGACTTTGCATTTTTCTATGTGTATTCCACACTGCTGTAATTCAGTTTGCTTTTTACTAGTTAGAGTGAGCAAGTTGTTTTAGTCACTACTAACCTCATAATACAGATTATTGTAAAAACTGTTACAACTTCATGTAGCATTTTTAAAATAAAATCTGAGAGTCTTTCAGATAGTTTTATGAAAAATGTATGCACCGTTTTGTTTTCTGAAGAAAAAGTGTCTGTGGGTAAAAACATTGAGGTGTTTTTTTCTGCTCAAAACAAATGGGGTTGAAAATGCTTTGTAAATGTGATAGTTTACAGTTTTCTTATCAAGCATGGCTAAGGAGTTGAAAAAAGACAAAACTCCTGTTTGCATGAGTCAGCAATGAGCCTGAAACTGTGGTGATGAGCGGGTTGCTGTTGGAGACACTTTTTTGGTTACTTGGTATATGGGCTGTACAGGAGCACAGATGTGCCTTGCCCCTACGCAAGACTCAGCAACTTAGAATCATGGAATGGTTTGGGTTGGAAGGGACCTTAAAGATCATCTAGTTCCGACCCCACTGCCATAGGGAGGGATGCCTCCCACTAGATCAGGTTGCTCAGTGCCTTGTCCAGTCTGTCCTTAAACAGCTCCGTGGAGGGAGCATCCACAACCTCTCTAGGCAAAACTTGTAAAGCAAACCCCCCCAAAACAGTTATCTTCCTTCAACTCTTCTTCCCCACTTCCCTCAGCCTGCCCTCCAAGCCAATGGTGAAGTGTAATGTAAATTTATTTTAAGAATTCACAGGTATGTGAGTAAACCACTTGGAGACCTAGTTTCAAAAGTGGAATAAGAGCAAGCCACGTTTGAAGGATTTCAAGTGAAGAAATGTAGCAATAATGTAACAAAATACTTTCTTTTTAACTGAAATATTTGCATCTGTTTTTAATATTTAAACTTGCTTTCTCTAAGCAGTCAGTAATGATAACAGCTGAAATTTAATTTCCCACTATAAAGTAGGACTTGAGACACTTCAGGTCGAGGCATTTCCTGTAGCAGCCCTCTTTCCAGGCAGCAGCAGGTAAGCAGCACAGTATTTGTTAGGTGGGATGGGAGCAAAGGGAAGCGGCAGGAACAGGTCTTCCCTTCTTATCTTGCTTCTGCTTAACAAAGTGGTGGTTTTTCAGTCTACTAAGCCACCAGATTCTTGTGCAAAAGCACTGAGGGAATTAAAAGCTTAAGTGGTTGCTGCTTGTTCTTGGTTGGGCTCCAAACTAACAAAGCAGTAAAGAAACTTGGGGGTTTTCAGCCCGTGAGCTTCCCTAGTGCATTTACTTGGGGGTGTTTCATGTGAATCTCCAAGAGAGAAACCCTTTGAATTGTACAGCTCTTGGAGAAGAAAAGAATTTTTAGCTCAGGCATACGAAGAGTTATATGCTTTCTTAAAATCCTGATTTATTAAAAGTCATCTGTGGTTTTGCTCTTTTTAAAGCTGCTGCACTTTGGCTCCCTTTTGTGATCGTGTTGCAGGGTCTAATTGCACGATAAACTATTTGCTCTTCAGGACTTTGGCTTCATTTAGTGCAGAAATTGTGCAAGGTATTAAGGCAGAGGGTTAGGGAAAGAAGCTGCTGCCTTTGAGACATGAATTGGCATGCAACACAAGCTTGGTTTTTGGTATCCAGCTTTCATTTACTTTAAGCAAACAATTTGCCTGAAGACTTCTGCCTAAATATTAAACTTGTCAATATTAAAGAGCAAGAAAGAAAATAAAGGAATAGAAAGGAAAAATGATTGTTGAATAGTTTGCTCACTGTCTTAGAGCATAGGCTTTATTTTCAGTACTGAAGCAAAGTAATGCTAAAAACTATCAGATATTTTGCAACGCTGCATGTGACAAGCTTTTACAAATCCCTTTTATTCTAATATGTTGTAATGTGTACAGATGTCTCTTTGTTTTCCAAGATTAACTCCAGAAAGTCCTGCAAAAGAGTCATAAGTCTCACAGATATTATTTTTTAAAACCACAAAACCACCTTGCCTGCTGCAGTGTTTTGTCCCAATAGTGGAGGTATATTAAAAGAAGTATGTCATCAGTTAAGACCAAAGAAATTACAAACTGAATAATTTAGCATTTAAAATACATTGTGAGCATCTCCTGCAGGTGCCATGGTGCCATGAACTGTGGGTAGAATTGATACCTGACTGCTCTTTCCCAGTGCATCTCTGCTGAACAACCTTTCCTTGAGCAATGGACCAACACAGAGTAATTGCTTAACACTGCCATTATTAGAGGAGACTGTAAATATTGAGTATGCAGCACAACAGGCTTTGTGAAGAGAAGCATGTAGTGGCCTTTCTAAGGTAAACACAGATTTATGGCCCTGTTTTAGGACATTATCCAAACCTGTCTGCTTTCCTTCCAGGAGGATTTCTTGCAGTCTTAAGGGTGAAGGCTAACTTATATGTCTTAGGTCCTGGGTCACAAATAGCTCTGCTCCTATCCTTACAAAATGTGCCCCTGGAAATAAAAGGCAGGGATAGCTGCTTCTTTAGTGAAAGTGTTACTTGTCAGTGCATGAGAGAAGCACACACATAGGTGTTATTTTTGAAACGGTTGTATTTTGTGTATGAACAGTGAAAATCTTTGTTAAAATCTGTGTTTGGAGTTTCCACTACTAGAGGGAAATGAATGGGGTTTTTTTAGGACATTTCTTCCTTGCTTTGCAGATAGTAGTTAGTAGCTTGCATCTCCTGCAGTGATCATTAGTGCCTTTGGAGATCTGAAAATCAGCACGCAATACCAATGAATTAAGTTCTTCCCTATTAATTTGCTGTTTTGAGTCATAAACGTTTGTAGAAAGTGCAAGGACTTAGAAATTAAATGAGGATTTGCATACCCATTGCAAATCTCAGTCATTGGGTTGCTCCCCTCTGCTGTGCAGTTCCCTGGTGCAGTGCAGCAGATACCCTGCGTGGGGGAAAGGCTGTTAGAAAGATGTTTTCTGTATTTGACTAATGTCTTAGAAATCCAAAGCACCTTTTGACAATCTCTCTCACAAGCACAAATTATGCTGGCATTATGTTTATCTAAAGGATGGGGGAGAGAAGCTTATCAGAAATCACTGCAGCACGGATATGTGATGAATGATGCGGTATCTGGGATAGATGAGAGATGGGCTGTGCCATTTAGTGACTTTTGTCTTTCCAGAGTGAATCAGCCTCAGCTGTTTCACACAAATTGCCATTTGTGGTTAGAAAATCCTTTTGCAGCATTTCACTCCAGACTTACCTCTCTGTCAGTGAATGATGCCCAATTCAGTGGAGTGCAATGCTCCTAATAAATAACATGTCAATTAATTTTAAATTGCACAAATCTTTCCTCTGCTTCCAAGACTTGGAAAACAAGCTTCATCAATTGCTCCCTCTGGGTCTTTGGAAAAGGCACTCCATGTGACTTTTGGTTTCCTCTCTTTAATGTGCATAATTTGATTTCGTAGCTGTTTTTTTGGATTAAAAAAAGAGTAAGAATAGGTTTGATGAATAGTTTGATTGCTCCTTAAACCCGTGTTGCTAAAATTTAATTCTGGATAGTAATCTCTGTGTAGTGCTGTGGAAGATTTTGCAGGAGATCTGCAATTGTTTTTTTTTATTTTTGCATATCCTTATATTTGAGGCTTACAGTTGTTTTAAGCAATTAAAGATTGGAGAGACAAGACTAATGGAAACAAGCATAAATGTGTTGCTGAACTTAATGTTTAATCTCTCATCTCTATTCCAGAGTGAAAAAATATGGTCATATGAGAGGAATGATGAAACTTACATGTTAGACATCAGTGTACAAGGAAAGCTTTATATTTATTTTTCTTTATTGGAACTAAGAGCCACTGAAAACAAATGATCTAGGTGGACTAACTTGTGTTTTGTCTTGCTGTAAACTGAATCGTATATAGGAGAGGCTATTCTGCTTTGACCACATGCCAGCCTTCCTGCAGTAAAATACAGAAACCTGCAGTTCATAAACTTTGCTGCTGTTTAGGTGAGGGGTTTTTTTATTATTTTTTGTCAGCTTTACTACATATCAGACACTGGGTGCATTTGGGTCATTGTATTTTGGTGGGATCTGTAAACATTTTCCCAGATGTGTGCCCTGGGAATGCCATGTTTGGAAGTACTGGAACTGCTGCCTATCCCCCTTTTCTAGCCCAGGACCACCCACCTTCCCTGGGAACCATCCATGGCAGTGCTGATCAGGTTTTATGGCAGGGCAGCCTGGGGATCCTGTGGGTAGCCAGAGCTGATGGCTGTAATGCAGCTTACCCACAGCTCAGAACAGCTGCAGGAAATTCAAATTTCACCCTAGTTTAGAGTGGCTTCCTTTGCTTGTTTTTAAAGGTAACTCTTACTCCTTTCCCTAACTGTTGAGGGTAGTAACCTCTTCTGAGTTTTGATGGGCTTGTCCCAAAATCTAGGGGAAAACTAAATCAATCACATATTATTTTAGAGCAAATCTGAGCAGCATTTGCTTTAACTCGTTGTCTGTGTATCACCAAGGCAGAGTCTCTCAAAAATTCTCCAGAAACCCTCACCTTGGTGTGTGAGGTTGTGGAGGGGGAAGGCACTTTTGAGTAGTGCCTTGCCTGTGGATCCCTGAGCTGCCCAGGGAGGTGTGGAAGGAAGGGCTTCGATGTGGGAAGAAGCAGGAATCTTGTGAGCTTTGGACAGGGATATAGTGGGATAAACTATGACCAATAGGGCTCAGCATCTGAGTGTCTTGTCCACATGCAGAGGGAAGTTGAGATTCCTTGTTTGATTCTGAGTTCCAAGATGAGGAACTGAGAAATCTGATTTCTCCAATATGTACAAGTGGGTATATCAGGACTGTGATGGTGAGCAGAGGGGTTGCATCCCATCAACAGGTGTTGATCCCTGTGGAATCAAATCAGTTGTAGATGAGAAGAAATTGAACACAAAGGCTATATAAAATTGGCTGGAAAGATTACAGAAAGAACACCCAACATTTACATTTTTACATTGCAGTGACAGCTCAAATCATCACAGTACAAGACCCTTGAGGAAAATCAGAATCTTCTGAGAGGAAAAGGCTGTTCTCCTTCCAGATTAAGTAGAGGAATGGGGTTTTGCCTCGATATGTAAAGATAACAGGAATTGCTCTGAGGTTTTTTCTTCTTGGTTGCTCTTGGTATGCTTTCAGCTGTGAAAACGCCTACAAATGGAACAGATCGTAAAGTTCTCCTGGCATAGCATGAGAGAGTGCAACTCCTGAGGTATTTCCTTGTCGTAGTTGCAGAGAAATGTGGAAATAATAAGGCAGCTGTTGTAGCGGTTGTGGAACCATGCTGGGGTACTGGCTTTAGGCAGTCCTGGAGACCTCTTGATGGTGACAGCAAGTTAAAATTACTTTATTTGCCAGGATTCACCCCTAGTAGTGCAGCTCGCTTGTACAGAATGAAGTCTTCAAACATTTCCATCAAATGAGAGGAGAAAGATTTAACTGAAAATGTCTGTATTTTGGATAGCCTTGGCTCGAGTGTATCAGTGGCAGTATCTAAAGAAAGCTCTGACAGCAGTTAAATTTTATAAATTCAAAGTGGAGATTGTGGAACAGCCTTTTTGCACTTTTCCCTTAGTGTGCTTTGACTTCAATGTTTATCTAGCAGTTATTTCCATTGTTTTTCATTAACTGATAAAAGAATCTCTGAATGTGAGAAGATACCTCATAAACCAGTATGATGTGTCCACAGGAGATATCTCCTCACTGCTAAGCTGCTTCAGGCTACTTTTTCTGACTTATGTGAGATTGACAAGGTATTTGTGGGTGATGAGGAGGAGTTTTATCAAGTTGTGTTGATTATACTGAATCTTTTTATGATGATATTTTAGTATGAGAACAAACCAGGATTGTATTGCTGAACTTTGAAAGTCAGCTCCTTTATTGAAAAATAAATATAATTTCATGTTAACTTCTTCAGAGGGTAAGGTAAATCCTGCCTAACAGCAATTTGTAATGTAGAGAGGTGAAATGGATTTTTCTACAATACACATTTGTTTTGTACAAGTAATAAACTGAATTTTGACTTCAACTCATAAAATTACTTCAATCCAAGCCAGTGATGTATTTATTCCAAACAAGTAATTGATTTCTCAGTCCATGGTGCACTGTTAAGAGGATGAAATTTGACAAGAGGTAGGATAAGGATTCTCTATGAATAATAAACTGTGAGATTCAGTCAAACGCAGACTTGGAGTCCTGCATTATAAAAATTTTCATGCTCTGTTCTAAAAGTTCAGTGTGTTAAAATTATTATTTTTTTTTAAATCTCAGTGTTTTTAAGACTTCTACTCAAGGTATGTGTTTTAATCCTTATCTAGACTGCAGGAATGGAGACACTATCCTTTCTTTTATAACAAAGGCTTGAGCAGATTGCAGAAACCTTTCCTACAAAGGTTGATTGTTAAGACAGATCTTCCAAGTTATATGCAAAACTGAAATTAAATATATATTTACAGTGTATTGAATGGATTTTAAAAAACGAGCATAATGAAATACATTGGAACTCATAATAAGTGTTATTCTAAATAAAGAACTTAAGCTTGTGAGTGTCAGTTAGTGAAAATGTACTCTTAAGATGAAAATATGCTAATAGAAATGCTGCTTGTGTAAAGTATTCCTTGAAATAATTAACATCTTGGTCACTGAAGTAGACTAAAATGCTAAAAACACTTTCCCCTAAAATCTGTCCTTAATTCCCACAAGGTGCATGTGCAGCTCATGTGCAAAGCAGTGTTTCCACGTAAGCATAAGAGGAACTCTTCATTCAATCTCACTAGTAGTAAAGTTTAGACACTATTTTCAGTTCAGCCTCCAGAAAATGAAAGTTTTAGGAAGTTGGCTCAGTGCCAGCTCTGGCTAAGTTCCAGAGCAGATAGTTATATCCTGCTTCCATTAGGTTCCTTTTGCAATGTCTGTTGCCTGCGGGTAAGCAGGTTCAGAGCAACATCTCCACTGAGTGTGCAAGGGTTGGAGAGTCTGGATTCTCGTCTCTCACATTCTGCGCCTTCTCTGTGTTATGTCTCTCAGTATGTTTGTTGGCAGAGAAGAGGTGAGAAGGAAAATGAACAGAAATCCTTGGACTGAATATTGCCTTCAAAGAAGCATATTTGGAATGTATATAATGTATAGTATTAGCCATCTGTTGGATGGACTTTTCTTCTTATGCCTGAGAATGAAATGCTCTTGACAGAGACATCAGAAGAAACTGAGATAAACCCTGTGGAAGTTTCCTACAATCTGTTTGGATGGGGTGGTGTGATAGCTCTGTACATGCTGTTTTACTTTATACTTTCTTCTTTGCTTCTACATTAAGATTTGAAAAGCAGTTAAATTCTCCCTAACACAATTCTGTATACTCTCCAGATTTCCATGTGATTTCAGATCTTAATAGTGATTTTGGCAGGGCTGTGTGTGGAGTGTGTCATAGGATGACTTGCTGAATATCTGTGTTTTCATAGCCAGATGCTGAGGATCTGATTCCCTACAAACAATGTGAAGTGGTTCAGAGAAGAAATAGACTCATGCTTTTACAAGAATCTATATGGCCTGCTGGTATCCCTATTCTGAGTTACTAAATCTGGAGAAAATCTGTGTTTAGGCTTTTTATTTTCACGTTCCAAGTGCAATAAGTTTTACTAAAATTTCACTCATAATCCTGTGCAAATTTGTTGGCACAAACTGTATTTGTTAACCTGGATAGTTGTTTGGGTTTTGGGGTTTTTTTAAGGATTTGATACAAACTATTGAATGTGAAACACTGCTACAAAAATTATAGGTAGGTGAACTTTGAGCATTTGTTTTCCAAACAATAAATAAAAAACAGCAAGGAGGTTTTGAAAAGGATTTGCTTCATTTCTTTCACTCCTGCAGGATTTTACACACTCCTAAAGGCAAGTGTTTAGTGAAGATAACACCAGGTTTTTCCTTCAAAGGCAAGAGGGAATGAAGTATGAGCAAATGCACATTACAACCTCTGCCCTAATTCTGTAGGTGCTGCTGTTGTGAAAATACTTTTCTTGGCTTGGAGACTAACTGGTATTTCTCAGGAATGGTCATTCTTAAACCTCCAAGGAGGACTGACTTTAGATGAAAGTGTCTACCTTTCCCATGTCACACGCAGGTAAAAGATTCACTAGTGTTTGCATATTAAAGAGAAAAGGTTGGAATTCCTTTCAGGTACACTTTCATGTTTAAAAATATTAGCATGCTTCAGCAGCCTTTATTCCCTGGCAGGGTTTTTCTAGCCCACACTCCTTCACAATTGAAAGTCTTTTGATTTAACAATGCTGACTCACACCTCCTGGTAGCTGCACAATTCAGATCAATATTTTTTTTGTACCTTGCAGTATGCTGGCATTGCCTGTCCTTCCTACTTGAAGAGAAGTTCTGCGTGATTCGCATGCTTGAGGTTCTGTAGGTGTCTGCAGCTGACTGTGGTCAGATAGGAGAAAGAGGACTTGACTGACCCTCGAGCTGTTCCAAGTGTGACTGCTCTGCCCTTGCCCAGCCCTGTCCTTTCCAAGACCCTTTACTGATTTAAAGCTGTTGCATTTGTGGCTTTTTACTTTGTTTAACCCCTGCTCGGGAACTGACTTTCTCTAGTGTGTAAAATAGTTCTGCTGTTAGGCTTCCACATGAGACATGGAGTTGTTTGAAAGTGGTTTTTAGTGTTTGTTCCATAAGATGTTGTCTATTGCTACATGCCATGTGCATGCACAAGTGTGCTCTGAATTGTAAAACTTGTAGTTCTCTGTCTTGATATAAAACATTCTACTTGGAGCTGTGCATTTCAGTGTGCCAGAATTTTAACCTGGATGTGCTGAGGTGGGATCTGTGCCACAAGGCACAGATATGGATGGTTCTGGGTGATGCCAGGAAAGGAAATTTGAGGAAGCCCTTGTCCACACAAGGTGGTTGGTCTTTCTTGCCTTTAACCCTGTGTCAACTGAAGTTTCTAGATTTAGCTTTACATCTGTAACTTCCCTTGCAACACAGGATTGCGGAGCTGTTTGATGTAAAGCAATGATCATGTAGAACTTAAATAGTGTGAAGTTTTCTTATTCTTTAAATATACTCTATACTGCTGCCTTGTATACCATGAAGTAAGCCTTTTTTTAATTCCTTTTGGTTTGGGTGTTGGAACCATGCTTGTTCAGAATAGCTGGATTTTAGGAAAGATTCAGATGGTGTTTAAAAAAGGCTAAAATAGATAAAACATCTGGTTTTGAAAGACAAGATGTCAGAATAAAATAAATAGTTACAGAAATAACACTGATATGAAGGAGCAGAGCTGGAGAACCTAATCCATAGCAGAGCCTGTTCATCCATACAGCTGGGTACATAATTGTTCCAGCATGTTCCTCCTCCTGTTGCCTTCCTAGGCTGCAGTCCTCCTGGATCTGGGATGTGGTATTTCTTACTTGGCTTTAAATAATGAAGAGGTAGATACGTAGCCCTGTGCTCCAGGTAGCATTACAGATACCTGAACAGCCCATTCGGAAATACCTGTTTAAGAATGTAGCAAAACTTGTCTGTAACAAACAGATCAAAGACTCTGCAAGCACAAATTAAAAAAAAAAAAAAAAGAAAGAAAAAAGGAGAGGGTAAAGCGGGCCAGATGCATGACACAGTTTTGAGATAAGCTGTTGATAATTCACTGCTGCAAATATTTGCCTTTCAAACTGTTATAAGAGAGTGCCTGATCCGGACAGGAGCCTGGAGTTGCTGCTGTGCTGAGGTCTGAGCTCAGTGGTGAATGCCAGGCCAGGTGTGCATTGATGTCCAGCAGAAACTTTTCATCATGTTTGTTAAAACACAGAGACAGTGGATGAACTGGAAAATCGTTCTACCTCATTTATAGCATGAGAGAGGAGAAGTGGAAAATAAAAAAAAAAAAGTGCTTTCTAGGTTGGTCTGAGATGGAAGGGACAAGAAAATTTCCTTTAATGTGGGAGCCACTGAGGGTTTTTTTATTTTTAACTCCAAACAAGTTGAATGTGAATTCAGCTTGCCTGCATCTCTTGCAGAGACTCAGAGCCCACGGAGAGATCTGAGCACCTTTGGGCTGAGTTTGCCCACAAATGACAGGCAGTGGTCATCTATGTCGTAGGGGGCAAAACAGATAGAAATTGTGCACAAGCAGGATGCCATTGCAACATTAATGCTGTAAATGAAAAAAACACCAAAAAATTCAAGTTTACATTTGCTTTAGAGTTGATAATCTTTCCCTTGAGGGTGCAGGATGGTTATCTTAGTCTGTCATAGAATTATAGAATAGTTGCTCTTGATTTTACCTCTTTTTCTGCTTGTGGAAAACAAACTTCAGCTGTAGGCTCATGTTCCTGAAGTTTAGCCTTTGCAATCTAAATTAGACCTGCCCAGGGTGTTTGAGAGGTCAGTTCTCTTGGAGACTGCAGTGGAAAGTTGTTTGGAGAGAACTGGGGAGAGCTGGAACAATGTCAGATTGTGCTGGGAAAAGCTGCTTCATGTGGGATGTCTTCAAGGAGCAATTACAAAAATAACACTCGCTGTCAGCCGATAGAGCAGAGCAGTCAGTGGATAATAAATACAAAAATCTGCTTTGTGTTCCAGTATCTCAAGATGTAAAGCTTTTCTATTAGAAGTTCACATGGAGAACAGTAATTTAAAACAGCCACTTCTACAAACAGCTCTTTGCTATGTTTTAAATTTTAATATTGATTAGTTGGAGATATTGGTGGAAGGTTGTTTAGAAAAAAAAAAAAAGGGGAGGCTGTTAAAAAAAAAGCTATGTATTTTTACAACCACAGAAAAAATTGTAGCCTGTCAGAAGCATGGACAGGTCTTATTCTTTCTCCCCTTGATACAGCTGTGTGATAGGGAAAGTGGTGTTATTTGTGTACAGAATGTCTTCCTGTTGAAATTCCATTGAATGGAGGGATGCTGTTCTAGGACTGAGAATGAACAGGAGATTAAACTCTAGAGGTTTCCATCCTTCTCTATTAAATGTTTCCACATACATGTGAAATAAACTTTCATCCTTAATTGTCAAGTGACTTGTGAAATTGTTTTAACGTAAGCAGTTGTACCTTGTTGTAAATTTTAATCTCAGCACACTCAACAACACTCTCACAAACTTCTGAATAGCTAAATTTTTGACTAATTCTGCTTGTCATCCTGAGGTTAGATTTGGCAGGCAACATCTGTAACCTGTCACCATGAAAAATTATTTCCAGCATATTCTTCATTAAACTTTTCTACAATATTTGGTTGTCACTGGAGGATTACAGTTTTCTGCTGAGAAATTTTAAAAAGCAATTAAAATTGACTGTCAATAGGTCTGTATTAAAATCCCTTGAAGTATTAAGGTATGCAAATTGTTTTATTTACATGTGTGTTTGTTTACATGTGTGCATGAAAGGAAAATATCCGTTCTTTCCTTATCAGCTTGCTGAAAGGTATGCAACCCAAACTGTATTCCGGAGAGAATGGAAAGAATTTGCTTTTAAACGTCAGTTGAATCAAAGCAGAACTGAAGTCTTCTCTGTCTTTCAGGGATTATTTTTATATATCTTACTTCCAAAGTACCCTCTGTTTTATGAGAGGGACAGACTAGTTTCAGTGTGAAAAAAAAATTGTATTGCATTCCTATACAATGTCTTTAATTCAGGGGGATCTAGAGACTCTTAGTTGTATGTTGCCTAAACCAGCTTAACTTCAGTATTACATATCATTCCATGTAATCTGCCCATTGGGAGACTGAGTGCACCGACCCAGCAAAAGGTAAAACCAGGAAACAAAAAAACAACAACGCAGCATTCAGTTCAAGCTGCTGGGGAAATTTAAGCAGGCAGCATGTTCTGAGGAATTAATTTTGGATAAAGGCTAATCTTTCACCTCACTCCGTGGCTGCTTGAGAGAAGGGCTGCTCCTGCTGGCAGATCTTAGCTAAGTCCTGGTGCAGGTAGAGTGAAATCTCTTTGCTCTAACTGTACAGGGAACCTGATAAGAGTGAATGCCCCTACCTGCAATTAATCTATGAGAATACCTGCAATTAATCATGTAATAAATCTGGCTACTCTATCAGTTTGCAGCTGTTGTCCTGGGCTGTTAACAAGGGATCAGGATTTAGTGGAAAAATAATATGGATGAGCTCATTACCACAAAATAGTGAAACTGCAGGGAGACTTTCAGGTCAGTTGACTATAAGTGTGCTTGAGAAACACCACCACGTTTTTGAGATACAGCGTATCCCTGATAACAGTCTGCTTGATCAGAATAAGATGTTCATGTTCCCATATCTGGAACAAGCAGAGCGTTTATGGCCTTTGGTGACCTTAATGTTTCTAAGCAGAGAAAAAGCTATGGAAAATTAGCTCTCAGCATCTTTTCAGGAAGGCGATAGCATCGCACATCCCTGTGTGAAATCTCAGTTGCTTGGTGTTTCCTCTTGCCAGCAGCTGATCACACAAGATCACAGTGATGCTGTTGCTCTGTGCCAGCAGAGGAAAACACTGTTGAAGGGAAGGAACCTGAGGGGAGAAAAATATTCCTTGAGGCTACATTCTTTTCGCATTCAGGGATTTTGTGTGCTGCATTTTCACATCAGCAGCTGTCATTCTGGGCACCATCTGTGGGTCACGCCAGAGGGAAGCACCCACACCTCTGATGAGAGGGCCTGGGTGCAGGCAAGTACTCATATTTGCTGGTTTACTTAGCCCTGGTCTTTCTCTAATGACCCTCTCCCCTTAAAACCAGTGCTGTTGCCACAGATTGAGGTTCAGCTTAGTTAGAATTTATAGCCTATTTTGGATGGAAGGGGCCTACAGGCATCATGAAGTCCAGCCCCTTTCCCAGTTCAGGACTGACTGAAAGCTAAAGGATGTTGCTGAAGGATTTGTCCAAATGCAGAAGCAGGAGATGTGGGAAACAAGTCTGAGTGAATTCAGAGTATCCAGTGACAAGGGGAAGGAATTACAGAATCATAGAAATGCATTGAGTTGGAGGGGACCTTCAAAAGTCATATAGTTCAAACCCCCTTCAGTGAGCAGAGACATCTGGCACCAGATCAGGTTGCACAAAGCCTCATGAAGCCTGGCTTTGAATGCCTCCTGGGATGGGCCTACACCACTTCTCTGGACAGTCTTTTCCAGTGTCTCACCAGCCTACCCTTATGGTGAAGAACTCCTTCCTAATGTCTAATCTAGACATGCCCTGCTCTAGTATAAAACCATTGACTCTTGTTCTATCACTACATGCCCTGGCAAACAGTCCCTCCTCAGTTTTCTTATAGGCCCCCACCAGGTACTGGAGCTAAAGATGCTCCAGTGGGCCTGGAGCACCTCTCTTATGAGGAAAGGCTGAGATACCTGGGTCTGTTTACCCTGAAGGAGAGAAGATTGAGAGGGAATCTCCCCAATGCTTACAGTATCTAAAGGGCATCAAGAAGATGGGGCCAGACTCTATCAGTGGTGCCATTCCAGCAGGATCCTACAGTGGACAGTGTTGCTCCCTATGGCAGCAGGGAGCCTTCTGCAACACTGAGGTCTGCATCATGCCATCCACTGAGGTGGATGTGATGTCCTTGTCTCTTTCCTACACCTGCCTGGGGCGTGACTCTCTTCCAAGGATTTCCCCTCCACATGCTCCTTACTCCCTGGCACACTCTCACTTCTAGTCATGCACCATCCATCTTGGGCACATACTGAGTGTCCTGCATTTCCACTACAAAATGAAAGGTGGCCAGCAACAGAGGAGGAAAAAAAAAGAAAAAGTTAAAGTGGCCAGAATGATTTAATAAAGATGCCATGTAGAGGAGAGGGAAGGGCAAATGGTGCTGGTTAAGTTAAGCTGTCCTTGCTCAGTGTATCAGTCTACCTTTTCATCAAGATGTAAAGGAAAGCTGCTTGATATGTTGTGTGATTAAGGAATTAAGGCATGAGTCCCTGAAACTTGCAGGAAGAGAAGGAGGCCAGAGCTTGTTCAATCAAAGCAGATGCCACAGCCATAGGAGAAAGAATTGTGCCACTCTATGTATGTATCCATATAAAAGTAAATTAGCAAAAAATAGGCTCTTCATTTATGCCATTTGTTTATACGCATGGCATAGGAATAGTTTATGTCTTGCTGTTGTAGTATAGGAGCAATCCATAGATGGGGTTTTCCAGATTATAGCACTTACCCATAAAGAACCTGCACAGCTCTGTTGTCATCCTGCATGTGAGTGATGCGCCTTGCCAGCGAGGAGCCATTGCTGTCCCAGGTCTATCTTCAGGAAAACTAATCAGGATTTCATTCTAAGCTCAGTGTCCAGGTAAGGCTGGCTTGCAACCACCTGGGAGCTGCAGGCATGGAGGAATTGGTGCCGGTCCTTAAAACCCATTGATAATTGTTGTTTAACTGTTGTCTGAGCATGTGAATGTGGAGCTGTTTGCTTCATAGGGGTCACATAGGACTGAAGCAAACGGTGAAATCTATACAGAAATTAATGTATATGTTTCAAAGAAAAGTATTCTGTTCCAAGGTGTGAAGGGGCATTTCTTGTGTTGCATTTATGTTCCAGTTATAGTAATTGTCTGATATTAAGTGCAATTTTCTGAGAACACCATAGCTTTTGTGATGGAAATGTTTCTCTGGACTTTGTACTTAACAAGTAATCATTTCACCTGCTATTAAAATCCCAAGTAGTATGGAAACCTGCAAATTGTTCTAGGATAGCAGTGTTACTCAGCAATGCTTCTGAAAAGCTTAATAAGTACCTGCCTGTCTCTGATATAGTAAGGGGGATATGTAATCAGACAGCAATGTCCTGAGTTGAAAAAGATAAACTTAATATAAAACTTTAGATTCAACAAGTGTTTTGCACTTTTAAAGACTTTTTCCTTTGCCTATGTAGAGATGTTTGCATTTCCCGGAAGCATGAAATGCATTTAACCAACCATGTGTCTCTTCTCTCTCAGATTACTGAAGTTTGTGGGGCCAAACGTGTGGGTTATTTTGGTCCCGCTCAATTTTATATCGCTTTGAAGTTAATTGCGGCAGCGCAGTCAGGGTTCCCCGTACGGATTGAGAGCATTAAGAATGGTAAGTAGGAAATCTTCCTTGGAGGGCTGTGCAATTGTTTTTCACTTTCTGTAGTGCTCTCTGTGGTGGGAAACTTTTTCTGCTGATGTGTCTGTGAAGCAATTGCATTTTGAGGAGCAGAGAAAGAGGAGTAAGGAGATGTTATGTTGTATAAAGTGCCTGGTAGAAAATTGCAGTGAATTACACTCAGGGAGGCTGAGATGGCTTCCTCCTCTGGAAAAGGCATTACCAAAGGAATGTCATGAATGGCAGCTGATGGGTGCTGGGGATGCATTTCTCTCTCACCTTCAGCCTCTGATCTTGACAGCTGTGGGAGCTGATAGCTGCTTAGGGTAGAAGCAAGTTGTGTGGGTCATGGGCAGGTCAGGGCGCTCACTTGTTTCAGTACATAATCCTGCTGAAATAAAAGGTTATTCATGATAAAATTATCTTGCTCCCTATCAGCAGGTATGAAAACATGCATTAGATGTAATTTTAAAAGGCTCTGTTCTTCCCAACAAATTGATGGTGACATTAAATGTACCGAGTTTGAAGGAGAAAAATGCTTTTTAAAAGAGGCTTATCAAACTCAAATGGTGAAGGGAGAAAGTGGTTCCCTTTCAGCTGCAAAACGTCAATAGCAACTAAATGGAAGGAAGTTGATGTTCTTTCCTCAGTGATGTGTGCTAGACCCCAGCAGGGCTCAGACTTTTCTCCTGGGCTTGAGCCTCTATGGGTATGAATCCTTGGATCCCACATCCAAGCCTGGCTTTGGAACCAGCCATCATCTAGATGAGAGCCTTTGCCACCATCATGTTGGAGGTAGCTGAGAAACCAGCCAGGAGATCAGTGAGGAGGTGGTAAAGGGCAGGACCTGCCCATAGCTTTGCAGCTGGGTTACTACTAGCACGGCTTCTGCTCCTGCTGTCACTGCTAAAGGCAGTGAAATGTAAAAAACGTAAAATCCATTTATGTTACAAAGCATGGGGAAGGGGTTCCCAGGTCTCCTCCATCCTGGGGGGAGGAAAAGCTGGGCTGGTTGTGTGGGCTGAGGTTCCTGGCGCAGAGCTTCCAGCCAAGTGAAGGGGATTGGATGTAGCTGGCACTGAATTAGAAGCCTGAGCTCAGGGAGATTGCTCTGTGTGTTCTACAAGACCAGCATCTGCAAATAATCAAAAAAATAATCAAAAAAGGATACTCAGAGTACTCACATTGATATAATAGAATTGCCATAGTTGCAAGGTACCTTTCAGATATCAAGTCCAACCGTCATCCTAACTCTGACAAGAGCCATCACTAAGCCATATCCTGCTTGCTGGCTGTAACTGAAATGCTTCCAGTGTTAGTAACATTTTCTCTTGGAATGTGAATGGCTTTGAAATGGAGTCAGTAACATGCACCAAACTCCAGCTGATTCCTTTTTCTTCCTGGTAGCTGCTGTAGGTGTAAATGAAGATAGAAGTGATGTGTGGCTTCTCTTGGTTTTGAGCATTCTATTATTTTTAATTGCATTGATCTGCCAGGGTGACTGTGCCCAACAATAAATGGAGTTTCTTCAAAATAATTTGGAATTATCTTAAAGAATGACTGAGCGTCACTCTTCTGCTCTGCAGAGCGGATGGCATATGGGACCTTTTGACATGGTGGTCTCAACAGACCTTGGTGTGATCTCTGAGCCCTACCATTTTTAATTTGTTCCTTTCATGGCAGTGTCAAGGATACTGTGATCCTGACTTGATTAATTCATCAGTCCCACTGTTTCTGTGGGAAACGATTCTTTGCATTACAGACAGTGTTCTGAAGGCAGGAAATGAGTATGCTGCTTGCTTTAATAATGTGCACAAGGCTTATTTCTTTCTCTTTTTGCATGGAGAGATTATATATTAAGCCAGTGAATGTAGCTTTGTGCAATGTTCACATTTTTATTAAGACATAAAATAATCGCAGCAGTTCCATGCAAACCTTACAAAGTTTAAATAGTACTCTTTTATAGATAAAATTTTCATTGGTTTTGCAAGAGGATACTGCTTGAAGTGCTCTAAATGTTCTGTAGTCTTAATTGAATTTTTTTTTCTCTCTTTTAATGAAGAATTGCCTCTGCCGCGGTTTATGGCGCTGAAAAATGACAGTGAAGCACGTTACGGGACTCCAGCAGAACTCCGTGGAGCTAAATTTCAGGCTCCACATGCAACTTTGGAAAAAAATTCCTACAAAAGAACAGACGAAGGGGACAAGCAGGTAACAGGCCCACCACCTTCAGGCCATTATGCTGTTATACGTCCTTATGGATCTAGTCCTGTAAATGATTCACTCCCTTGGCCTTACTTGGTTTAGCAGTACTAGATAGGAGATGAACTCCTGGCATGCATGTGATACCTGTCAGGGCTGTCCTCTGATCTTGATGCATCGCAGTTGCATCCCTGAAGGGAATTTCTTTATGTGAGTTTGTATAAAGCTGTCAGCCCTGTAATACTCTGCGTAATTGCTTTCAGCATTGTCCTCCTACTTTAGTCCAAAAGTGTTTCTTGGAGGAGCAGCAAGTAGAAATCTGTGTGTCAAACAGAACAGGAAAGCAAGCAATTTCTCACAGCCAGTATGCCCCATAGTCACTACAGAAACAATCAGTTGGAGAAGAGGTGTTGAATCATGAGCTGTTATTTCTAGGTGGGATAAGGCCCACCGGGCTTTCTTTCATTCTGATCTCCCCCGGGAATAGTCTGTAAGAAATTTGTTTTTCTTTTGCCTTCAGTGGAACATTGTTCCAGCATCTGTGGTTCCAAGATGTCAATTTAATAAAGCTGATTTTCCCCACACCTGACACTTTCTCTTCTGGCACCCTCTCGGGTCATGTTGTAAATGGCTGATGGCAGGTGCTTTATCATCCCATAATGTGTGCACACTTCCATTACACTGTGCATTGGTGTGAGCAATGATGTTCCCAGCTTAAGGTCAACCAGCAGCAATGAGCTGATGAAAAGATATATGAATGGAATAACAGGATGAGGAAGAAGAGCATGCACGCCTGTCTCTGCGTGTGTACTGACACTGAAGCAGAATGCCTCAATTAAACCCTTGGCTCCACCTAGATTATCTGTGTTATATTTTCCTTTTTACACAGTAAACTGGTTCAGGAGCACATCCTTTTCTTAAACAGTCTCTAAGTCAAACTAAAGAGAATGCTGTGGTATAAATACCCAGCAACACCTACAAATCCACAGAGTACTTGAGATCTCAATTTGCAGGTCTATTTGAATTTTTGTTTTTTGTATGAAAAATGCACTCCCACAAAGAATGCGCTCACTCTAACTAAATTTGTTACATAAATTCAAAGATACCCACTCATATTAAGCCTTCTTCATGTCATTCTTCAGGCATCTTTTGAAAGTAAGATACCTTAAGCTGTTCACTGTAATGCTTTGCAATGGCATTGTTGTGCTTTACCCCTAGAAGGCTCAATACTAAATTCTGTCTTTTCCAACCTATGTTTATTAAGGAGAGTTTCTAGGAAATAAAGGATCTCAGGGAACTGCAGCTTGTGCCTTTTCTTTGTCCATCGTGCAGCGTGTGGTCAGGTAGACTTACAGAATTACTTTGTTGTTTTGCTCTTGTCTCAGAATTCCATTTTGTGTTGGTGTGTTTTTGTAATAGGAACCTAAGTCTCCACCAATGTCTCCAATCTGCTCACCTCCTGCTTCTCCATCTACTTATCAGAGAATACCTTTAAGTTATGGATATGGTAAACCAAGGAGTGGGCTGGAGCAGCAGCATGCAGGTAGGATAAAAATTGGGGTGTACACATTGTAGTCTAATTTTTTTTTCCTCAGAAGCACTCAGATTTCAAATACAACTGACAATCAGCCTAATGATTTTAACATTTAATTGGACTCTTGTTTTGGAAAACAATTCAGTCCTCTAGTTATGATTGTAGAATCCTGTTCGATTTCTGGTGAATTAGTCAGATGTCTGTGTTACTTCTCACAGATAAATACTGCTATCTAATCTTTGACAACCCCAGTGACAAGAGTGTTTGTGACCATTTTCAGAATATTTTCCATATTTTCAGTATTTTCACTTCAGTATTTGGTTTTGTTAGAGGGGAAGAAAAGCCCATTCCTGTTTTCTGTAGCTGCTCCAATAGTTTTCAGATTGGCAGTGAACTTTATTTCACAGGAAAGGATAATAATCACTCTGGTTTTGTAATGGAAATAACAATGGGACATGAATATAAAAACAGTCCCATGGTGTAACTTGGGCAAAACAGATGAAAACGAGGCACTAGATGGATCTCTCCAGTCTTGATCTCTCTGACAAAGCATTCTAATTTTCCTAAGAGAGTAGTGGGGCAGAAGCCAGTTTTACTGAGGCTTTACTAACTCCTGCTAATAGTACTCTCTTTGCAACATCTGGTGACTGAGATGCTGTACACCATTCCTACATCTTTGCTCCTTCAGCTGTTTTCCTTGGTGACAAATAAGTGAAAATCAGAGCCACTACAACATTTTAAAGCTCACTAAGCCATAATAGGAATATTTTCAGTGCTATCAGGTGGCTTTCACACTAAGGTCACTCATTTGTGTGTCAGGTAAACAGAACAATGTTCAGAGATGGGATTTTTCTCCAGCTCACCCTTGGCATATCTGATCAAAAAACAGTGATGGTTAACTTCTGACATGAGCAGCACTAGTCAGGTTGTCTTCTGGTGTCTCATGTGTTCTGCTCCAGTGAAGAAGATGTGTGGCAGATACTTAGACCCTAAGAACTGGGCAGGAGGAAGCTATCAGGAGCAGCCAATCATGTTGCCTGTCGTGTAGTCACCTGTTTTCTGGGACTCTGTCCCAGATCTGTCATTGCTGGTGATGGGCAGAGGGGGGGGGGCGTGGTATTTTGGGTGTTGAGTTTTATTTTTTCCTCTCAATTTGTTTGCAATCATAACTTTGGTGAAATTTTTCATGGAGGCAGCGGCTGTGCCAAGCGAGTAGAGGCAGTAGCATCCAATCCAGCTGGCAGTTTATTCTAAAATTCATTCAATTTATTCAACCACTTGAATTTTTAAGGTTGTAAAAGGTGTACAACACTATAGTTATTTTCCAGAAAGTGAATTTCTCCTATTTTAGTCCCACTGTGGATATTTCAGCTAAATGTGTTCACAGTGGCAGTAGTGGGTAGCATTTTATGCCCCATGCTGTACCAAGTGCCAGGCTTGATGACTTACTGGTTCTTACCATCCTTTAAGACTAGAACCTTTCCAGTTTCCTACAGAGCACAATAGAAGGGTGGTTTTGAGAGCTACCACGTTTAGTGTACATGAGGCAGGAGGTGCCAGCACCATGGTACTAATCTGGATGGACTAATCAGTCATGTTAAGTCTGACCCTGAAACTAGACAGTGTGTCTTCAAAGGCAGCCCTCTGCACCACAACCATGACTATTCTTTTCTTTATAGTTTTGAAAATTTTCTTTGCTAGCAAACACACAGTAGTGTGGCTCTGTACCAAAATTTCCTTTCCAAGGGCATCTGTACCTTTCCCAACTTCCTTCCTTTGTTTTTTGTTGAAATTAGAAGTTACATGTACAAGTATAAAAATAGATACCAGTACAGGACAAGACCACTCAGGAAAGCAAGGGGTTAGGGGTCTAATTTTTTAAGGTCCTCCAGAGCTCAAAATTTTTAAAGATTTCTTAGTCTTACTTTTCATCAAGAGTCGTTTGAGTTCTGTCTTAAGAGAGAAATCTGTTAAGAGTGTTTTTATCATGGCACATTTTAAATAGGCTGGCAGCAAAAGTTCTCAGCTCTGTGAGGATTTGCAAGTGAGCTGCTTTTCTGTTTGCATACATCACCTATTTTTAAAACATTGTTCTTGAATGTGCTGCAACAGTATATTGGCTGCAGTGGAACATAAGTGACTTAATTTAGCAAAAGAGGTAGTAGTTGTTACTTTTCTTTACTAACTTTACTCCAAATAATGAAAAGTAATGAGTTGCTTATTTTTAATTTCAATAGAAATTGGGTAAGAGGAAATAAAAACGTGTAAAATTAGTGATTTACTATTTGGTAGCATCATCAAAGCATACTTTTTGCAGTTCCACTAAATTGTCTTCTTCCTTTTAATGCATTCTTTTGCTATATCAGACTAAAAGTATATAAAAACCTATAAATAGGTAAACAGGCTATATAAATATGGATTTCAACATGATGAAGAGTGATTTCTCTAATAATACATAACTGACAGTTTCTGTCAGTAATATCTGAAGAAGAATGATGTAATGTGAAAGACAAGCATGCAGCAAGAATTTTGTTGCAGAGGACAAAATAGACTTTGATGCTTTGGTACTAAGTTGAGTAGCTAGATTCTTGACCTTGCAATATTTAATTATTTCCTGTAGCCTAGTAGAATCTTTTTGGTTACTCTTTCATTTATACACTTCACTTTTATTGTCTGTAGCTCCTTATGAAGTCAGACACTCTACTCACCAGCAAGATGGACCATCATCAGGGAATTATGGAGCCAAACCTGCACTTGCCTCTACAACTCTTAATCGGGTAACGAATTGCATGTTTTCCATTAATAGCACTACTGACAAAACAATAGAAAAACAAAAAAATAAAAAGAAGGCAAAACTCTCACTTCAAAAGGAAGATGTTCTGCATGTTGTTTTTTTGACTAGAGAATGAAATATGCTTTTTTAGTATATGAAAAAAGAAAAAAAAACAAGTTTTGATGGAAAGGAGAAATTAATACAAATAATCCAATTAATAAATTAGCTGAAGATAAATAGAGTTTGAAGCCCCAAATAGCATAGACTGAGATTCTTTAGTCAAATGTAAAACAATATAAAGAGGTTGTCCTAGAGAAAGTAAAACATTTTCATTTAAAATACATGTGATTTCACAGAGATTCCTTCTTGATTTAGAATGCCAAGGCACAATTTATGGCCTAATACTCTGCATGTTCTGTTTTTTCACCTCAGCTGGTTAAATTGCCTCTAGAACAGAATAGATTGATTTCTGGATATTTGTTTGCTTTTATGAGATGAGTCCTATGTTTTCCTGCTGCTTACAAAAGCAGATCCTTCCAATGTTCCAGTATGCCTGCTGTGCACTTATTATGCAAACAGGTAGTTTGCCCTCAGGAAGGACAAAGCTTTTCTGAGGGAGAGCTTTTCCTGAATAAGTAAGACTCGGAGACTCTGTACATTCTCCCTAGTGCTTAGCACCCTACACTTGTAATAAAATGTCACCTGAGCCTCAGGAAAAGATCTACAGTCATGTCACGGAATTTGTGCTAACTTGAAATGAAATTGCATGCATTTGTGTGCAGCACTTTGAAATGAAAATGAATTTACAGCTTTATGATGACAGGTATGTCAGAGAGAGGGCTGTGGAGGTGGCTGAAGCCTGGTTATTTTTCATTCTTGCCCTCCCTCTTTGAGGGTGTTTTCATACAGGACTACAGCATCTGAAATACTTTAGCAAGACACTAATTGTACCAGCAGCCCTCTTTGGAACACCACCATTCAACCTACCAAACTTACAGACCTCCCTTAATCAAGTCAACCAGAAAGCACAGAAATAAATGAATAATAAAATGTCCTTCTCCTCCAGAATGTTTTTTTTCATGAAGGAGAATTTTAACCCGAACCATGAGAAGTGACAAATGATCAAAGAGATCTTTAGGGATTTGTGCATCTCTCAGGCTTGGCAAAATGTGAGGGTCCAGAAACAGTATAGCGGCATAATTATAGCACCATTCTAAAGTAAGTATGTAGCTTCTTAGCAGGACTAAATTTTTCATGCATCATGCTGCATAAAGTTGGCTTTAGGTCCTTTGCTGGTTCTGTCCCTTTCGGATGAACAGTGTGGTTCATGGTTGTAGTGCAGCCAAAATGAACACCCAAAATGAATCAATGGGTAATAAAGAACAACTTGGACTTCCCTGTTTCCAATCAGCAGTAGTAAGATTTCCTTTTTCTTTAAGCTTTGGTCATGTAGAACTTCTTGAATTGCTTAGGTAGATATCCCTAATATTAACTTCAGCTTGAAGAGCTAAGAAGTGGAATGGCATTAGTGTGGTCATTTCTGCTCCTTGTTTTTTTGAAATACATGTCTGTGAATAAAAGAGAGTGAATCTGGTTTCTTAAGGTTGTTGGTGGTCTGCTTGGCCCTTCTGGCCTCCCGTTTGTGGCTGATGCCAGTCTCCCTCTCTTCAGTCTCTCTCAGCAGAGCGGGAGCAGCCTGACAGCAGTGCCCACTACTCAGATGACCCTTGGAGGATAACAGAGGAGCAGCGAGACTACTACATCAATCAGTTCAAGTCACTTCAACCTGACCTCAACTCCTTTATTTCAGGTAATTTTAACCAAACATTGCCCACACAAAGTATTAAGTAGATAAATTTATTCTTTTCTTCCTCTTCTGAGTGAGTTTATGACAAAGAGGTTATTGCATTTTCTTTTTAAAGGCAGACAAAGAGCAAACCAATACTGAGGATGTTATGCTTTTCCTTAAATCTCCTCATTTTAGAAAAATCCAAGAGAAAAGTGTTGTGATTCAGTTAAAAATGAAAATGAGCTCTCAGTCTGAGGGACTGTATTTATGAATCCCACCTGCAGTGCATATTGAGCTGAAAAAAACACTAAGGTTTCAAAAAGCATCCAAGGGATGAAAGGAAAGCATGCAGTGAGCTGTCCTGTGTGCTCAAGCCACAGAGTTTATGGCTTTGAGGGACTGGGATTTTGACCTTTAGGTGATGGAAAGCAAATCCTGGGAACACACATGCTAAAAGTGTTAACAGTGTATTGAGATTGCGTTTGCAATCTCTCATGGCTGCTCATGAGAAGGGTCTCTGTGGGTCCAGATAGTTTGTCTGGCAAGGAAGGTGTCACAGATTTTAAACTGAGTCACTTTTACTGAGCCCTGCTTTGTTACTGAGGTTCAGAAGGCCCAGATCCAGCCAAAAGTTTAAAAAGTTACCTGCTGACAACAGAAATTAGCACTTCACCAATTTTTTGCCTCTATTAAGTTTCCTTGATATAATTTGCTCTAAGGAGGAGGTGGCTGTTGAATAACAGTACTGTACTTCCTCACAGACTCATCTAGGTCTGTAACCATATGTGTAAGTGCATTTGCAACCTCTCAGTTAGCTGTACATTCTCCTTTGTGCTGAACAAGTTTCTCAGACAGTCCTTGCACATCCAAGATTACTGTTCATAAAAAATAAATATGAGGTTCCACTGCAACGTAAAATGATCAAGTTGAAAATTCCTTGGTGCAGGGTGATGCAGATGCTAGAGATTTGTCCAGGTTTAAGCAGTTACTTGAGAAATTTGTGATTGAAAAATCTGACAGAAGTTACCGAATATTTAAGTGCTGCCCCTGGTATAGAATGTTCCTGAATCACCCAGTTGGAGACTAGGATATATTCTGGAGCTACATTGCTATCACATGGCTTTGTCACGGTCACATTATCCTCCCTTGTCAACCAGTAGAGGAGGTGTACTATGCTAGGTGAGTCTTGGACCTGCCCCAGGGACAGCTTATCTTACAGCCTGTGTTGGGTGATTTGACCTAAATGCACAAGAAGAATGCTGTTAGACCTTGGAAGTCTCTACATTTTTTTGCCTTATGTTATTGTAAGCCTGTATCCAGGAATTGCTTCCAGGATGCTTGGGTCTTGTGCTGCCTCTACAAGCTGTGTGTATGGGATCCTCAGTTAATGTATTTTTTAGCTAGGAGAAGAATGAGAAGAGGTGGTGTGGCAGTGTGAGTGAAGATGCCTGCAGTAGGGCTGTAGCTGTGTGTTATCCTCAGTTTTTTTTTTAATAACATTAGAAACACTGCAGGGAAAAGTCATGGTTGAAGCAGCATCCTGGGAGAGTGGTGCAGACACTGTGGCACTGTGCTGCCATATGAAGCAAAGCCATTTGTGTCTGTTATTGCATCATTGGTGACATACTAATTATGCTGATTAGAATCACTAATACTAAAGTGTGTTTTCTATTTATTTATTTTTCCCATATGGAGGGAACGGGGAAATGAGCTCAGCAGCTCTGTCTAGCTTTCCCTCTCAACTTATTTACCAAGAGACAAATGGTCCAACAGCTGTATTAGTGTCCAGTTAATCTCAGCATCTCTGAGGTGTAAAGTAACCAGCTGCTTCTGGTGCAGCAGCCCTGGACAAAGGTAAATAATTGGAGAATTAATTTCCAATGGTTGACAAGTTACTTCTTCTCACCAGGGTCAGTGGCAAAGAGTTTCTTCACAAAATCAAAGCTGCCCATCCCAGAGCTTTCTCACATCTGGTAAGTACTATGATAGTGCTGGGGATATGCATCTTCTTTCTTCTTATTTTTTTAAAGACACTTAATTCAAGAGTTCTTGTTAAATTTTGAAAAGTGCCTTCAATTCTAATTATTGCTCTTATCTCCAGAATCACTTTCAGACCCCAGCAGCAGGGTGCTCATTGATCTTCCCAACACGATTCTTTTCTGTAGGGATGTTTGCCTGCTCAGCAGGACTGGGAAGGCTTGAACAGCAATAAAATTGAGAGCTATTTCTTGAGTGTATTGTGAGCAGCATCATTAGCTCAAGAAACGGACATTTTTCATGAAACAACACAGAGGAGAGGCACCTCTGGAATGTTTCAGATGTCTGGTTACTTTCTTGTTGCTGGCTGTGTTTTATTAGAGGAGGCCTGATTAATACCTAATTTTTAGTAAGTACAACTACATAATTCATCAGTGTTTTTCTAATGAACCAGCACACTTACTTTTAACGAGCTTATTTGGAAATCACTGTGGATGGAACTATACATGATAAAATTTGACAAGAGTTCTGTTATATTTTCATAAACAACAAGGTACTTTGTTATTCAATGTCATCCTCGCAGCTCAGATGGGAAGAACAAACAGTTTTGAACACTGATCAGAAATGCTGATTTTATATGTGCTTTTATGAAGAGAGATGAGAGGAAAAGCTTGCAAGAGCCAAAACATCTGTCATGGTCAAAGAATATGTTTGTAATCTTTTCAAAGAGGATTCTCAGTTGTGAAAATAAAAAAAACAAACCCCAGATGTAACGTTGGGTTGGGGGAGGAGGTAATAGGGGAAATTCAATTTAAGAAGAGTGGATTAACCCAGTATGTTAACAAAACATGTTTTATTTCTGTTACTGACACAAGTTATTCCCTGTGCAAAATCTAAAGGCACTTATTCCTTTCTAGTAGCTAATCTTAATTTTGTCATGATGCAATCTGTCAAATTTGTTGCTGTGTTAAACACATGGGATGTTTCAATCTTTGTCACTGTAACCTCAACAGCTTGAAAAATGCTCCTTGCTTTCAAAGAATAGGAAGTTACATGTTTATTTGTTTTAGTCCATGTGCTCATGATAAAACATTACTCGGTTCTTGCAAAGAGGTAATTTATAAAATTGAATTCTTATATTTCTTAAGTCTAGTTTTAATTTTTGAGAAGCATTCTGCAGTTAAATAGAGAGCTGAGTTAGCAAGAAGTTAACAACACCTAAAGCTGCTGAAAGCATTAATTCTGTTCTTTTCCTGGGGCTAGTCAATACTGCTGAGTAACCATTGCTGAAGTCCATTTTTAACTTTTTCAGCTTGAACTACTTTAAGATCCTGCAGAGGCCAGAAAAAAGCGTTTCCAACCATTAGGAAGTTAATTTCAGTGTTGAAAGTTCAGGATATATGTTACATATTATAATATAAAATCATATAATAATAATTCCATCATAATGGGGTAAGGTAGGATTGAGTGCAAAGAACAGAGAAGATTGTCAGAGTTGCATTTCTGTTTCTCTGTGATTGCATCGGGAGAAAACATGTGCCTGTTGTACCCTCAGGGAGCTGAGTGATGTGGACTGTGATGGGGCGCTGACACTCCCGGAGTTTTGTGCTGCTTTTCACCTTGTGGTTGCAAGGAAAAATGGTTACCAGCTGCCAGAGACACTGCCAGAGACGCTGCTGCCTGAATATCTTCAAGCAGGTAATCATGTCCCAGTGGCAAGTGGTCATCTGGGAAACCAAAAATGTGGGTAAGCTGGGTTCCCTTTCCCACCCTGCAGGTAGGAACAGGGGGTTGAATAACATCTGCATAACATCTCCCTTGTTGCTTTTTTAATGCGTTGTGCTTTAAAATGCACTTGAGAGGTGATTGCAGTAGGAGGAAAGTATAAAAGTACAAAACAGCCATGCAAAATGTAAAGGTTACCTGCCCCTCAGTGCCTGCCTCTTTGCTCCAGTGCACCTCAGGTGTCATTACAGCTAAAGATTATCTGTAGCAGAGATAACCTAACATGATTTATATGCCTTTTAATTCTTTTGATGATTTTCTCTCTTGAACATGTGATGAAAATGATACCAGAGTGCTTTAGAACTTATGATACTAAAACGTTTTGTTAGAAGCAGTTACATCCTGCATCAAAGGTTGAATATTTTTTGTGATTTGTTTAATGCAATTTACGGGTTCTTCCATAAGTAATTTGCAGAAATGACAGAGGGATTACAACAGTTTGTGTAACACTAGGGTTAATTAATCCAAAATATAACATACTCCAGTAACAATATGCAGAGAGAGACCTGCCCTTTCATTTGTTCTCTTCATTTATGACTCTTTTATTTATAAATGAACATTGAAATATATACAGTTCCATCTAAAAATGTGTGTGGCTTTCTAGGGCAAGGAGGATTAATCACAGATGATAATTACTGCACTAAGGGATAATGTTTAAGGCCTGATAAAATCTCCATTAAATTCAATAGCACTGAACATATTAAAATACAGGAAAAGAGCACATCAACATGTAGTTAGGAAAATTAAATGTTCACCTATATCAGATTTGTGACGTAATTTCTGGTGGAGTCATGTTTCTTATAATCCACAATCTTCATATCCATGGGGAAAGGCTCCTGTAAAACCTGCACTTTAAAATCTTCCATCACTTTTAGTCTTATTACAGCTACCCTTCTTCCTCTAGGATCACTACATTGTTCATTACTCTCATACCTGTTCATATCCTAAGTTCAATTGTAAGTTACTCCATGCAAGTTCTTGTGGGCCAGTCTTCACATTAAGCCTTTCTGGGTAAAACTGCAATGAAAATGCCTATCTCTACTAGTGAAGGATCGTTGTCCATGGGAGGAAGAGCATGCTAAGCTATGATTGTTCCTTGGGAGTCCTCCCTTTCCTACATTTGTCTCCTTCAGCACAGCAGCCTTTACCATCTTCTTATATGATTATAGTTCCATGCATTGCACACAACCAAGCATTTTAAGCTGATCTACATGGAAGAAGTAAATGGACTATTTGTTGTGGACCCTCTGATTACCTCAGCTAATATGCTAATTCTGGTTCACTTGAGGGTCTGAAAATGTCTTGCTCTCATTCTGCTGTCTGGTCAGGGTTCAGAAATCTGTCTTTTGAAAGACTTGCATTAATAAAAATCAGAGCATTTCAACACACTGTAACACCATTAATCACAAGAAAGCATAGAGCCCTGATTATAACAGCTTCTCAATTTAAAGCCTTAGTAAGTTAGCAAGTGCCTCATGCACTTACCTAAAATGTAAAAAAAATATTGAGAGAAACTTTATTTTAATGATTTGATTTCCATGAAAACTAGAAGTTATTATGGTTTATCAGGAAACTGATTAAGATTACTGGAAACTGGTTTTCATTAGGTTCTTGCCTAAGAACAAGGCACAATTTGGTTCATGCAAAATATACGTGCCTCATAAGAGCGTCAGAGTTTCAAATAAAGTCACTGGGAGAGCAAAACAAATTTGTCTTGCCAGTTTTATGGTTTGTTCTGTAAACGACAGTTACAGGGCCAAATACTTTCTTGGCACAGCTTCATTGACAATTTGACCCTGCACCTTCTTTTCTGAAAGTTTTTATTGCAATGAATTTTACAAAATGCATAAAAGACCCATATGTAACCCGCTGTATTGCAAATTAAGACAGATTTGCAAGAGCTTAATTTATTCAGATAATCTGGATGGTAGCCAGAAGCCAGAAATTTGGCCTGAGTACTGGTTATTCTGCCTTTCAGTACATAGATCTTAAAGAAAAACTGTTTCTCAGCTGTTAAGACAGATTTGTCTCAGGGGAAATAATCCCAGAGTGATAGCAGCTGAAGGACCTCAGCTTGTGAAGTAGAAATGAGGTTCTTGTGAATATTATTCTGAAAAGTTAGAGGTGACCTTTTTCCCCCTTTTTTTAAACTATGGTCTCTGTTTAGTTAAAGAATATCTAAATGGTACCATAGATTTGTCTTCTTTTCCAGCCTTCAATTTTAGTGTGTAATGCAGATTCTACTATTCAGTATTCAAAATGTTAGCGATATGAGTTGAAGAATTGGTAAAAATCTTTAATGTGCCTAAGCCATCAAAGTATAAACACTAAGGTCATCTAAGTTGATACTGGACTCTGAGAAGGAAAAATGGAAATAAATGGTGGTTATTTGTCTGTTAATGTTTACTAAGAATCACTTCCAAATCTCCGTGTTATTTCCACAACAGAAATTATACGCTTTCCCTTTTATGACATTGAATTACTCAATTTTCTTCATGTTTCTCAAGTGCCCGTGGCTTATAGATAATTCTGATATGTGGAAACAAAGGGCAAAATGATGCTGGAACAGGTCCTAATGCATTTTAATACTTTTAAAAAATATGTATTAACCAAAGACTTGGCATGCCTTGCTTTCTTTTTTTTTTTTTTAATGTTTTCTTTCCCTTTTTTTTTCTCCCCCCCTGCAGCTTCTCTGAAGCCCATTCGTGACTGTGCACTGTTTGATTCTTATGCTGATTCTCTGCCAGGAGGTCAGCAGGCTCGGGACTTCAGTAGGACGGAGGTAAGAAGTGGTAGGCAGGGTGGTTACCTTGCTTGAGTGCAGAGAGAAGAGTCCAGTCCAGCTTCACAATGACTGTAGCAAGCCAAGCAGCAGGGGTTTGGAAGCCTTTGAGAGGACTTCAGGAGTCTCTGAGTTGAACATTAAGTCATCTCAACCCCCTCTCTTGGTGATTTGGTGGAAAGCACAGAGAAATGCAATTGACCTGTTTGTGTTCTGCTGGCCCGCATTTGCCTCTCCTGTGCTGGGAGCACGCCATGAGGGGCAGAGCCCATGCTGCAGAAGCAGCACAAAGACAGTGCTTAGAGGAAATATCTCCTCAATCAGAATTGGCCAAAAATATCAAGTTTTAAGTGCAGACCTTAGATTCACAGAATCATAGAAATGCCTGAGTTGGAAGCAACCTTCCAAATCATCAAATCCATCTATCAACCTGATTCTCATAAGAACCATCACTAAACTATATCTGTAAGCTCTATGTCTACCTGTCTTTTGAGTACCTCCAGAGATGGTGCCTCAAAACTGACCTTCAATTTTAAAAAAATGCAGCTAGCCTTGTTTCTGTCAGACAATCCTGTACATCTGACTCTTACATTTACAGTGCTCTGTTTCCACACTCAGCCCCCTGGTTTTGACCATTTTGAGAAATGTCTTGGCTTTTCCTGATTTCTTCTGCTTTGTGTCTTTGGAGACTAAAACTATCTGAGGGATGATTCTGAAAACAAGGTTTCTGAGCTTTCTGAAATACAGAAACCAAAGTTCTAATTTCACAGTCCCAAAGCCCATCCTACTGAGGAGTGAGCTATCTCACAGCTTTGCAGTCATTTCAGTAACCTAACCAATACGATTTTATGGTTTTATTAATAAATGTCTGGAGTTTAGGCTCCTCACGTTTGGGTCCTTGAATGTATGTGCAGATAAGGATAAATCTAGGAGGAGGTGATTTCCTAAGAAAATACATTGCGGGGTTTTTTTTGCCTTCAAGATTTTTCTTCTGCAATGGAGATGTGATAATAGTAGGAATAGTAGTAATAAAACAGCGGTAGAGGGTATACAGCAGAAAATGTGAAAAAAACACCAAACAAGCAACAAGTGTCCCATTTTATGCTTAATTTTCAGCAGTTAAGCTTTCAAATATCCTCTGCTTTATCACTGGGCTCTCCTCCTTGAGACATTCTCACCATAACAGCCAATAACTTCAGATTACTGTGTTGCTTTTGTAGTCACATAATGTACTTGAGTGTCTTCTGCTCCATTCCTGAGTCCTTGTGAGATGGCAGGAGGTTATGCAAGATCAGGTTTTTTATGTCTAGGTTAAAAACTAAGAAGAATCCATAGCATGACTCCTGCTGGCTAAGCGCAGATAGTATTACCTGACTATGTAACAGTTGTTTGACTGGTTTTTCTCTGTTTCTCCACTGCCTGGGACAGTGCCAGGCAAAGCTTTAAGTAAGTTTCTTTCAGGGCCCTGTTATTTTGTGCCTGTGTTATCCAAGGTTAGTGAACTATAAATTATCTCCTTAAAACTGATTTGAGAATGATTTTGACTTGATTTGGTTTTTGTTCAGCTAATGTTTTTATGTCCAGAATTATGTTCACTAGATGAATATAGTTTGGAAGGTCAGTAATTCATCTCCCATTCATCTCCCTCTGTGGGAAATGTAGTAATTCAATTTGTAGCTTGACTACTTGAGAAAATGTAGTTTAGGTACTTGATTGCTACATTAAAAATACTATATTATCAATGCAATCAGTTGTGCATTGTCTCCGTGTCTTTGTCTCTTTCCACCAATCATCCCTTCAGGCTGTTTAATTTCAGAAGACCATTTTTACTGTGAGTGCTGAGCTACCCGTACTGCAATACAATGGAAACAGTTCTTAAATGCATCCATGAAGAAAACAATGGCAGGAGACAGGTCACCTGAATTATAGGATCTGTTAAATTTACAAAATGGACAGAGGCTGATCATAGTATGCTCAGGAATGGCAAGGGTGACTGTGTTTTATTAATCAAGGAGGTTTAGTCTTCCCATATTTTTTCTCAAGCTTCTGTCTCCCACTGTGGTTCTGGTGTATCTTTTTCCTTTTTTAAATTTGTTCTTTATTTCCATTCCTCTGGCTCTTTTCTGCAAGCTTTCTCACTGCCAAAAGCTTAAAGATAAGATGCAAGATTTTGCATTACATACATAAAATCACTGGCTAGGGCTGCTCTAAACTCCTTAGAAACGTCATTGAGAGTCATTCCACAGATTCAAGTGTGCACAGAATGAGGAGTTTGGTCCAGTGCTCTATGGAGAGTTAGGTGAAGTGTTTTGTTTAAACATTTTCACAGTCCTCAAGCCATATTTTTGCGATGTTGGTTCCCCAGAAGCGTTAGGAAATCCCATGTGCAACTTGATGAAATAGATCTCATTGTCCTTTAATATGGACCTGGCCTTCTTGAATTACTCACTTGAGATTATGTGTGGGGTTTTTTTTTCCTGAATTTTATTCTGTTTTTCCAGGTCAAGTGAATTATAACTTCTTGCACGTTCACTGGGAGAAACCCAGCATCATTTGGTATTTAGGGAAGCTTGGGATTTCTGACATTTCTTTTATTGTTGTTTTGAGTAGAGTTTGCTCCTGGCTCCTTCTTGTGAGCCACACAGCAGAAGTTACAACCATAATTGCCTGTATAAAAGTTACAGAGTTGCTGCTGAAATAAAGAAAAGTTAGGGAATAAAAATGGGGAGCAGTTCCCTATTTTCTCATCAGAGACTTGAATGGGCTGCCAGCAGATATACTGATGAAATCTGGTTTGCCATCTCAATGACTGCCTGTTGAAAGAAAAGAGTAGTCCAAGGGTCGCCCACCCTAGACAGAAACTTCAAGCGCAGACCTACTGGGCCCTGCAGCACCTGAGTTTTGGCTGGAGAGGCTGTTCTGGTGGAGACTGACTCTTGTGAAGGGACTGGAAAAGTTTTGCTCAACCCACACACAGGTGTTACACCCCAAAAGAAAAGAATAAACAGAATGACATTGCTCTGTGGTGAGAAGCATCTTCTTACTCAGTCTTTAGTTCCTTGTGAGTCACTGTTGAAGCACTTCTCATACTTATTTCAGGTGTGCAGCTGCTGTACCTTAAAAAACCAAGTCCTGGTTGTCTTTTTGAAGGTCCTCTATATTTCTCTGCTTTGAAAAGCGAAGTAATGGTGCAAGGCAGAGTATGACTTTTATTTTTTGTTGGTCTGTATTCTTAAATATTTTGATTGCAGGAATGTGGGTACCATGCCAGTCAGTACAATAAATACATCTTCCTTCTTTTAGAAGGCATCAGCTGAAGAGGTACCTGATAACTCTGCCCTGTTACAAGATGTGAAGAAAGAGGACAAACAAGGTATTCAATGAAATCACTCCCCCACACCTCACCATGGGTTAAGTTCTGTGTGTTAATGGTAATTCCATATTTTTTGCTGACAGAAGCAATGATATTTTTAATTTGTAAGCTGGCTTTATGCTGCTAGAGATTTAAGAGCAAGATTTTGGGTTTGTTGAAGATGAGATAAAAATGTAGATGTATGGATGAAAAATAATAGATATGTTTGCTTTAATGTTAGTATAAAATTTCTGACTGCTATGAAATGCACCTTCTAAAATATGTCTAGTCTTAAGGCAATTGATGTGGCACTTGTTTTTTTTACATAGTTGTAATTGTTCTTATCAGGAATTTTGTGAGTAAAAACTACATCATGCTGAATTTTGGATTTCCCGTTTTGCAGAAAATAGCAATTCAAAATTAGTTTTTATTATTATTATTTAAATTTTCCCAATATTTTCTCAAAAAACCAGAGATTTGGGGCAAACTTATTTTAAAATACCCATTTATTTCACTTGAATTCCATCATCAGCAATCTGTGTGAAATTGAAGAGATAATTTTCTTTTACATTTAGCAGATACTAGGGCTTCCAGAATGGACACTGGATCATAACACAGTCTTTCCTTGTTACATGCCCTTTCCCTGACCTTTCAGTTTCTCACTTGCTTTTCTGACCCTCAGCTGTGGATGTGAAACAGTTGAGGGTATTTTTTTGCTTTATTCTCAGAGCTGTGTATTGCACTTCAATTTTTTTTTTTAAAGATGTATCTTGACCTTGCTGCTATCCACTTGCTGGGGCTGCATCAGAGCTGTTGGACCAGGGAGTCCATGTTCCACTTCTGTACATCACTATGTCTGAGTTGGGCACATTCCCAGCATCCCTGGTTCAAAGACAGGTTGTCAGATTTGATGATTGTTTGAAAAACATTTTGACAAGTCAGCCTAGTCACAGAAATTTCACATTTCGTTGACAAGCTTTGTTTTATTATAAAAATCATAATGGGCAAGAGCAGGGGTTGAACCTTGAAGGTTATTGCTTTCATATGTCTGGGGCAGATTTACTTCTTACTTGTGGAATCTTTTTTTCATCCCCATGTAGGTGAAAATCTTGTGCTTTGCTCTTGGCAGGTGACACTTTAAATCAGATGGGAAGCTGCTTTATTACCTACAGTCCTTCAGGGCTGGAGATTTGCTGTATTTATGACAGAGAGTCCTGTCTTTTTAGTCAAAGAACAAATGCTCTTGTTCTACCATTTGTCACTATTCTGACAAATGAAAAAGCCTATCACTTCTCCTGACTGAGGACATTTCCCCAGAAGTCAAGAACCTGTAATTCAGGACCATAGAAGCAAATTTTCTTGCATTTTTAAAACTGTACATACAAATTAGCTCCACTCTGTCAGGTTGTAATACGGTTAAATATGGAAGATAATGTAAATAGAGCTGAGCACCTATAGATCATGAGCACCAGACTTTCCTCACATACTTTATTTGATAAAGGCAGATGGAGATGGGAGATTTCATTCCAGATTGTCATTTGTAATACTGTGTATTACAGTGCATTAAAATGCACCACAATGCATTAAGAATGCCTTAAGAAAGTAATCTATCAAGGTTGTGTCTGCATCAGTGGAAGAAGGGAATAAGCAGAAAGACTGGTATTTCTTAAATTTCAACCCTGCCTTTGTTGGTGCTGCGTGATGTTCCCCAGGACAGGCTGGTGAGGCCGCAGTGATCAGAAGCATGTCCTGGATTTACAAGTTTGTAACTTGTGGACAGATGAGTCCCAGCTCTGACAGATGTCACCAACTGCTGTCTCTAGGGGAGTGCTTTATCTCTGAGACAGAAGTTTGTGGATCTAGACACCAGACTCCCACCTACTATTCCAAATTTGGGATTATTTAGCAATTTGGCCTTTGAGTTCTTGACTCTTGTGCCCTTAGAAACAATAACTTCTTTGAGGGCTTGAGTATTCTGAGGGTATAAGGCTACTTCTGTTTTTGAGTACATATAGCATTATTAGACATTCTAATACCAGTTTAGATGTTCCTTTCTCAGAGCTGATTCCTGTAGATTTTGCCTGCCCATACTTAAAATAACTTTGATTGTTTTTTTTTTTTTATTCCATTAAGCTCTTAAAGTAAGCACTCCTCTCAAAATGATACCAAAGGAATTTCAGCACTTGACTGTGAAAACAGGTAAGAAAAAAAATGGTGTGTGACTTCCATTAGAATTTTGATCAAATATTTATCACAATAAGTCTAAATTATTGTAATTTGATTATTTTTTGAGATACTTTTGCTCTCATACCACTTTACTGCTGTAAGTAGTTTTTACCTCATAAAGACTACAACTTGCCAAATTAATTTTAATTAGTACTTCAGATTGTCAAGAGATTTTTTTTGCTTTCTTTCCCTTGTTGTTAGTGGATGTGTATTCTATGTGTGGGAAATGTAGCCTTTTGTAAGGAGTCTGAATTTTGTTTGTTTTTTGTACTACAAATGGGATGCCAGAGCACGTATATTATACATGTTGATAAAAGCTCTTATTAAGTTTGGAATAAGCATTCAATAACTATTCTGAAATGGCCTGTTTCTTGGTAAAACTGAGGTTTCATGTTTTCTTTCAAGGAGTTTATGTGTTGGTAGAATTTTGGAAACACAGACGTTGTGGCACAGCACTCACATAAGCTTTTGATTTGGGGAGATGTTTCTTTGTTGAAACCACCCCCGATTCTTTTCTCTCTTCAGCTCCAACATACACTCTTTGTTCCTATCATACTGTAAAATGTTATTTCTGGAACAGCTTATGTGAGAATTGCTTAGACGCTCCTGAAAATTCACATGAAACTTCATTAGACCTCCCTTGACTTCCTCTGTGTAAGTTTCTTTCCTAGAGCTGTAGGAGTGTTTGCAAGCCCACCCTAGTCCCAGTCATGCTCAAATCCAAATTAGCTTTCATTTCCTTTGGCGTAAATGTTTTCACTCATGAAGATATCCTCGATTAAGAACACTGACCCCACATGTTTGTCCCAGCAGTGTTGTCTTATAGCTCAGTTTATTCATGGATGCTCAACAGCTGCATGCCTCATTTCCTAGCTCTTTTCTTTGCCTGGCATCTTCCCAAACACTTGGCAGCTGCCAGATTTCCTATCTTCAACTGCCATTCTTGAATGATCGCTGCTTCTCCTCTCTCTCTGTCACATACACACACAGACATATACACACACTCTTACACTTCCCCCCAGAGAGGAGAGAAAGGTGGTTGTGAGACTTTCAGTTCTGTTTTCTTCCCCTCCATTTTGCCCAGGAGCTCCCCAGGCAGTTTTATTTTCATTTTAGCACTTCCATTTTCACCATGCTTAGGGAAAAACCTTCATTATTGTCAACTACACATCTCCACATCTCCTGTGGCACTAGCCTTTTTCCCCCATGTCCTTGCATCTCCAAGTCAGGGAGCATTTGGGATGCTACTGTTCTTTGTTGCTGTGCTTGTACACCAAGGGAGATGGTGGCAGAGTTCCACCGCATCATCCTGACTCCTCACTGTCTTGCCCATTGAAAGTTTGAGCCTGCACATTCTCAGATTGCACATAAAACTGGTGTTAGAAGTAGAAACATTTATCTATGCAGTGAACTAGATACAGCCCAAAAATTGAGTCATTATTTCGGAATTGGTTGTCATTCTCGAAAGGTCATTGTAGTCGTTAACCTTCTGGGCGAAAACTCCATTGGGATGAAGTAGGAGGAATTTTACATCCTCCTTTGGTTATCCATCTGAGCTGTTTATGGAAATTCAGGAAAGATGATACTGCTGTGATTCATTATGGGAAATTTTTCTTTGCCATCAGGAGGACTAGAAATTTGAAGTCAGTGGAACTTTATATTCTAAGCATCCCTGAATATCTGGCCAGTTTTTTTTAGTCTAATATGTATAACATTATTGGTGACTGTAGACATTTAAAGCATTAAGGAACAAATTTAAATAGTGCATTTCTGCCTAGGCCACCAGTAAGAGGCAGCAGATGAGTCAGTGCAGGTGATTTAAATTAGTGGGGAATTCTTAGGTTTAAATTTAGCAATGTAGCACATCAAACTTTTATGGTACAGTTTCCTCCCTGATAATCAGCCTGTAAAGCAAGGAGCTGCCAGCTGAGCACAAGCCATCAGGCAGAACTCAAAAGTTACTGAGCCTGTATCCTTAGAAATGCTTCAATGCAGCTTTACTGGCAGAAGCAGTTAAACAGTCAAGACAGGAACCTTCACATTCTCCTGTGATGTGAATCACTAAATAAGATTTCATCATTATCTATGATTTTCATTATTGCAGACCAAGCTGTTCAGTCTCTCCTACTCCAGGAATCACACAAACTTGAAATAATAAATGTGATTAATTTACTCAAAAACTTTCATTTAAGTTAGGCTTATGTATCTATAGCAATAGAAATACAGAAAATTCATGAACTGGATAGATAGTTTTCTATCGTCTTGAATGATAATGTGGTGTGTGTGTATAAAGCTGAGCCTCAAATACAAAGTACACCCAGAATTATTTGTATGTCCTACCTTTATATTATACTTATTTTGAATGGTAAAGCTAAGTCTGGCTACAGTGCAATTGTAGCCTTCAATTTACTGATTTTCAGAAGCTTAAAGGAAAATCCTCACCAATAGTATTCTATTACTATAATTTTTTTATTTGCAGTCATTTGGGGACTCTCTCTTCCTTGTGTGCTTTCCTATTTAGCTCAACAAGATGTCCTGGGAGAGTCTGAATGACAGTTTTACCTGCAGGTTTTAGAAGAAAGGCTTTCTAAAAGAAGTATGTGAGCAGAATTATGTTCTCCATAAAAGAAGAAAAATTTGAAGGTTCTTAAACATGGCTTAGCCTGGAAAGGATTTATACTTCCTATTTCTAAGTGGCATGTATTTAATAATTGTGCATGTAATTTAGTAATCGGCAATTTCAGCATTGGAAAAATTGGGTCAGATGGCTGTAGGGAGGCAGTTTCTTAAGTTGCATTCTCTGGGAGTTTGACATAGGAAGGAAGGAAGGATTATCACCACTGCTTATTTTAATAATAATTCTCTCTCCTCTTCAGTTTGCTAGGAAGAGTTTGTTGCACAGAAATCTGGACTGACTGTAAGACAGTTTGGTGGAGATAATAACCTCCTAGCATTCGTTTTATAACTGGTTTTTTGTGTCACTGCCAACAACATTTGAATTTATTCCATCCAAAGGACCAACTAGCACTGTGTGATCTTTAAAGCAGTTTCCTTTATGAAGAAATAGCATGTGACTATACATGTGCCATATGCTGCTGTTTGTCTTCTATAAGCTTAAAGCTTCCCATGGAGGGTATGCAATAGCACAATGTAAGCTATTATAAAGTCAGTATTTGCCAGCTGCTACCTGCTCTGTATTTTGGGGATCTGTTGCATCCACAGGTAGAGCTGTGGAGTAGCTGGTGATAAACACCTGATTTTGGAGCAGGTGTTTATTTGGAGGAAGCTAGAAACTCAGACTTGGGCTTCTTTTATTCTTTTACTTGGAGCCCTTCTTGGATTCGCTCTGTGTGTGCATTGGAATCATTGGTGCTGCTGCCGTAGCTTCAGGAGAGTTCCTTGAGCTGAATTTGAAAGCAGTCACACAGACTTACTTTCTCAAAATTATCTAATGTTAGTAAGGAGAGTAACAGAAAAGTCACTTAAAGACTGTGTAAACCAAGGGACAGCCCTGAGGAATCACCCAGAGAAGGTAGGTTAGCACTGTTGTCTTCCCATCCAGTGAAATCTGCATGTGGGAAACAGTTTGCAATTCATCCAAATAAAAGAAGTAGACTTTTACATTGACAGAAGTGTGTTTTATCTACACTTATCCTTTAAAACTTTTTACCTTCAAATACCTTTCCTTCCCAATGTCAAAGTAATCTCAGCCTGATGCATTCAGCTTTTGGGGTTTTTTTTAAATTGTGTGGCAGTTGGAAGATGCACATTTATACTAATTAGCTTAAGTATTTAGGAAGGATTTAAATCTTTGTGCTTTGGGAAGCAGGGCAACTAGTAGATACTTGGATGAATAGTAAGATGTTTTCTGTGCAAAGTTTATCGTAATCCTTATCTTGCTTTGTCACGACTGCATCCAGGAGCACAGGTCAGAGCTGTCATACCCTGTGTCATACCCTTCTCCTGTGTTTTGGTAACCCAATTAAGAGGTGAAGTTCTGAATACTTGCAGGCTTTTGGGTTATTAGGTCTACCACATGTAACAAAAGCAAAGGGGAAGAAGAAGCAAAAGCTAATCCTGATAGCTCATGTGAGAGGAGCAGACTATCACATCCACATTTGCAAAACACTCTTTTGCTGAACACTGATCCTTCAGCTAAAGGCATTTATTTAAAATACACTGTTTTAACTTTTATTTTTTATGTTTCAGCTGCTCAGGAATCTAACGCACTCAGAGCCAGACCACGATCCAGGTACTTAATTTGTTTTTGTTTTAGGAGATAATGTGTGTTCTTCTGCTGTTAGATGCAAGGTGCAGGAAATGTTGTATATTTAAAGCTTTTTTTCATAGATATTGTTCTGGAAGTCCATCTCAGATGAACAACAGATTTACCAGGAGAGATCTGTATGTAACAGATCCTACGACCTCTGGTAGGCACTGTGACTTTTGCCTGTCTGTCCATCTGAATGGCCTCACTGAGGTGATGACTTCCTCTAGCCCCACCCCAGGGGTGTCATGGTGGGACAGCAGAAACCACCCTATTTCAGGAGAACATTCTCAGCAGTTTTGTGCTGTTGAAACCTGCCTATGGAGGGAGACACTGCCCCCTCACACAGACATAGCATCTGTAGCTCAGCTTTTTGGTGTAGGTGAGTGAATCTTTTCATTGACATGATTGTACTGATTGGTGCATGATAGAAGCAGTTACGAACTTACCTTGTTGTGTCCTAGAGATGAGTTTGGATATTTAAAAGAAAAGAAAAACCTGTGCCCGAAAATATTGTGTAAAAATGGATTTCATGTTGGATTTGGCTTAACTATTCACCATTCTGATGTATAGTAATGTATCACATGCACCTTCAAAGTGGATTGTTTTTGTCTAATTGGAGGACTTATCAAATCATAGAATCATAGAATGGTTTAGATTGGAAGAGACCTTAAATATTATATAGTTCCAAAACCCCTGCCTTGGGCTTGGACACCTCCCACTAAACCAGGTTGCTCAATGCCTCATCCAGCCTAGCATTGAACACAACCTCTCTGGGTAACCTGTTCCAGTGTCTCTCCACTCTCACATTAAAGAACTTCTTTCTTATATGCAGTCTGGTTTCTTTTTCTTAGTAAATGAGACTATAATTAGGACCACCCTAATTCCAGCTTGTCAAAGCCTGCTAATGAGGCAGGATCAAATATAAACATGATGAATGAAGATTGAAATCCTCTGTTGTTAGGACCTACATCCAGGAAGGCTGAATTGCCTAATGTGCTAGTTTCTTGCTGCTAGCCAAAGCTTTTTAGTTTTCACACTGCTTTGAATTATCTTGTGGTGTTACTGAACCATAAATCACAAATATGCAAAAAATGTGTGAAAAGTATTTTATGCAAAAATGTGTAAAATAGCAAATGCTTAAACAAGTCTGAAAGAAGTCGCTTGAATAGAACTAGTGTCACATTTGATCATCTCACATCTGACTGTATGTCACCATTTCGTTGCTGAATTTGAGATTAAAGACTCCTAAGCACATCTTTGAACTCAGACCTTCTGCTGTGATTGTCCTGTGTAGCCTAGAGGGGTCTATAAATTTGAGGGTCTCTGTCTCCAAATGTGCCTGACCACTAGAGTTTCTGATTCGAGTCTGCTACAGCTCAAAGTTCTGGAGCTTTCTAACCTAAGCTGGGCAGATTCTTAGCTGTTGACTTTTAGTTGCTAGATCCTTGCTTGCTGCAAGTAACAATTTGTTGTCACAGGGCTCTGAGTTGGTACTGATGGGACAGGCATATTTTTGCCTGGTAGCTGTCTAACTCGATCTTTTAAAAAAATAAAAAACACAGTCTGTTAGTTTGTACAGTTTCATTATGTGTACAACATGTACCACATAACATAGATCCTAATTCAAAGGTATCCCATGTATTCCAGGGTGGTTGGGTTAGATCTACTGTGATAAGGCCATGATCTTCAAAAACTCTACCAAGACAAAAGATCACAGAGGTTTTTGCATCACTTGCAAATTTTGAAGCAATTGTAGCTTTCATTCCTGTATTTATTTAAGTTTACATCAGAAGCATAGGAACAGCATTGCCAAATGTCTGTCCCACTAAAGAGCTGTTTCCTAATAGCAGCCTGCTTGGCAAAAACCTGATCCATTTCCCCTTAGTGAGAGTTATTTCTGTTCTAACTTGAATGTGTTTTTGGTCTTGTCTGTCATGCGTAATGTGTTACAGTAAGTGTAACATCTCACATTGTCAGTGCTGATTTTGAACAAAGCTCTCAGTCTTGCAGAAAAGCTGGTAACTATAACAGCTAAAAAATACTGGACACTATTCAGCAAAATCAAATTTCTGTGCAAATGCCCTGCCTTGGATTAATGGGTTGTGGAAGGGCTTAGAAAGACCTACCCAGAGATGTATTTGACTGGAACCGTTTGATTTTTCGAGGTATTGTGGAATGTGGTGGCTGTTTGCTATTAAAAAAACAATCCTATATATAAAATATTACAAATTACTAAATGCATGGTTTCAAGAGGTTGGTTGAAGCTGTACCTGCACAGATGTCACATTTGGGAAAGGCTACCCAAGTTTATTCAGAGTAGTTGCTGCCTTTATCCCATTGACAGTTGAAGTTACGAAACAAGCCCAAAAGCTGTGACATATAAGTTTTAAAAATACTACCCTTGCAAGCACAACCTCTTCCTTTCTCCAGATATGTAGGTCCCTCTGTTGCCAAATGAATCTGGTTTGTTCTAAGGGGAAGCTTTCAGTCATTTATTGCAAGGAATTTCCACTGTGAATCTGAGTTCTAGTCAGTGTATTTTTAGGTACCCTTCACTGTAGTTGTTTAAAATTAATTTCTGAAATAAAATATTTTCCGTTTTTATCTTCCTTAGGTCTTATTCTAGCACATCAATAGAGGATGCTATGAAAAAGGGAGAAGAGCCCCCTACGCCGCCTCCAAGGCCACAGAAATCACATTCCAGAGCTTCCTCTTTGGATCTGAATAAAATATTTCAACAAAACACGCAAGGTAAAGGTTTGTTTTCTTTCCCTCTTCTAAGACCATTTAGGTTAACTCTGCATACTTGGCAACTTGATCTGTTTGCCCAAATGCTTGGGAGTATGTGCATATGGTTGCCTTTGCTATAGACAGCAACGTGCTGCAGAGCAGAAGTTGTTACACTTCCATGCATTACATTGGCATTGAGGGGAAAAAACACTGTAGCTGTAATTAAGGTGATTACAGTGATTCCTGGCACAATAATGGGAAACCTAACATATGGTAGTCTGTCACCACTGACTGTTTATAACTAGCCTGGCTGTTTAGAAAGCTCTCATCGGCGCCCACAGTATATTTGATTCTTACTACTATTTATTTTTTGTAGTTCAGAAGCAGGAAGAAAACCTTTAATGTTTAAACTGGGAGAAAGTGAATTTTCTGGCTTGCAAATATTTTGGATGTTCATGTCTTCCACATGCGCGGGGGCAACCAGAAACCATTCTTCCCGTAAAAAGAAAGGGTAATTTCATTTGATGTGGGTGCATGTTGAGGGGAGAGAAAGAATTGAAAGGGGAACTGAAAGAAAATTACACACTCTGTTGCATTAGACTTCAGTCTTTCCTTTTGCTTTGCACAGCAAGAGATGGGAAGAGGAGCTGTTTGTTTGGGTCAGCAGGGACCCAGCATTGCTGTGCTTTAGCTGTGTCCTTGAACCAGACCAGAAGTTTTATGTGCAGCACAGAAATCATCTGACTCAAGGACTACGTTAAACATGGTCATGTTTATGCTTCACGAGAAGGCCACGGTTTGACAGTGTCAAGGAATGTTTTAACAGGGCTTTCTACTGTGGTTGTTGGAATAGAAAAGAAAGAGTTTCACTTCTTGCTACGTGGGACTTGTGTTTGTGTGCAAACACTAGATGGAATTCAAGAGTCCTGCTACGTGGGCTAAACCCTGAAACTCAGTAGGAATAAACATAATCTTTTTTTTCCTGCCTTCCACAGAGAAGCAATTTCTGATCTTTGACTGTGGTTCCTGTTTAAAGATCTGTTGCCTCAAATTTCAGTTTCATTATACATCAAAATGAACCCCCAAACAGAGCCAAGCATACATTTTCTAAGGCAGCAAATCTTCTCAGACCTCAGATTAATGGCATAACTGGAAGGAAATAAACTTGGATATATGTTTCTCTTGGAACAAAAATGAAAGGAGAATCTAAATTCTCAAAGAAGTAATTCTGTGAATGAAGTGCCACATCTTGTTTTTGAAATGGATCGTTTTGAAAGTCATCATTACTTCTGGGCAGCCTAACAAACTGACAGTTACAGCAAATATAGGAAAGAATAACTTGTTCTATCAATATTTTTTGAGAGTAGGATTGGAGAGTTAATTACTTGCAAAAAAAGAAAGTGCTGTGGACAACCTAAATCTGTTCATCATAATCAGTTTAAATTTGTGGCTTTTAATAGGCAGAACAAAAATTTGCTCTGGGTTGACAAGACCTGAATTGTAATGTGCTACCAAATTGCAGAAATGTGAAAGATCTCTCAGAGGTTAAGTCTCTTTCTCTACTTCCAGGGTGTTGGCTTGTAGTTTTATCCTTCTCTGAATGCCCCTTCGTGGGAGATTTGGGATATTTGTGGTGGTTGTTCTCCTCTAATGAAGCTCTTCTGTTTTGTGTCAAAAATGTAAATACCCGTTGTGGAAGAATAAGAAGGAATTTGTAGCCTTGGAGGATTTAAGGAAGAACTTGTGAAACAATTTGTAGCCTACCTCCAAGAAGGCATCCAGTCAAGTAAATTTGATTCAGCAGAAGGAAGGGATTAAATCAACCCATCCCATGATGCCCAAGTACCTTGCGTGGTGCATTTACTTTGTTCTGCTTTGAAGCAAAATGTCTGTGTTGGAAGTTGTATTTTCAGGTGTTTTGCTCTATGAAGAGACACATGCATTCACTTTCTTGTCACTAAGCCCCTAATAGCTGTTATGTTGCAACATCCTATAGATAATATTTTATCCAGCTCTTTTCTTCTCTTGCAAGTTTGCCTTACTTTTTTGTCATCCTTTTCCTACTGATTAGTACAAACTCCAGTCTCATAATTTTCAGATACCTTTTTCATCTAGAGACAGTTCTTCCTCAGGAAGTCATCATTGTTTTGGAGCCAAACTCTTCACCAGGATGCACTTTGTGTTTTCCAAAAGGACAGTTTGTAGGGGAGCAGAGGGGTTGAGTACTGTCACCTTAAACCAGAGAGCCTCCCTGAAAAGCAAGTGTGTATGTCTGTGCATTTGTGTGAAGAAAATTGCACACAGTTGTCTAATAACAAGCTGTATTCTTATTTCTGCTGACAGTATAAAAATGGGATTAGAATAGTTTCCATCTGCCATCAGAAGACAGTTATAGATTCACAATATAGATGACGTAGTAGCAATGTGCTATTTTGGTTTACAGCCTGGCATAGATGTAGAACATGATGTGTTTCTATCCACAAGTTACTTGATTGCTTTCTCTCCTAATGTACTCTCAACTGAATTTTTGCTTTATGTTTTCTCCCCTCTTCCTTCCTTCCTTCCTTCCTAGATTTTCAAAAATAGTCTTGTCATGGAAGCTGAACTACAAAAATTAGATGGAATGGTCATCCCTTCTAACAATATGGTATTGCCTTGTTTCTGTTGAGAAAAATCAGGCTCTAAAATCAACCATTTTAAAGCTTTTAGGTTATATCCTGTTTTATTAGAATAATCCCATTTTATTACATTAATTTTTGTCCTACTAGTTGCTGTTCAGAAATAGTCCTGATTTTGTGGCTTCGGTGGATAATCTGCTCCCACATTTGCAAAGGAGAGATCAGGTGTGGTTGAGAAAACATGTACAGTAGAATGGCCTTATTGAATGTTCAGCAAACCTCAGGAAGTTCAGCTTCAGGGTTATTAAAAAGTGGCATGAGTGAAGCATCATGCCTCTTGCTAAAACTTCTCCTAAATCTGTCTTGAATGCCCCTGGCTTTTTGCTTAGCCTTGTGTGTTTTTTCAGACTTTGCTGCAGTGAAAGTTTCATTGCCTTTATGCAGAGTATTTTCAAAACCCCACTAATCCCAAAGACTTTTTCCCACAATATCAATGCACAGGCCTGCTCATGAGTTTAACTGGAGAAAAATAATTGCATGCCAGGTCAAGCAGTGAGTCCATATGTGAATTTCTGTTAAGAAATGTTAAGAGACAGAAATATCTTTCTTTTTTATATTAAAAAAAAGTAATCTTGTAGTCTCTGCATTGGCATCTGAGAAAAATTTAGTACTGCTCGATTCTCAGTATATTTCTTTTGCTTGAATATATAATCTCTGGCATTTGGCCTGTGTACATACTAAGAAAATAGTTGGCTGGGTTTTCTGTGTTCCTGGAAAGACAACAGCAGGTTTTAAGTACAAACAGAAATGCCATTGAAGTACATACATGACCTGGTTTACATCTTCATTTCTTCTCTAGCCCACCCTCTAGTTGGATAGAAGCCAATAGCTCCCAGAATAAGACCTGGGAGCCTGTGGCCCATAATGCTTTCCTGGGCTGTCTACAAAGATCATTTGCAAAATTAACTGCTCTCTTGCACTCTTCACACACTCTTCTGTCCATCCCATGATCTTGGCAAGGGAGCAGGGATTGAGGAGGCCAAAACTGCTGCAGCTCAGAGCCCAGCAGTCTTGTAGCCAGGCCTCCAGCTGCCTTTCACACTCCATAGCAGCAGCAAACCAGGGTCCACCTCAGGATGACTCTAGGACTGGAGCAAGTCTCAGCTTAGATATTAAAATATAAAAAATGCACCTATTATCTTCTGGCCTTTTGCTGGATCACGTTTTCCACCTGTGACAACTAATAAAGCATTTACTTCTGAGCAATTGTAGATAGTGACAGCAGTCTGGATATTGATAGAATCAGATGCCTCTGAAATGCATTTTATTTCTCATTTAGTTTCTTTTCTGAATTGAATAACTTCTTTTAATTAACAGTTCTGTAGAACAAAGGGTACTTGCTTGGAAAAGAGAATTTGCTTTGATGAAACCACATAATTGTCATAAGCAATGTAATTTCACGCTGATATGGAAGAAAGATTGAATGTCTCTGTGTAATTCATCAAAACAGCCATATAACTATTTACAAATGAATTTTTGACTGAAGGAGTTCAGTGCTCATTTGCTTTTAAAACTCACCTCCTGCTGGGGCTGCCTGAGCAGCAAAGAATGTGTGGAATGCAGGCACCGTTTCTTATGTGGGCTCACAAGGAAACATTCACTGTAACCTGCATTCACTCCTTCCTGTGGGGCTGGTTTTAGCTAGCAATGGAAGGCTAGTATTTTGGGGTTTTTGTCCCTTTTAAAATGTGAGGTGTTTAGTAGCAGACTTGGTAAGAGGGAAACGCACTGGTATTTTATTGCAGCGCAGTGTTATCTGGTATGGATGATGGTTTCTTAACTACACTCTATTTGTAACCTCTACTTAAATGATGTTTTCTTAACTACACTCGTATTTGTAACCTTTGCTTATCTCTGCTGGGTTAGAGGTGGCTGCCAAACAAAAAAACGTCTCTTCTGCTCTCAGTGTAGCATTGCTAGAAAAGTAGCAAGGGAATAGGTTTATTTGTGTAGATCAGCATTCCCTTAAGTGATGTAAATGTGTCCTCTTATCCCTTGCTTAATCGAACCTGCACGTTTCCCACACAGCTTAATGTGATACTTCTGTCATAAGACTCAGTCAGTACAAACTTCTTTCATTTGCACTAATGTTAGAAGAACTCTGGTGTTCAGCATCAAAGCATACCCTCTTTTTCATACCTTTGAAGAGGAAGGCTTTTCTTAATCGAACCTTCATTACTTCATTCAGTTAGAACAATTCGAGTGTACAGGCTTGGCAGGTTTTAATTTACAAATGTGGAGATTTCTGGATAGTAACTGTGTGTTGAAATGTCTTTGTTCTGACTGTAATTGGGCAAATATGAAAAATCTTACTCATTAATTATTTTTTTTTTTTAATTCCACGTGTCCAATAAAACATTTCTGTAATTGTGTAGGAAAGAATATTTGGAGAACTAAAATGATTGTTGCTCCATTGTCATACTTATTTTGATGCAGACTGGTCCAAATAGTTTCCCTGATGTTGTTTCCAGATGTTTTCAGCAATCTTTTCACAGCTACAGCTTGTCTTACAGCTTAGAAAGCCAAATTCAGATGACTTCCACTTTTGGGCAGATGGAACTGGGGAGCAAACTTGACATAGATAACTATGATTACTGCCCTATCTTCTATATTTTTCTGTGCTTAATCGTGTTTTTAGGAAGTATCTATATCTATTAAGGTTAGCTGTCTGCAAGTCTTGGTTAGTAAAGGCAAGCTTTTAAGGGGCTTTGTAGGGGGTCATGCGTTACCATAAATACAACTAACTTTTTGATTCAAAGCCAAAGTGACAAGGGGAACCTAGAATAGGAATATCCCTTTTTTTATGCTGAAATTAGATCACAGCAAATTTAATTAAGGAATTAATTTTCAGGGCACCTTCCTCTCATGGCTTTTGTATTGGTCTCAATGTAATAAAATCCAGCCCCTTTCTTGGGTAATAGGGCTGGATTTTACTCATGCTGTAGTACTGTGCTCTCCTGCATGTTACCAAGTTCTGTTTATTAATAAAATTGAAACATTAAATTAGGAAAGTGACAGTCCTCTAGGACCGTTATTTTAAAAGAGTGATAATGGCAAACAATCAGCAAACTATGCCATTTCACTGAACACCCTTTGCATAGTATACAAGAGCTGTTATGTTTCCTGCTTCATGGTGTTGACAGCCAAGTTAACATCTTTGGTTGTAAGGGTTGCAAAAGCAATTAAAATTTTAATTAAAAATATCTTTTAAATATAAACCAAAGAAAACACAAAATTGAGCTACTGTTCATACTGTTCTCCAACCCTGTATTGCTGCTACAAAAATACTATGAAAAACTTTCTCAACATAAATGGGGTAAAACCATTTTTTGAAAGCAGAGAATAGATTTTTTTTCTTTCGGAACTGAACTCCTAATCTGTTCTTGTAGTCCTGTTTTCCTTCAGATCACTGAGCTGAGCTGAATAAAATATGAGTGTCTTCCCTCTGATTTGAATAGAAAGGCCTCTCAGCCTTAGAATTTTTTATGAAGGATTTATGTGTTTACAACTATGTAACTTACTTCTTTGCCCAGTTGGACAAGGACATAATTAAGGTTGAATGAGCTGGAGAAAACAGTGTGGACATAAATGGATGAATGATTATTACATGAATCCATATGGGGTAACTTAGTTCTCTGCTTTTTGCTTTTTAATTTTTTATGTCTATCCCTAGAGATGAGTCCAGAGAGTTCTTGTGTGCAAAGAAGTGTGGGGTAAATCTTACCAGCCTTTCAAATGTAACTGTTTCTTGACAATTTGTGTAAATGTAAATTACATTAGTATGAATTATTGAAACTGATGTATGCATAAATAGGTATTTTGCAACCACCATACTACAGTCTTTCTTTAAGTTTACATTCCTGGCTACAGCTTTAATTATTTTTTGTCCTTGTCGCAACTTTTTGCAAACATATGAGTGACAATTAATAAAGCAGATCTCTTGGAAAACAGTTATTTCACAATCATATTACTATTACTGTTGCCAGGAATGTAAATAAATGGAGTGCAGAGAACGATGTCTGTATTATGGGATATCCAAGTACCAGTTTCAATGAACAAGAAGGAAAGTTTTGTAAGACAGAGGTAACCAGAAGCCAATTCAGACACAGAATTTTTCTCTGGTCTGCCTTTGGCTTCAGAAGCAGGGAAAATATCTCAAAAAAATGTCTCCCAAATAGCATCAGAATGGAAGGGTGAAAATGCCAATTTCCCAGACTACCAAAGGAACCAAAGTAGTTTGGGAAGTTGAAGAATAATTCATTCCAATGGCTTATCTCTTGCATGTTGTTTTTAGTATTGCAGATCCCTTGCTGATAAAATTGATTGGTTGTTCTTGCATTAAAGCTGATGTGTGAACTCAGCACTCTGAAGCACCATAAACTGAAGTGTAAACCTGCCATGCAGCTGGGCTCTCCATCAAGCAGTGGGGATCCTTGTGTGGGATGGCCTGTAGCCTCCACTTGAAAAATACCAAACACATCAGCAACTCAGAATCTACTGAAGAACTCTCAGTTTTCTTCCACTTTAAATCCTTGGATGGTCCCCAACCAATTGCAAAAATTATGGTTCTTGCAGTGGTGGTAGTGGTAGGGAAGCAGAACAGAGGCAAGAACAGGCATTTGAAACATCTAGATCCAGGGAAGTTTAGCTATAGGCTGGGTTATGACTGTATCCTCTGTGAAATTTGAAAAACAGACGATCCTTTCGCCCTTTGGGAATGATGACCAAAATACGTGGAACAGCCAAGCTCTGACATCCCTTTTGGTCATGTGATGGGAAGTTCTTTACTAGGAGGGTGGTTAGGTCCTGGAACAGGCTGCCAGGGGAGGTTGTGGATGCCCCGTCCTTGGAGGTGTTCAAGGCCAGGTTGGACGGGGCCCTGGGCAACCTGATCTAGTAAATGTGTTTGTTTGGTGGCCCTGCTAGGCAGGGGAGTTGGAACTACATGATCCTTGAGGTCCCTTCCAACCCGGGTCATTCTGTGATTCTGTTTCAAAATGAGTTCAGCATCCTTTGGCAGGCAGTTTCTAGTTTCATTGAGTCTAGAAAGGTACAAAATATCCCTTCACCTGGGAAAGCCACCCCTTCTTCAGGACACTGCTTATGTACATAATTCAGGTGCAAAAAATGGAGTAATGGGTGCAAGCTGGAACATAGGAAGTTCCACATAAATATGAGAAAAAACTTTTTAACAATGAGGGTGACAGAACTCTGGAACAGGCTGCCCAGAGAGTTTGTGGGGTATCCTTCACTAGAGACATTCAAAACGTTATTGCGTTACCTCATCTCGGTGTTCCTGCTCAGGCAGGGGGATTAAACTAGATGAACATTCAAGGTCCCTTTCAGTCCCTGAAATTCTGTGATTCTGTGACAAAGAGTGGGTTTTTTTCAGCCAAACTTGTCTGAGGTAATACCCAGCATGAGGTGATATTCAGCATAAGGTGATATACGTGTAAAACTAAGAAGGAGGACAGCTGCAATGAACACAAGTTAAATCAGTACCTGACTCAGAAATGTTTCAGGAAGTGTAATTTTATATGCTTATGTTCTAGGACTAATTAATTTTAAATAATTGCATGCATCAAGCAGTTCAGTATATTATGGCCGTACTGAAAAACAAAAGGAAAATTATTGTCATTGGGCAGGAGAGGTGCAGCACATTGCCTTTACAGGTTTGTTGTGAAGGAGCCCTAGGGCCAGTTTTGTTCCACCCTGTTTTTGGCATTCTGTCCTACTGCTGTGCCTGTGAGCTAAAGACCTTCTTCCTATAGGTTTTAACCAGACTATGATAATTTTATACTTTCCCTTGGACTCCTTTTCCTAAATTGAATAAGAGAAGTAAAGGGGTTACTTGTATGGTCACCATGATTGATATGTCTCACTACCAGGGGTAATGAAAGTATCAAGGGATTGTGTTGTCTGGCAGGGAGGCTGGAGGTAGAGCAGCATGGTCCAAGAGGATAGCATGGCCATTTCTCAGAGTGTAGCATTACAGCCTGGTGTTTGTTTCAAAATATTTATCTAACTTCAGTTTGGAGAACCTGTTTCTTTATCTGCTGTGGTGTCCTGTTAGAGTTATCAGGCCTTTGTGATTGCCAAAATAGTTTGGAAAAAACAGTACTGGAAGCTTTCCATGCAGATAATCTGCCTTGAAGTATGAACATGCTAAGTAGAAAGCCATGATTCTTGGACTGAAAGCCTTATCACTGTCTTCATGGGAGTAACTAGTGCATGAAAATGCTATCATTTACAGGAATATGTGGGATATGGATACTGCATATACTGAAGTCTATTTTAGTCAGTGCTGTCACTGAGATTTGCTTTACATGGCACGCTCGTGTGTGATTGCCATCAAGCTGCTCAGTAACAAGAGGACCTCTGTGAGTCCCATTCTTTCCCTGCAGCTCTCTCTGCTCTTTTACAGTGGGAAGAACTTGTTTTGGAAGAGCAAGGGTATGCAGCTTACCCAGGCTCTGTGATGTGCACCTGGAAATACGATGTTTGTCTGTTTGTCCCCCAGTCCCAGAGTGCTGAAACAAACATACTTTCATTTTGGAATCAGACTCTTTCTTGTGTTTGGATTTGCTTTCAGACATAAGGTAGTGATGCCATCACTTGCAGCAGGAGCAGATCTGTGCTGGGCTGTCTCCCAGGATGGCAGGCATTCAAGAATAGCCTAATACTACAAGTCACCTGCTGATACACATAAAACCTATGAATATCTCTTAATATTGCCCTCTTCTAGGATAAGTGACACTAGAGAATGCTGAGGGATGCAGCATCTGTCATTAAATTACTTTTCATTGCCTCGAGGGTAAAAAAAAGGGTTTATTTAAGTTGTTCTGAGTCCTCAAAAGTCACCTAACTTTTGTCCTGCTATTTTGCTCACATAAGCACGATTTCCGTCTAACAACAAGCCAAAGATGTTCTGCAGCAGCAGGAATTTTATGAATATTTCATGAGTAGCTTAAGTTAGAATTTGCAGGATTAAAAAAAAAAGAGGAAACTGGGTCAAATGCACACAGTGTAAGCATCTAACTTTAATGCTAAATTAATCTATGTTGTATTTTGAAAACTGACCCCACCATTTTTGGGGGTGGAGTTTTTTCTGGTTCGATTTGGGGTTTTTTGGTTATGTATTTTTTCGGGTTTTTTTTATTTAGTTTGACTATTTTATAGAAAAATCACATTTCCCTATGGGATTTTTCTGGGCCCAGTCCCAGGAGGCATTTGGGGTTTCACAATGTGTGCGTCTTCTCCTGAAGGTGCTTTACCAACAAGTGCAGCGCCACCTTTCTGCAAAAAGACTATGCCGCTGCTTTCCTGGGTGTATTACTGGGATTGAAGAATCAAGAAGTGAGGACATAAGTGCTGTATCCTCTAGAGCTGAAGTTCTCAGTGAAAGCAGCTCTTGCAATAAAGCTTAGCCTTAGTAGAGTTTTAATTGTTCTGTCACTCTCCTGGGCATTGTATGCCAAACCTTATTTTGATTCAATTGTTGATACAGAAGAGCAGTGAAGAACCTGACAGAAGTCAGTTACATTGTGCACTGTAAGGTTCAATCTTTTAAACATTCCTGGATCACAGTGAGCTGTGAGCAGCATCTCCCCTGAACTGGGATGCTGCTGCTGCTCAGGAAAACGCCTCAAGGGTAAAAGGACAAGAGAGATTCAACCTTCTCAGAGTCAATCATCACCCACTGAAGGAAAGCTGATGCTTTGTATTTACTCTAAACTCAAGAAATGGGAAATTTTAACTACACACTGGCCTCTCTCTCATCCATCATTCTATCTATATATCTGAATATACATTTTAACCTTTGTAAATGTCAATGTCTATATATTTAGCAGATCCAAATATTTCTGTCTGAGGGTAAGGAGTTGAAAGGGGCGTTCATTGGCTTGCTAAAGTTGCCCTATGCAAAGGGACCTTGGTTTTAGCAGTTAAAAGACTTGGGTGGTGTGTGTGTGACTCCTTGAATGGCTTGTGTTTGTATGTTTTATGTGTTTTACTTATATGTATATTTATTGAATTAGGATACCTTGTAGTGTGAATTGTGCCGTTTTCGAACTTGTCATTAAGACGCTGTTAAATTATTCAATAGAATCACTTTGGAAGTCCTGAAATTAATTAATGATCAAGTGCTGTTAAGTTCAACCTTTTGATCTACCTCAAACCATTAATAGATTTTGAATTGCTGCTGTGTCAAATATTCTCAACTATGACCATTTTAAGGCATCTGAAAAATACAGTGGTTGGACCTACATGGTTGCTGCCTGGCTCAAATTAAAAGCTGTATCTGCATTATGTTAAAGGGACATGAACTGACCATTACGGTTTGTCTTCCTTATTTGTCCTCCACTCTCTGAAATGCCTCCAACATGCAAAAACTAACGCCAAAGAAACTGATTTCTTTTTGGTTTGTTTAGGCTTTTGCCCTATTCATTCCATGGCAGATGTTTTCTTTTTAAGGCTGCACTCTGTCACATATTGTGTTTTATCTGAAGTGAACACTGATGTCTACATTGCATGCTAAAACATCACTTTTTAAAAAGGCAATTCTGTTAGTGACAAAGAACAAAAAAATCTCAAGGACAGCAGACTCTGTTTGTGGGGTTCTTCAACTGGAATTGAAATGCTTTAGCTACAGTGTTTGTGGCTGACTGGCTTCCATTGCTGCTTCTTATCATAACATTGTGGGGTTTTAGAGCAATTAAATCCCTTCTCATTCACTGCTCACAAAGTTATTTCAGACAGAGTTTGGCTTAATAAAGATCAAGTTCATTTTCTGTTATTAAAATGTTGAGCACTGCCTCTTCACTTGGAATCATCATGGAAATTAATTCTGGTTTTATTTGTCATGAAACTAATGTGGTTTTCTTTGTTGTTTTTGTTTTGTCCTCTTCTTTCCCCTCTGTTCAGCTGTGAGGTCTGGCTGGCTGCCCCCACCACCACCCGCACTGCCCCCTCGACCTTCTGTGTCTCAGGTATGGCCAAAGGTTTAACACTTTACTGGGTATTATTCTCTTATTTACATTGAGGTTGCAGTGGTTAGTAGAAGTTGGCTTGGATGTAGCAATTCTTCTTGCTTCCAGGTTAATGCATATGTTCAGTTTGCTCTGCAGTTCAGTACATGTCTTTCTTTGTAGGTTTGTCTAGCCGGTGTGTTGCAATGTCAAATTACAGCCCAATTAAATCTCTTTGTACTGGAGCTGACATGCACTCACTAGACAAAGCTGTAAATTAAAGGCTAGTCTGCTAATGAGACTTTGATGCCTGAAAGGCACAGGCTTGAAATACTCAGAGGGCATCTACTAAGGGAGCCAAGGCATGAAAGAGTGTGTTTCACCCATGGGTTTGAAAAGTAATGCTGAAGGGAAGTACATGCCATGCCAGTTGTGTTGTTAAGTTTCAAATCATTAGCAGCCCGCTTTTATTTTACTTTCTGGATGGGCTTTTGTTTGTTTTTGAAGCTTCACACAGACACAGCAAAAAGCCGACTGACTAAATCATGCATATCAGCATCCAGATACTTCTCCATGCTTTAGGAAATGATGGAGGATCCATGTCTTGTTCTTTTTATGTTGTTGGCTTGGTTAAGTCTTAGGCAGCAGTATACCTCTTGTATTACTCCTTTAGATGAGGTGTATAATAAAAATCCACAGGGGAGCTAACAGATAACTACATATAAAATCTTGATACCTTCACTAGGCCAGAAACAGTCCTCACTTGTGTTCTGGATCTACTTTTCTAAGTCTGCTGTTGAACAGCCTGCAGTGCTTCTGATAGAAATAAAAGGCTTGTTGCTGCCTCCAACTTCACCAGCAGCTTGTTGCTCTCTTCCTCTCACCACCTCTTTTTAGTATCTGAATGCAGCAAGTTCTTACCTTGCAGCCTGTTGAGTGTTCTGGTTTCAGCTTGCATGCTTCCTCCCAGTCACTATGGCACTTAGCCAACCTGCTAACACCATGTATTCCTTAGTGCACTCATTGTGTTGCTGCTTTGTCTAGCGCTCCTTGGAGAGCAATGTTTCCCTCTAACTTTCCTTGATCCTGCAGCAGTTTATTGCCTTGTGCCTGCTGCAGCTGCAAGCCATGCCCGTTCCCCTTCTGCTGCTTGGACTTAGAATCCTAGAATTCTAGACCTGTTTAGACACCTTTAAGATCAAGTACTGTTAACCTAACACTGACAAGCTACCCCTAAACCATGTCCCTCAGCACTATATCTACCCTTCTTTCAAGCACCTCCAGGAATGTTGCCTCAACCACTTCGCTGCATAGCCTGTTCTAATGCTTGATAACCCCTTCAATAAAGAAATTATTTGCTATTATCCTTTCTAAACTTCCTCTGGTGCAACTGGAGGTGATTTCCTCTCATTCTGTTGCTTGTTTCTTGGGACAAGAGACTGTCTCCTACTCGTAGAAAGCAATAGGATTTCTCCTCAGCTTCCTTTTCTCCAGGCCTGAAATCCAGTTCTTGGGGAAGCCCCCCNAAGGCTTGTTGCTGCCTCCAACTTCACCAGCAGCTTGTTGCTCTCTTCCTCTCACCACCTCTTTTTAGTATCTGAATGCAGCAAGTTCTTACCTTGCAGCCTGTTGAGTGTTCTGGTTTCAGCTTGCATGCTTCCTCCCAGTCACTATGGCACTTAGCCAACCTGCTAACACCATGTATTCCTTAGTGCACTCATTGTGTTGCTGCTTTGTCTAGCGCTCCTTGGAGAGCAATGTTTCCCTCTAACTTTCCTTGATCCTGCAGCAGTTTATTGCCTTGTGCCTGCTGCAGCTGCAAGCCATGCCCGTTCCCCTTCTGCTGCTTGGACTTAGAATCCTAGAATTCTAGACCTGTTTAGACACCTTTAAGATCAAGTACTGTTAACCTAACACTGACAAGCTACCCCTAAACCATGTCCCTCAGCACTATATCTACCCTTCTTTCAAGCACCTCCAGGAATGTTGCCTCAACCACTTCGCTGCATAGCCTGTTCTAATGCTTGATAACCCCTTCAATAAAGAAATTATTTGCTATTATCCTTTCTAAACTTCCTCTGGTGCAACTGGAGGTGATTTCCTCTCATTCTGTTGCTTGTTTCTTGGGACAAG
>VZTY01015111.1:223762-270874 GCA_013400935.1 Turnix velox
ACTACATATAAAATCTTGATACCTTCACTAGGCCAGAAACAGTCCTCACTTGTGTTCTGGATCTACTTTTCTAAGTCTGCTGTTGAACAGCCTGCAGTGCTTCTGATAGAAATAAAAGGCTTGTTGCTGCCTCCAACTTCACCAGCAGCTTGTTGCTCTCTTCCTCTCACCACCTCTTTTTAGTATCTGAATGCAGCAAGTTCTTACCTTGCAGCCTGTTGAGTGTTCTGGTTTCAGCTTGCATGCTTCCTCCCAGTCACTATGGCACTTAGCCAACCTGCTAACACCATGTATTCCTTAGTGCACTCATTGTGTTGCTGCTTTGTCTAGCGCTCCTTGGAGAGCAATGTTTCCCTCTAACTTTCCTTGATCCTGCAGCAGCTTATTGCCTTGTGCCTGCTGCAGCTGCAAGCCATGCCCGTTCCCCTTCTGCTGCTTGGACTTAGAATCCTAGAATTCTAGACCTGTTTAGACACCTTTAAGATCAAGTACTGTTAACCTAACACTGACAAGTTACCCCTAAACCATGTCCCTCAGCACTATATCTACCCTTCTTTCAAGCACCTCCAGGAATGTTGCCTCAACCACTTCGCTGCATAGCCTGTTCTAATGCTTGATAACCCCTTCAGTAAAGAAATTATTTGCTATTATCCTGCCTAAACTTCCTCTGGTGCAACTGGAGGTGATTTCCTCTCATTCTGTTGCTTGTTTCTTGGGACAAGGGACTGTCTCCTACTCATAGAGAGTAATACTCGTAGAGAGCAATAGGATTTCTCCTCAGCTTCCTTTTCTCCAGGCCTGAAATCCAGTTCTTGGGGAAGCCCCCGTTGTTTTCAGGCAAGATTCTGTCAATTGTTCACTTTCTTGTTCTGCATTTGCATTTCTTTTGCAGAGGAGTGAGGTGTCCATTTATTTCTGCATGTCCAATAGTTTCTTTTTGCTACATCTCAAATACTGAGGCAAGTGGACCGTGCAGAGTATAGGACCTTTATAAAATGATAAACACAAGATTCTCATGTGACATTCTTGATGCAATCCTCTCCCATACAAAATGTTGTTTTCTAAAAGAAAGAAAAAGGTGGCTTCTATGTCTACTTAGTAATATACATGTAGCTGATGCTTATATGCGTCACTTACATTTACTTATTTTATTTCTGANACACCATGTATTCCTTAGTGCACTCATTGTGTTGCTGCTTTGTCTAGCGCTCCTTGGAGAGCAATGTTTCCCTCTAACTTTCCTTGATCCTGCAGCAGTTTATTGCCTTGTGCCTGCTGCAGCTGCAAGCCATGCCCGTTCCCCTTCTGCTGCTTGGACTTAGAATCCTAGAATTCTAGACCTGTTTAGACACCTTTAAGATCAAGTACTGTTAACCTAACACTGACAAGCTACCCCTAAACCATGTCCCTCAGCACTATATCTACCCTTCTTTCAAGCACCTCCAGGAATGTTGCCTCAACCACTTCGCTGCATAGCCTGTTCTAATGCTTGATAACCCCTTCAGTAAAGAAATTATTTGCTATTATCCTTTCTAAACTTCCTCTGGTGCAACTGGAGGTGATTTCCTCTCATTCTGTTGCTTGTTTCTTGGGACAAGAGACTGTCTCCTACTCGTAGAAAGCAATAGGATTTCTCCTCAGCTTCCTTTTCTCCAGGCCTGAAATCCAGTTCTTGGGGAAGCCCCCCGTTGTTTTCAGGCAAGATTCTGTCAATTGTTCACTTTCTTGTTCTGCATTTGCATTTCTTTTGCAGAGGAGTGAGGTGTCCATTTATTTCTGCATGTCCAATAGTTTCTTTGCTACATCTCAAATACTGAGGCAAGTGGACCGTGCAGAGTATAGGACCTTTATAAAATGATAAACACAAGATTCTCATGTGACATTCTTGATGCAATCCTCTCCCATACAAAATGTTGTTTTCTAAAAGAAAGAAAAAGGTGGCTTCTATGTCTACTTAGTAATATACATGTAGCTGATGCTTATATGCGTCACTTACATTTACTTATTTTATTTCTGATTATTTTTAAAGATATTTAATCGAGTACCTCATCAAAATATTCTTGTTTTGATATCTACATTAAACAGTTCTTGAAAACATAATAAACTTCACACTTATCACATTGTGTTTATTTTTTCTCAAAGCTTGCCTTTCTGTGATCAAGGTAACAGACAGTAGGAAAGTATGTGTGGTGGGGTCATAATTCAGCTCAGCTGACCCCTTACAAATAGCATGTAGGGAACAGTAAGCATATGGATTAGATTATTCCAGTGGGGCCCTTGATCTAAAGTGCACAAAGATGTTGTGAAGAAGGATCTGCTTTCAGATCCAAGGCAGGGTCAAGAACTGAAGAAAAGACATGACACTGAAATTACACATTGTGCTTTTTCCTGTTTCAGGATATGTCAAGCTCTTCTTATATTTCTTTTTCTATGTATTTTTCAACAATGTTATTTTAAATCCTTTTTTATTGCCATAACATTTTGGTATATGCCTGCCATTAAGCTCTGTGAATAACAAATGTAGTTTGGAAATGAAGCGAGCCCCCATATTTCAGGTGGCTGTGCACCATAAAAGTATGCTTCTGGTCTGATTATTTTGGCTCAGCTTTGGAAATCAGTTGATGGAGGAGGAAGGGGAAATAATTTCTTCTGAGAACCACAGTTTTCCATGGATGACTGAGAAGCAGTCTGGATCACTTGGCTCTTTAGAGTGAGATGAAAGGGCTCATGGGATGTAAAGGCCAACATGCATAAAAAGAGAGGTATCTAGGGGTAGGTATTACCTTACAGAGGAGCAGAAGTCCTCCTGTGAGCTTAATCAATAGCAATATAGAAATGTCATCTTGACTTTGGACCTGAGTTGCTAGGTTTTTTAGGAGAATTTGTTTCAGCCTTTAGGAAAACATTATTTTTCCTGTCAGAACCTCCAAGGTAATCAAGCTCAGGGAGTTACTGAGCTCAGTAATTCAGAGTGTGCCAAATGTCTCTAGTCATATCACAGACTTACTAAATTATGTCCACATCCAGATCTGCCTCCATATGCTGCCAGCTGAATAAAGAGGGAAGGACTGCATCCCCATGTGAGTGTGGCACAAGGTAACAGGGCAAATGCTGTTGTGGCCCTTGACTCCAGAGCTCAGTGAATACACAGGTTTATTGTGAGAGGGTCCACGCTGGGGATTACTGAGGATCTGGCCATTTTATGGGGACACAGCAGCAGGGTTGGCTTTTCTGCCCTGGGTTGCTGCTGCTGGCTCATTGTGTTCCACACCTCTGATGGGAAGAAACCTTTACAAGTGCAGCTGCATGTCCTCTTACCTCTACAATGGTAAAATTGGTTTTTATGGTTGGTGGATTAACTCTACATTTCTTCCTTCTTTATGGCCTCTAAAGGCTACAGTAGCCCCATTTCCTCAGGGGTTTTCTCCATTGCTAAAGTTATACTGACTTTGGATCAGTCCATGAACTGTACCCAAGTTTTCCTCTAGGGTTTCACTGGATGTTTCTCCAATGCAGTGGTGCTTTCATTCGAGGCCACTGCGGTGACTGTAAATAAATTTAATGAAGATGGACAAAAGGCAGGCTTATGTAATGTGGACCACATCTCCCACTTAGCAAGTCTGCAGTAGCTGATTTGATTTCGGAATAATTTTGTGTGTCTTACTTTCCCTATTTCTTTGGACCATAAATATTTACTATGCTGCAAGCTATTATACAGACTTGGGACACTGGCAGCGCCCTACTTCTCTTGCTCACTTCTCAAGACATGCTATAGTTATGACTTTTCCATTCGTTTTTTACATTTGGGGTAAGTTTTCTAAAAAGTTTTTTGGGAAGGTTGTTTCTTCTCCATTGTTATCCTTCCATCCTGAGTGACAGTATCTAAAACAGCCTGTAGCTTGTTGAAATACCTACCCAAGGTCATTTTTTTCTGGGCATGTAGAGGACTGAAATCAGTGGCTCAAGTAATTTTCTCTGTCTTCCTAACTTAATGGTAAACTTAAGTCATCATGGAGAGAGGGCATAAAGAAGGCCCAAAACCTTTTGTGCAGACCCAGAGCTGTACTTAGAAAATGTGTGTAACCTGGAGGCGGTAAAAATCACGATAGCAAGGCAATACTAAATGTAGCTGATATGCAATGACAAAGATTTCTGATGGGAAAGAATACTCCACTGGAATCAAGCCTGTGTATGCACATCTCATATAAGGCTCTGTTGTTATTATTTTTAAAGGAAAGCAAAATAATACTTTATTACTCTTGGCTTGTATGTCATAGAAGTCATTTGCCACAGCTGCTTACTATGGGAGATTTAGTAATGTATTTGTGCTAATAGGAATTATGGGTGAACACTGAAGGGCAAATATAACTTCAGGATTTTATCCAACATCATCTCACTGTCTGCAATATTGCCCAATTACATCAATGTTCCCTTATGTAAATGACTCTATTTTTGTACCTTCCTGTCCAGTAATGAAGGCATATCTTCCATCCTGCCCATGCTGTTTAAGGGGATTTGAAAACAGTAGGACTGCAAGAAAAACCCTGTGTATCTTGGCTGAAAAAGCACCTGGTGTTCCCAGTCTCTTTTCCCAGAGTCTAAATTTTAAGCCTGTTGATTTTGTAAATTCACACTGGTTTGTGCTGGACTTTATTTCTGGACACCCTGGGTCCTGGTTTTCCCACTAGTTCCATGCTGGCAGTTTTGACAGGCACTGAAAAAATTACAGATGAAGGCAAAGTATTCGAGTGAAGTGGAGTAGGTAGGCAGCTGTTAACATTATCAAATATCCCAAGTACATTGCAGCTCTGAAGGTTGAAATTTCACTGAGTTATATGAGCTCAGAATTAGGCTGTTCTTCAGTGGCCATCATTAGCATTAGATATTACTGATTTGGTGAAATTATGGAAACTAAGTGTTGTGAGAGGTGTTGGGAGGATCTTCCCTTCCCAGTCACAGGCACCAGTGTTGTTGGAAAGCAAAGATATTATTCTTTCTGACATGTTGAATGTAACGCTCTGTAAATGTTACTCAATACTTCATAATTCCTTGAAGCTTTTTTGACATTAATCATCCAGAATTGCAAGTGAAAACTGGGACCTGGTTCAAGAAGTTGTCTCTGTTGACATGCTTCCAGGTTCTGCTGCATCCTTGGAGAGCTGTGAGCATGGGGTACAATCAGGCTGAATCTGTAATCATCTATTACCTGTACCCACGTGCTGATCTGTGGTTCCAAGTCCAAGAGGTGGAGAAGGGTCCCTGTCCTTCTTTAACAGACTTTTTTGCCCTCCTGAGCAGTGTGTCCATATGAAGACTCCATGCTGAGAGCTGGTCTAGGTTTGTCCCCCACAGCCAGCATCTTTGGGTGAAGCCAAGGTGTATGGAAGATGAGGTAGGATTTGCTTATCTCTGTCACAGAGCTGTTTAGAGAAAAAGTTCAGCCAACTGAATTACCTCTTGTAAAACTATGTGAGGAATTTGAAGTGTTGGCAGGACAACTGGAGCTTTAAGGGAAGGAGCTTTTTTGCTACAGCAATAAAAAATAAATAGCATGTTATTTGTATACATGATGGCGTTTTTCCTGACAACCGTTTAATATTAAACCAAACAAATGCCTTTTTTAGCTTGCATCTACAACCACTGTACAAGAAGGGGGTGGATTTTTTATCATCTCCACGGTTTTGGCTGCAGAATAACATTTGTGGTATAATCAGTGCAATAGGTGCTGAAGAAGCCTGTAAGTGTAAAAAACTGAAAGTATTCTATAACATGAAAGATTTTGCCATCTGCCACTTTAATATAATACCAAGTGGATTATCTTCCTCTCATGAAAATTATGTATTAAATCTAAAACGGCCAGACAAAATAAATTACGGTTTAAGAAGTGGTGGGAAGTAGCACAGTTAAAATTGAATCTGGGGAGTAGTTGATGGATGCTACAAAATCCTTTCTAAAGAGGTTTCTAGGAGAGTGGAAAAAGGGTGGATATCTTAATTAAAATGTATTGCAATAAGTTAAGAATTTGACTTCAAGTTTATTGTAAAAACAACAACAAAAAAACCTGAGAATCCACTGCCCGTATCACTAGTGGAATGCACATACCTCTCTCTAGCTTATGCTAATCTGGTTTTGTGGAAGTGGAGTATTAAAACATGTCATTAATGCTTCCATCTGGGTCCTATTCTTTCCCTTCGAATGGGCTGAACAGTTTGTTTGTATTTGCTGCCTTTTTCCTCAACCTTATCACCAGCCCTCAGATAGCTCAGGGAAAGAAAAAGCTTATCAAAACTTCAGGGCTGCACAGCACAGAGAAAGCAGGCAGCACGCTAAGACCCTGGCAGCTTGTTGCATTTGCATCCCTATGGGCTTTCTTTCTGTCTTATCATTTTTGGTTTCTGTAACAAGCAATAAAAGGAACTGATGATTCAATGTGGGATGCACAAGACTCACAGGAACTGGAATTGAGACATCCTGACTTCTTAGAATCTGGCATTAAGAACAAAAATACGAATGTTTAGAAAGGAGCAAAATGCCTCTTAAATGAACTTAAGTCGAGATGATAAAAGATTGCAACGGGCACATACTGAGCATTAAGCATATTGAGTTATCCTACTTTTTCTTGCTGATAAGCTGTTCTCAATGCTTTTTTTGCAAAGCTAAGCAGTGACACTGTATAGGCAATGATTATGGGCTATTCCAATGAATGCATGCAGATGATTTAATTTCTGTGAGTAGTGCCATTGACTACAACGGGAGTATTTCCATGTGTAAAGTTAGCCTGGGGCATAAATGCGGGTGAGACTGAATTGTGGGAAAGATTGAATGTATACTTCACCTCTTGCAAAATGGCTCCCAGGTAACAGAAATATGAAAGCTCTGTGTAGCCCTTCAGTTCTACAAGATCAGTTATGGACTGTCTTGAAAAGTGGGTCTGAAATCTACATCTAATCCAGCATTGCAAAGCACAAGAACTGGAAATGTAAGCAAAGAACCAGTTCTTTAAGTTCTCTTATAGTTATGAAGATCTTTCATCAGAGGGTTTTGAAGTGCTTTGTGCTTAAGTGAGCGTTACATAATCTTTTAGAGAAGTTGCTGTCAAGTGTCTTCACATGCAGCAGTGAAGAGATTGTGAATGACTGGTCAAGGATCAGGAGTGAAATAACGAGCATTTAGAATTCCTAATGCTCTCCTTAATGTTAAGGAATTATATCTGTCCTAATGCTAAGTATTGGCTGCAGGCCACAGATTAGTCTCTGGCCATGACCATTGTACAGGAACTTTGTTGGCCATTTTTGTCTGGGTATGTCTATTCCTAGAAAATACAAGACTCTGCGGAGGAAAAAGGTGATACTGCATGCTACTAACTGGACTTAGGTCTTGGCAAAGTGAAGCTGTTCAGGAGATTTATTACAGGACACTGTCTTGTTCTTTTCTGTGGCCACTTACTCTTTTTCTCAAAATCAAGATGGTCTTAGGCCTGGTCTGCAAACTGTCTTTTGCACTTCTGGTAGCACACATGAGTACAGTTTTCCTTGCCCAGCTGCTGTAAACCTGGATTTGGAACTATCTATACTGGTACAGCAGCACTTCCAATGTCAGTAGCTTCCTTCATTCTGTGGACTTTCACACTCCTGTAAACAAGTTTTCCTCTGGAAGAGTGGATTGCATAATGCATAAACTCTCAGTTTTATAAACCAGTGATGAAGAATTTTAAAACAGGAAAGTGATGAGAAGTTTCCAAGATGTAGGAAAACTTAAGGTCATGTGTTGCTCTGTTGGAATGCTGAATGACAAACAAGTTGCTCAAAGACTATACTAAGCGTGGTATAAAAGCAACGAAGAACTACTTAGCTGCTCCTGATGAATTAATTGCCTTTTCCTTACATGCCACTATGGAAGCTTGAACGAAAATATTATGGAGCCTAGATCATGACAAGAAGGTTAGAGTGACTAGCTTTTATCCCACATCCAAATCAGTGGAGGGGAAAAACCTATGAAGGATTCCCCAGCCAAAAGAAACCCAAGGATTTATTTTTCCTTTAAAATCCACATGGGGCCAATGTGGGGTGACATCAGCTTGCATTTGTAAAGCCTAGTTGAGAGAACTTTGTTGGGTTAGCTGAATCAGCAAACTTTCTTTGCATTGATACATGTTGCAGTTAAACAAAAGCTTTTTGCCTGGGTTGAAAGCTGTCAGCCCCTGCACAAAATCCCCTGCAATAGCATACCGATTTCTTTACGCTTGGGCACTTGTGTCAGAGGCACATCCCTCTGTGGAATGGAGATATTTTGTAGAGCAGGATGTGCAGCTCTCCCAGCGGATCATTAATGTGTAAACTTGACTTCTGCTTGCGAGGGAAAGGAGATACTCCAAATTGTGGAGGATTACCATGCCCAGCCCGGCTGTGTGCCCACCCTGTGGCTACACTCACTCTCCAGATTCTGAATAATAGAGACAGCTATTTTTTGGCACTCGCATCTCAGCTCCGTACTCAGAAATGACCCCTCCCTCATGCCACTAGGTGGCACTTGAGGGACGTGGCAGTCACTGTTTCATTCATTATGCATGAGCTGCATCACCAGAACTAGTTTGTTTGGGTTTTTTTCTTTCCCCTTCTCTTTTTGGTCAAATGCACCTATTTATTCTTACCCCCCGCCTGCACCAACCAGTCCTTACCCTGTTGGCTGCTGAGCTTTGCCATCCTCACGTCCAAGCAGCGGGGAGAAGCAGCTAGCCCGGTGGCCCAGCGGGTACCACGGTGGCTGCCACAGCTGTTCAGCAGACAGCCACATCACAGCACTCAGCTAGAGAGAAATAATGTGTCTTGCATCAGGAGGAGCTGTAAGATTTCAGGATTTCTGAACTGTTGGAAATCCTGAAATCTTACACTTTTGGGCATCAGCAGTACAATCTGTAGTTTCCATCAGAACACAGAGTTTACTTTTTCCCCCATCTTTCAGTTCCCTTAATTTTGAATTATTCTTCTGCTACAATGAGACCATTTAAAACTAACAGCAGACAAGGGATTCTACAAAATTTTGGGCTTTCTTCCCCCACTCCACCCTTTTCACCAGGTTGTTTTTATTACTGTGAGTTCAGTTTTCCTGCTTATTTGCTATTGACATTGTAGAGCACCAGCCTATTTAGTTACTTCTTATGCCACGTGAACATGTTGTTTCTTGAAAAGCTGCCTTTTATCTATACATCAAGAATACAGAGTTAGTCTCCTTTCTATTTCATTCTGTGAGATAAGTTACTGCAGTCTTGCTTTTGACACAAAGTTAAATATAGAATCCAACAAAAGTGTGAAACTGCTTGTCAGGCCGGTTTAGGGAGTATCTTGTGCTCCCTGTCCAAGAAAGGGTCATGGCTCTTGTATACCTCTGTCACTGCTCAGTGTTGTGCAACAAAGCTATAGTTTATATTATGTATTATGTGGTTCTTTGAAGGACTGCGTTTACTCTTGCTGTCCCTGAATGATTTGTCAAAGAGATATGATTCAGTCTCAAAACTTATCATGTGCCTTGGTTGGGTATTTGAACTTTGTTATCTCTGAATCATTCATGAAGGCCTTGTGGACTTGGCCAGGTTGCAGTTGCCTGTACTTAGAGCCTTCATTTCTTTCAAATATGTACGTGGTTGTTGTAGAAATCAGGGAAACTAGGGGTTATTCAGCTTGCTGATCAAGAAATACTCTGTTGCATTACATGTTCTTTTATTTTCGTTGGCAGAGAAAAAGATTGCTTTTTCATTTCACTCTCCTGTTTGTATCAGAAATCTAGCACTATAGAAGCAGCTCTCCAATCTGTATCTAAAGTTTTCCAGAATCGCAGTGTTAGTACTGAAGGGTTACTAAAATCCAAATATTTGAGATGCTTATATTAAAAATAATACTGGAAAAGTACCAGGTGGGTTTGTTTTGTGGCTTGTTTTGGGATTTTTTTAAACAACTTATAACACTACAGATGTAGCGCACTTAGAAAAGGGTCAGGGGGAGCGACATGTTGTCCTCCAAGATACCTTTTCCTCTTCTTCAGAGGCATTTCACATGCACTGTAAAAAGAAGATGACAAATCTCCCTTCTCTGTGCAGATGTTCAACACTGTACAGTTGGAGAACAGCAGTAACCTGACAGAAGTGCATTTCCCCTGCAGCTTTCTGTACAGCTCTTATTGTGCGTGTTAGGAAAAAAATGGAAGTGGTATGAAAAAGCTCCTCCTTTTTCAAATATGCCAAATTCTGTGTTCTCTGTCACTTTTATTTAACTTACAGTTAAGCCTTGGTAAACTTTTGACTGCTGCAGGGCTATGTGGGCCTATGCAGAAACCTCGTGGCAGCAGCAAATTATTTTCTTCAGTGAGCATCAGGTTGTTATAATTTTTATGGACAAAAAAGTCCTGGCCCCTCTTAAGTTTGAGGTTTACCTTGAGCTTGGTTTTAAACACAGGCTTTCACCTGTGTAGAAATGAGCCTTTTTTGAAGAGGGAACTGGATGGGGCCTGGGGTTGTTGTCAGCCTAATTCCCACTTGGCAGAAGTTGGGGAGGAGAAGAGGTTGCTTCTCCAGTTCCAAGTGCCCTCAGCCTCCTGTTCCTGCTCCCCTTCCACATCTTGCAGAGCTGGTCTGTATCTCCTGGACAGAAAACAGTCCTGCTGTGTTTATACTGTGTTTATTCCACATTTGCCACAGCATTCATAGGGACAGGTATCTCCAAATCCTGCTGCCCTCCCATAGCTGATGTGCTGCACTTCACCCTATCCTGTTGAAGTTAACCAGGATAGGAAGACTTCAGAAGAGATGAAGAAAGGGATTAATTCTCTGTATGTTAACTTGTTTGCTCAGATGTGCTGTACACAGGTGTTCTGTTTTGCCCAAGTGTGAACCTGTATGATGAGTGTTTGCCTCAGTTTAGGTTTGAAATGTGAGAAGAGAGGAGGGAAGATGATTTTTTTGGCTTCTCTTATGACTTGTGTTTTCAGTAACCTTACTAGGATTTTTGGTATAATTCAGATTTTCTCACTCCCGTCTTGCAAACTTCAAAGACAGAGACTTACTCCAATGAATTTTCATCAGTTTCAAGAAATGATAAAGTGACAGGGTGCAACCAAGATCATTCTAGCTTTCATCCACCTCCCTCAGGGGCAACTCTAGAAGAAACTTTGGCTAGTAGGTCATTTACATTCAGAGACATGATTCCTAACACTTCACAGAAAAATGTTCCTCTTGTTTTCCTAGCACAATAAAATGCAAGAAAACAGTTTCATTAAAAATCTGCAAAAGACATATGTCATCCATTCAGCTGTCACCCTGGATCTCTATTTCCCCTACTGTTGAACTGTTAAAGTAACTTTTCTTTTGTGTATAACGTTTCCTTTCCATGACTTTATTGTATGTGACTGGGTGTAGCAATGATTGATTTGTTGTTGCAGACAGAGCAAGTATCTGAGGCTGAATTACATCCTCAGATGAATAAGCCCCCATCACAGGCAGAAGAAAACAGTTCAGCAAAAAAGGTGAGAACTGCACTTGCTATCCATTGTGGAGTGATTTGCCTTCATCAACAAATGTGGTTGTTTTAAGTTTTAAAGCAATTAAATGGAGGGTTAAGGTTGTGTTTTCACATGTTTACCTTCTGTGGAGGTCGAGACACTAGAGAGAACTTGGACTGCATGTGGTATCAGGTCAGATAAATCATTAAGAAAGCTCTTAGTTACATACACATCAATCCATGTGTTTTAAGAGAGGCAGCCTGCCATTCGTTCCAAATCAACAGGGGCTTGTGGAACCCTAGGGAAGAAGAAAAAAACAAGTTTGATTGTATTTGATCCCTGTCCTGTTGTAATTCTTGCAAATCGTGATACAGTTTCTTGCTTCCAATTATTGATGATTCAGTACCCACACCTTTTTGTTAAAGATCAAAATCTGCTACTAAATGTACATAGTCTGAGAGAGCTTTGCACAAGATGTGCAGTTTTGAAAATGTTTTTACATGAGTATAAAATTTGTGTAAACTAAGCACTGAAATTGCAAAGACACTCTTCACAGGGTCTTGCTTAGAGATGGAGTGGCCTTAGCAATTTCTGTAAGCCTTTCCTTGCTCTTGGTTGTATTCCCACTGCCTCCTTCTACCAATTGCAGGCAGAAGAGGTTTTTGATAGTGGGCAGATGAAGTCCTCCCCTCTCTGACCTGTCTTGTAGCTGGGACCCACCTACAAGACCTTTGCTCACTCAAGCAAGAACTGTTGGCAGGAGATGCACCTAGTATGTACCTTGTCCAGGGAGCACCATTGCACTTTTTACCCTAATAAGTGTCACAGACAAATGTTCAGTGTCATTTCCTATATGCAGTAGGGCTTTCAGGGCAGCACCTCTTGTGCTCACTGCTTGCTGCTAATAACTTGGCCCTGCTTCTTCCTTGCTCTGCTTTGCAACCCTGCTGGGGAAATCCTTGTGGTCCACCTCCTTCATGCTTGCCCTTGTCCCACCTGGCTTCCTAAAATACAGAGAAACCCCAGGCTGTGGGACACAGAAAGCAGGGTTTTGGCACAGTGTTTACCCAAGGACCAGCCAAATTGCCCCTTGATGGGCCCTGCTTTTAGATGTTGGATCTTCTTTTCCACTATTGCATTTGAAATGGAAGAGGAATTTAACCTATAGATTTGATAGGTTTTGGGCAGTTCAGGGTAGAATGGGATTATGTGTTTGGCATCTCAGCAGCTTGTAGTTGTAGAAGGCATACACAAGTTTCTCGCTTGCTGTACATCATGTGTTTGCAAAGAGCTGTGCAATATGATCTGAGATCTGTGCAGTGCTGCTGTGCTGACATCCTTATCAAAAGATATCATATTATCTTTAGATTTTTTTCAGTAATGGCAGAACTCTTTTTTTTTTAAATATTGAAGCCCCTTGTTACCTCATAATTCTAACCACTCCAATACTAATTATTGATGATTATATATTGGTTTCATTCTACATCAGCATTAATTGCCTCTTCTATTGAGACAGGATACTTAACAGCCATGGATTTTTACTCCTTTCTTATGCTGTTTCTTTTTTTTTTTTCTTGTTTCATTAACATTTGTACAAAACATAGTAAGGTTGTCTGGTCCAGTAAAATATGCACTGTGGAAGTGACAGTGGAATTTGGTCTCTGGTTTTAACTGTGACACTAAATCTGTAACTTTTGTCAAATTATTTCATCTTTTTGACTCTCAGCTTTCTCATACATGAAATGGAGCAGTAATAGTTATATCCTGTGTGAAAGAGACCTAATAATAAAATACACTGAAAAGGATATGTTTATATTTCAGGTTTAAAACAGTTTTAAGTCATTAAAACTACTTCTCATTGGAAACGAAATGAAAACACTTACCATTAAAGGCATACAAGTCCAGGAGTTTTTGTTTTACCACAAACCAAACTTCTCTCTCTGATGTAACTTATCAAGAGAAGTAACTGGTCTTCTACACTTTCAGCATCTTAATTTTGCATGGGTAATTTTGTGTATGTGTCTTTCTAAGCTATTTTCAATGTTGTTTTACATAAAAGAGGAAAGGAGGAGAAGAGAGAGATTCTTTGCCACTTGGGGTGAGGTAATAAGTTGGGATACAAATGATTGATCATTGGTTTTTACTGACCAAGCATAATTAGAAATAAATCTTGTTATAGTTATAATACTTTTGGGTCAGCTGGGGGCCAGTGTTTGCATTTATGTTTCTCTCTCAACTCCCCCAAATGTGCACATAATTATGCAATCCAGTTCTGAAGAGCCTGTCATCCAGATGAAGACAAAACACCAATATAATCTTTTCATTCACTAAGGGGTTGCAGGAGTTACTGTCTCTTTTTTCATAGTCAGAAACCTGAGAGGCTATTACCAAATTTGAATTATGAAATCTTAGGCCAGCTATCAGCAATTCCTGTGTCACAATTATTCCCCAACCTAATGATAGGAGACACGTGGCCTAACTTAACATTGCCTTGCTTCTCCCTTGCAGGAGGTTGTTCTCACTCAACCACCCTCCAAACCCGCTCGAAGGAAGCTCCGGACGGAAACACAGGGGCTGGAGAACCCTGAGCTTTCTCCCAGTATAAATGTGGCTTCTTCTCTGCCAGCAGTCAAGCCTCACCTTCCAGTCCAAAAGTAAAAACCTGTACCATGCCAAATGTTGCCATATGATCTGATGTGGCAGGGTTTGCTCTTTGCAGAATCTTATGCTTAGTACTTCTGGTTATGAGAATACTGCAGAAGATATGGGTCTCTGAAATCTACTTCTGTCTTTTCAAGTGCAGACTTAGTCTGTAGTGACTGTATGAGTTATTAATATTGATTGATAGCCTCTTTGAAGGTGTCCTGCTTCTGTATGTGGTAGACTTAACTGAAGACCAAGCCTAGCCGTTCAACCAGCATCTCCAACACAACTCCTTTTAGCTTTGTGGCTGTGTGGCTTTTGCCTTACATATATCTTCTGCTCAGACTTGTAGACATATACAACTAAATAACTGCTGAGGAAACTGAGTCATGAAATGCTTTATATTGGTGATGTTTCTTCATTGCAAGGCAGGTTAGATATGAGCTTGCCACTAGTATGAGCTGAGCCATAGAACACTTGTGATAATCTGATAATTGCCAAACTCAGCATGTATTGTGTGCTGTCATAAATATAGCTGTTGAAGCTGTCAGCAACAAGGACTCGTAGGAATTTTGCTATATATTTATTTAACAGCAGTGGAGATGAGGCTGTACAAATGATAAGCAAAGGCATTTGAAGCCCAGTTGGATCTGTACATCACCCTCAACTGAAACAGTGTATGAACATTATAGCCTGCCTTCCCCTAAAGACATCTGGTTCAGTCTGAGACAAAACTGAACTGCCCAAATCATTTGAGCAGTTCTTGGCAAACTGTTTATCAGTAGACTGAATCTGTGCTGCATAATTGGAGATTAGAATAAGTAAAAAGGCTCCTAGGACTCCCTTAAACTGTTATTTTGTGCTTTGGGAGTGCATATTCTGCAGCAGTTCAGAGAAAGATAACAACGTTTGTTAACATTTTGACTTAATCCTGTCTTGTCTATATCTTTACTAAAATGTTTAAATGACCATGGAGGTATAACTCCTTGGGTTTTATTTCTAATTTTTTTCCCTACCATTATTACTTTATAACCTATGGAGAGTAGTTTGAAGCAAAATCATGAAGCAGAGAAACTGACAGTTCACTGAAAGATACGAGCATAAAGACCTGCCTGCAGACTCCATTGCAAAGACTCCTTTAAGAAGGAGAGCTGGTGGGGACTGTGTACCCCATATGGACCTTATTTAAATAAAGCATATGTTTCAGATCATATTTGTCATTAAATAACTCTTGATGCCTCATGTAAAACTTTAGATTAATCTATTTGGCAAAGGCCAGTATTTTCTGTGTTTTTTCCCCTTTTCCTGTTACCTCTGTTTCTTGGAATAGGTTTGTCCTTAGGAATAAAGCTGTGTCCTTTTGCATCTGTCTACCTAACTATAATTTCCTACAGATCAGTCACCATGGGCTATAGAGTAATAATAAAAAATAGAAATAGGAGCATATGAGTTAAGTAGCAAAAGAGTTAAGCAGCAAAAGATAGCAAAGTCCATAAGTCATCTACCTGGTTTTGTTTGTGTCATCAGATGATTTTGGTGGAAATGACTGCTTTGAGTGAGAGAAAGATTAATTTTTGAAGTAAAGAGACATCAGACTTGGCAGTGCCTTAGAAAGTCTGAGACAGTATTGTCATGCAGATGTCCTTTTTTCCAGCATTTGCTGTTAACCAATTCTGAATCTTTAAGCTCTACAAGTGCCTGAAAACTGCTGAAGTGAAGATGCTGTGATAAGTATGGCTATGCAGGGATTATTCTTAAGATGAATCAGAGTGCAGTGATTTTGTTAAATAATTGAGATAGCCTGACATGTTTCTGGCATTCAGGTTAACAAGTGTGACTGTTTCATTTTTAAATAATGTACCTGATTCAGCCATCCCATTTCAGCATTACATTTTTCTTCTCTCAAATGCATAGTTTGTACCTTGTCTTTGAAGTGTGGTCCAGTGTGTGTACAGAGTACAGATGCACTGAATGGATGGCTGGTCTTCTGGCACCAGACACTGTTGAGGCCCTTAATTGAAATGTTTTGTATTTTATCTGTCTGGCAGACAGTCTTCCAAGCAGAAAAGGGCTATTCAGACCGCTATACGAAAAAACAAAGAAGCCAATGCTGTGCTTGCCAGGTTGAACAGTGAGCTCCAGCAGCAGCTGAAGGTAAGGAATGCATTGAAAATAGTGACAAAGCTCCCTGCTATCAGTTATGTGTCACCTCCAGCAGAGAGTCTTGTTCATCTTCTCAGATAAAACCTGCTGTCTTATTTCCTGCTTTCTGGAAGGGAATAGCTGTACTATGTGAGAGGGTAGGATGAAGCTTTCTGGGAAAAGCTGTGTGCGTACAGCACTTACTGGAATAAGTCCAAAGGGTGAACTTTGTCTTTCCAAAAAGTTCAGTAAAGGGATGATGTTATTTAGTACAGAAGAGCAACTCTCTATTAGCTTTCTTGTCTTCTAGTCAGTTGTGCTACATAGCTGTCTCCTGGAGTCAGACCTTTGGTATCTATGGACTGGCTGTATGTGAACATACGTTTTTTCATCTCCGTTGACTTGTCTTTCAATGTGTTCTCAAGGGCCTGTTTTCTTAGAAACATCCGTTCTGGGTTTTTTCTCTTTTCTGAGTCCAAAGCTAGTACGGACTTCAGTATTTCACATGCTACAGCTTTTTTTTAAACTTGCATATTGTGAACACTCTTGTCTGGAAAGGGCGGTGAACCTTCAATTTCACTTTCTCTTCAGTCAAAATGGAAGTTTGATTGCATGTTCAACTTTGCTTTAACATAATTTCTTAACTGTTTTTTAAGGATCTCACAAGGAAAATGCAAATTGGGTGCTCTGTACTGAAATCATAGTAACATATAGGATGGCAGTTGAAGTAAGCACAGGGGTGAAAGCACATTGCCATCATTCCTTGGCTCAGGTCTTATCTGCTTCCATGTATTATCTTCAGCATGCTTCAACTCCCTGACTTGCAGGAAAGAGGCCAGTGCTGTTATCTGTATCGTGCAGTAGGATGAAGGAAGCACGTAAAGACATAGAGATTAGCCTAAGTTCATACAAGAGCAGAAAACCAAACTTGTCCTTCAAGTTGTATTGTTGCCTGGAAGCTTTCTGGTGGAGCAGGGCCTTTTATGCTTTAATATGCGCCCCTCAGGGACAGCTTTCACTGAGGCATAGGGAGCTTTCAGGTGTCCTTCTGGACTGGGGCTGCCTGAATGGCTTACAGAAGCCTGGAGGAACCACAGGTCAGCTCGGCTTCCAGAAGGAGCAAGGAGCCAGGTGCTCCTCAGGGACAGCCTTGAGACCAGGAAAAGCTTTCCTGAAATTGGTAATCTCCAAAGCCTTCACAGTTAGGTTCTGCACAAGATGAATGACCTTCTTACCATAGCTGCTAAAGAGGTGGATTACAAAACCTGTGTTGTCTTAGAAGGGCTAAGATTCAAAGGGAAGTTATTGGTTGAGTGAACAAAAAACTCCTTGAAAAGAAAACAGTTTTGAGGGAAGCCTGATTTCAAAATTACTTTATTTTCTTTGGTAAAATTTCCAGACTTGCCCAAGCTGTTCCACTCTTTCCTGTGATCCCTCAAACAAGTGATTGGGCCTTCTTGTTGCTTCACTGCAAAGAGGAGGCAGCAAACAGCTGTGCAGGCTGGTTGTGTGACATTTGTATGGTGTTTTGAGACTGCATGGAGACTTACTTAAACAGCAGAGCCCCTAGCCTCCAGTCAATGCCAGCTTTTTGCCTGACTGATCTTTAATGGGAGCAGGGTGGTGCATCCCAAAAGTTAAGAGTGCATCTCTCTCTCTTGCAGGAGGTTCACAAGGAGCGCATTGCTTTGGAAACACAGCTGGAGCAGCTACGTCCAGTCACCGTCTTGTGACCTCCTGCACCACCAGCAAGAGTGGATCACATGTCCCCTCAGTCTTTCCCAAGTAGATGAGGGTGGCAAAGCTGGGCAGGGTGTCTGCCAGGGTAGGGTAGTGGGGTGGACCACCTTGTCTGGCCTCCCTTCACCCTGCTGCATGCCTTGGCCTCTGCAGGTAAAGAAGGTACAGAAAAATAATCTGACTGCAGAGGGATTCTTCATTCCTTCATTCCTCCCTTTTCCCAGCCTGATGAGTAAATGCCATTTATCTCTGAGATTAATAACCTGAAAGTATTTTATTTATGTAAAGAATTCCTGATTTATACGCATTCTGGCAACACCTCCTGCCCCGGTCATTAAGAGGTACCACATTCCTGAATTCTTGGTCATGTACAAAACTCATCCTCCAAGATTGGCTTCTAGATGTTAGTGATTCCTATAGGATTGTATGATGGTAGAGAGCCTGTGAGTTTAACATACTACAATAATAAAGCTCAGTGGATATACAGAGAGTTTTTATCTGCAGTCATGTCAAATAATTATTTTCTTAGCACTGTTTATTATGCAATCATGGATGTATTTTAATGTTAGAGAGCTTGTATTTTATAGGTCCAAATCATATGAGAGAGCAGTAAAAAAATACTAAAATTTAATTATTTTGGAAATTGCAAAAAAAAAACTGACCTGTTTTTTGAGCTCTAACTGTTTCCTGTTACTGATATTTGATCACTTGCTTGCAACTGCCAGTATCTCTGCATACTTGTAGCATGTCTGAGATCACTGGTTTATGGCTTTTTTTATTTTATTTTTTTTAACCATATGCATTTCTAACAAGAGGTTAAAAATGCCTTCAGAGCATTTTTATAAAATCTGGTTTATGTACATTTGTATTAGTCTGCTTTGGTTTCTTAGTAGCTGCTGATTTGTTTTTCGGATGTGTACAAGAACTGTATTTACAAAAGAAGAAAGACAGCAAAAGTGAGGTTATAAAATGTGTGATGGAAATAATTGCCTGCTACAGCAGTTTTTTCTTTAAGGTTCCTTTACACCTCGCTGGAGATGCTGCTGATAGGATGAAGCTGCTAATACCCATCTGCTTTTTAAATGAAGAAGAAAAGATTAAATTTTTTTGCCTGGGTGTGATCCAAGGCCAACTGAATTCACTGGGAATTTTCCCATGGCTGCAGTGGTCTTTGATTTCAGTCTCAGCTCTTACAATGCAAGCTGGCTAACTAATGTTGCTTTATTTCTTGGGGGACTTCCAACACGATGATAGCGACATGTCCCTGCTCACTGCAGGGGGGTTGGATCAGATGACCTTTAAAGGTCCCTTCCAACTCAGCACATTTTAGGACTCTTAAGACATCAAGCCTGCTCCGTCCATGAATATGATGTGTGCTTTGCTGCAAGGGAATGTCACCTTCCTGTTATCCATCTTAAATGTGATGCTGCACGTGTTTCATACCCGGTTGTTCATTGACCTAATTTAAGTGTATGCATTTGCCTTACAGAAACAATGCGGCAGATTTTTCTACCATTGTTGGTGTGATGCTTTCTCCCTTTAGCCTTCTCCCTGTAGGATGGTTGAGAGGAAGGAGTGGATGGGTTTGAAGCAGCTGGGTAGCTTCCCTTCAGGGTTTATCATGAAATGGCTGCAGTGGGGTATCAGAGGACAGCAGAGCAGACAAAAGTTTCGCTGAGAGATAAGACAGACATCAAAGGGAGTGTTTGAAGTGATGAGGAAGCAGCCTGCTTTTGCTGAAAGGGATGTGGATGTGGAACATGGCTCCAGAAGCCTGAAGGTGAAAGTAAGCATTTGCAGAATTACTACTGAAAGTCTGGTTTTGTAACACATTGGTTTTGATTCAGCTAAATACCACTATGTAAATGAAGAGCAGTCTTTTCTCTAGATTTGGGACTTCTTTCATGGTACCAATTGCATAGCTGGGATCAGAGGGTCATTCCTGGTCAGTGGCAAAATACTGCAGGCTTTCTGAGAAGCTGCAGAGCAGCTGCTGCCCTCTTAGTAGTGGTGGTACTGGTCAGAAGTTACCACCATTCATTTCATAATACTGAGTCATTATTGTGATGAAGTAGTCTTTCTTGCTTTGCTTTATAGTTCTTTTGTTGTCATTTATTTAATAAACCCCTACTATTTGATAGAAAACAATCACATGGCACCTTTGTTTTTTATTTTATGGGTGATTCTTAAGGAAAATTTTTAAAGAGTACAAAGAAATGTCCACATTACATTTTTAAGGCAGTGGATGGCTTTCTCATGTTTGATAGGAGCTTCCTCTACAGAATCCCCTATTTATTTCACTTGAGTTATACATGGAATCGATGCTATTCAAAGGTAGGGTGGAAAATTTGGTCTGTATATCTTTTTCAGATGTCTCCCTTGTAACATAGACAAATTTTTTCATTCACTGGAAATTGGGATTCTTGGTTGGTCAGCGATGAAGTATTTATTTGGTTGTTACTTTACCAAAGAACTTAATAAATTTAAAATCTAGCCATCCCTGCATTTTTAGCAATGCAATCAAATGCCCCACTCAAGACATAGAGTGTGAGTTGATTTGTATTCTGTCTGATGAAATTTTGGCTATGATGATGATGATACATTACTTACTACATAGAAAGTAAATTGAAACATTCAAGAAGAAATGTTGGTGTGTTTTGTGTATGATGCAGAAAGTTATTCTCCCATATGTCTCAGTACTTAAGCATTCATGATAGCCCATACAAAATAAAAAAGTATCTCTGGTTTTGAGGGGCTGTTAGCACTTTGAGACTGGAAGGAGAAGGCATCATGAAGCTGTAAGACATTCTGGCAGTTGCTTCTTGCAGCCATGCTAATGGCTGTCTGGTAAAAATTCACATCTAAAGTAAGTATTAGATTTTCTCAAAAATTATTTTTCCTTTAGAAAGATGTAGGTATTTTGAAATCATCACTTCTTGCTGAAATCTTTATGTTCTGTATGCCTCTTAGACCCAAGAGAGAGCATCTAGTCAGAAAGAGAGACCTCACAAGTGGTTTGCTCAGTGTTCAGGGTTCTTTCTTGAGCAATGGGAGAGCAATCAGCTCTAAGCATCTGATGTGCCTGACCCAGAACAGCGACCAGGATCTTCTGCCTGTCCCATCTTATAGCCTGACCAAGCAGCAAGAGCAGCTTCCCATGTGAGGGATCTCACTCTTCAGTTCATGATTTATGTAGTTAGTTATGAAGAGCAGAACTTGCCCAGCAAGAGAGGGTAACTGAGAATAAGAGTTGGAGCTTGGCTTCCTCGAATCAGAGAGGATGTGCAGATCATGTACCCCTTTTTAAGTCTTCAGTTTGGACAAGTATTTTTGTCCAAGTAGTGCAGGGTCTTACATGGGCTTTTCTACATCCCAGATAAGGGTCTTCCTCAGTGTGAGCACACGTGTATGTGTGTAAACATGGAGTAATTTGTCTTTAGATAGATGTCTTTAGATGTGTTTCTTTATTCCACTGATTATGTTTCACGTGATACTTTCCTATGAAGTCTTTGTTTCAGTACATGGTAATTCAGTGGTGAGAAATGCCCAGCTTATTGTAGTGACTGGTTGTCTTTTTAGCTCAAGCCATTTTTATTTAAACCTTTAAATATAAAGAATGGCCTAGTAATTAAGCAAATCTAGCGGTTTCCATTTCAGAGGCATTCCTTTTAACAAACCACATGTGAACAAGCATTAATCCTTAATGATCGATGCCCTTCTCCTAGTTAGGAAATTTATGCTGGGGTGCAGTGAAAACATTACCACCTCTTTCCAGTTTTCAGTTCTCTCTTACAGAGAATTTTGCTGATGGTGCAAAAATCCACTGATTCATCCCTGTTATTTTTAAGTTGGTGAATATCCCTTTAAACTCAAAATATTATCTACAGATGTTTTTTATGTGCTCAGCAGTAGTTTTTCTGCTGCTAATTCTGTATCCAAATCCAGGAGAGGAGCTTGTTCGCTTGTCACCCAGTCACAGCTTGACACTGCCAGGGCTCATTGGGGTAGGGTGGTGACGACTTGCATGGTGAAACCACCCCAAACTAGGAATCCTTCGCAGGAAGCTTTTAGGATTGGGCATGATGTGAAAATTGCCTTTTGATGGTATGTAAGCTGCTTTCCCTCCAGCTGAGCTTTGAGATCAGGAGAAAGAGAGCCTGTAAAAATTGCCAGGGTTATCTCTCTCCCAGCACCATCAGCCCTTCAGCACACGCAGTCCTTGACAGGAAAATACATGATATTATGAAAGAAGGAAAAGAGGCTCTCATGAAACTACACGATTTGTTGACTAAAGAGTAAAAATATTTTTTTCAGGGGAAAAAAATCCACAAAAAAGTGTTGTAGTACCTTTGAGAAGAGATGATGTATTTTGAAGCTTTTTTCAGTTGTCTTCATGGTAATGTGCTATGAACATATGCCTTATGTTTTACTCTGTTACTGATTTTTTGATATAAAAATTATATTGTGAGCATTATCGTTGTTAATCTAAAAAGAAAATATACCCTGAGGCTATTATATATTTGAATTTTAACTCATAAAGTAGATAGCCAGACTTAAGCGACGTGTTTTCACAGCTGCAGACTGTCCACGTGGTAAGCTGCAAAAATGTATAGTGTTCTATACTATGCCCATCTAATTTTGGAACATGTATGTGATACGAAGCTGGGTGCTACACTGAAATAAAAGCATCCAATAACTTCAAATCGCCTTGCTTTTGTGATTTATGTAAAGGATGTCGACTGTGTAGATCTGCCAGGAGAGCTGTGACTTGCTGTGGAAAAAAAACAGCGTTAAAAATGGCTGACCTTCAACTATGAAAGATGAAATCACTTAACGTTGAGATTGTGTGTATGTGAGAGAGACAAAGAGAGACTTAAGGTGCAGTTGTACTTCTTCAGGCTTCAGTGAAGTCAAAACTTCATCTTTGTTCCGACCTCGCTTTGTCTGAGTTCAGACTTCTCTCCATGATAGAGCCCAACAAAGCTCTCACTTTTATAGAATCATAGAATAGTTTGGGTTGGAAGGAGCCTTAAAGATCATCTAGTTCCAACCCCCCTGCCGTAGGCAGGGACACCTCCCACTAGATCAGGCTGCCTTGGTGGCACCACCACAAAGGAAAAGTCCTTTGTTGGAGGGTACCAAGGCAGGGGCAGCAGGAAGACTTGAGATGTACTCCCCAGCACCTCCATAATCAGCAGTTTTGGCCGTTCATCAAAAGCAATAGCTGAAATTAAAGTGGGAAAAGGAAAATATTTGAATATCTGGCCTAGGTGGGCAGGGAGCTGGAGGGGATGGTGTACGCCTGCTCTTTAACTAGTGTGATTTTAAAGAATTATGTCCCAGTGATCCAAAGAGCAAGGCTTTAAAAGAAGGAAATAATTTGTGATAAATTAATTCTTACAGCATTAAACCATGACAAGGGATGTTTTATTGGCTTGAAAGTACGTCTCTGGTGCACGTGAGGCACAAGGCCAAGGTGTTAAAAACTTGTAAATATCCTGTAGGGAGCTATTCTGCGTCAGCAGCGGGATGGATTTAGATGGCTCTTCCATTCTTGGTTTTTACAATTAGATGGTACTCTGGGGTGCCTTCATGCAATTCTAGATTGGCTCTCTGCATTTAAATTCATGTTTCCAATAATCTTCCCTGGAAAAGAAAAGATGTGTCTTCCTGCTCTAGAAAAATAGTTCCCAGTGGAGGAGGGGGAAGAAAAGAAATAGAAGGAGTTTCTAAAGTCCTTTAACATCCTTCTGCTGTTTTTAAGGTAGTGCTGCTTCACAAGCATGCCTGCTAAGATGGGATGCTCACATGGCTTTTGCCCCAAAGCAGAATAAAAGAAAATTATAGGAAAACCAAAATCCCTGTGTTTCTGTAGTCCATATCTAAGTCTGATCGCTTTGACCTGGTGGTCCCATTGCTCCTCCTGTTCTACCTCCAACTCCCCAGGCACTCCTTGCCCTCCAACAAATGCCCTTTGGAGCAGGAGGCCATGGGAACATGAGGTCAGCTTGCAGCAAGCTCCCAAGTCCCAAATGGTCCCTCAGTGCCCCAAATTTTAGGCAGAAGTCTGGAAGCAGCAGCATTAGCTGTGTCCTGGCTGTGTTATCCCACTAGTCCCCCTGCTGAATACTGAGCTAAATCATGAGCTGTTTTATGTTAATTGAATGTTAACTTAAATAGCATGAGCAAGGAAGAATGTCTCATGTGAGGACATTTTGAGGATGCTTTATGCATCAGAAATGTGATGAGCTAGACAAGGCCAAGGCTATATATTGCATCTAGTCTGGTTTTTGCAGGAAGAAGAGAGAAAGACGGGGATTCTTCCCTTAGCTAAGCTGCTTCCAGAAAAACTGTAATTTTTTTTTTCACTTCATTATGTAGTGAACTGACTCATCGCTATGCTGTGGTCTTCAGTGAAACATGGATACAGCAGCTGGCAGATGCACAGGTAAGGTCTCTCTGGGACATCCTCACCTGGTGAAGTGATGGCAGTGTGTCCAGCCCTGTGACAGCGATTGGCAGCCCAGAACAGAATCACAGAATATCAGGGATTGGAAGGGACCTCAAAGGATCATCTAGCCAGAGCAGGAACACCTAGATCAGGTCACACAGGAATTTGTCCGGGTGGACTTTGAATGTTTCCAGAGAAGGAGAAGGAATGTTTCCATAACAGCAAGGAGAAACATGTAGAAAGAGGCAGTCTGTCAGCTCTGGTGGACAGAGAGGAAAATAATATTTTGGAAAAGATGAAGTAATCCTGCTTCTGAGGTAGTGGGGAAGTCACAGCACCTCCACCATCTTGCTCCATCTCCGCAGAGCAGAATGGCACTTGATACATGAGCTGTTCCCTTCTATGGTCACATAATGTATTTGGTAGCTAGTGTACCTGTCACAGGTTTAAGAGTGCGTTAAGCCAGTGCTTGACACACTGATACAAAGCATGCATTGTATACTATGGTTTTCATGCACTTATCTGAGAGGGAAAAGTCAGCCTGTGAGCATACTTGAGTCTTGCTTCCCAGGCCCATGCTGTGCCTGAAGGACACTGTACACTCAATGAGAAATAATGCCTTCCTGTGTCATTAAGGAGTTCTTACAGCAATTTCCTGTTGGAGTAATCACCTTAGGTAATGGAGGTGTGCACTTCTGAAAGCAATTAGCCCTTGGGGTGAGCCATGCTGGGAGGCACCAGTCTCCACCAACAGAAAAGCAACTCCCTTTTGGATGTCTGAGCTTGAACACTAACAAAACTAATGCTGCCAGGGTCATCCATCACTTGAGGCCACCAGCCAAAATGCCTTCTAGGCATTAAAGGAGACCTTGCTGGGAAGAAGTTTGTTTCCTGCACTTGATACCATACCACATGGCAAAAAGAAAAAAAAAATACTATCTGGGTGATTGTTCTACTTGGAAGATACCTCTCTTCAGGACTATGCTTTCTGAATTTGTTAATTCAAAGATCCTCAGTCAGGAACAACCATCCAGGCACCCCAGGACTATTGGGGCATTCTGATTTGGAACTGACCTTCACATTTCACCCAACCTCCTTAATCCAACCACCTCCATTCATGCACATAGTAACATATACTTTTAAGTCCTTATGTTTATTCTTACAGTCTTTCAAACTTCTGTTGCAGCTGTATCATGCTCCAGGTAGAACTGAACTTTAAGTGCACATGGAGCTACTCCAAAGTGAGACTAAACAAGTGATGAGTGTTTGTGCAAATGGGAGAGTTAGAGTGCTAGTACTGGCCTGCAGGCCTAAAATGTCTTCCTCCTGCTCTAAGTTTTACCATCCTGGGTAAGCTCTTAATTACAGGAATAAAACCACAGTTTTATTTCCTTTCCCTTAGTTTTAAAGCTAACTCAGCTTACTGCAAATCGTATCTTTATGGCTCAGACCTTTGGACATATGATCACACTCTCCCCTCTCGTTTGATTCATTGTCTTATTTTCTAGACTTATCTTGCATCCTACAGTTGCTTACTTAGAATAGTTTGGGCTGGAAGCCACCTTAAAGATCATCTAGTTCCACCCCCCCTGCCATAGGCAGGGACACCTCCCACTAGATCAGGTTTCTCAGTGCCTTGTCCAGCCTGGCCTTAAACACCTCCAGAGAGGAGGCATCCATGACCTCTCTGGGCAACCTGTTGCAGTGTTTCACTACCCTCACTGTAAAGAACTTCTTTCTTATATCTAGCCTGAATTTACCCTCCTCCAATTAACATCCATTATTTCTAGCCCTTCCATCACATATCCTATTAAAAAGTCCTACCCCAGCCTTTCTATAAGCCCCCTTCAAGTATTGATAAGCTACTATGAGGTCCCCCCTGAACCTTCTCTTCACCAAGCTGAACAACACCAACCCCAACTCCTTCAATCTGGAAAAACTGTAAACAGAGTGTGAGTGCTTCCTGATCAGTCCTCCTTTAAACCTGTAGCCTGGGGAACTTGGCCCTCTTCTCGTCCTCGCATAGAAATGTTTGTTTTGGTCTATGACTTCAGTTTGCTTGGATTAATGAATTTGGTTTGTTTCATTCTGGAGGTGTCTTTGGCCATTGGTTACAAATTTCAGTGGCCTTTTCATGACGTATCCTCTGGTTGCTAATCGGTCTGGTTGTGGACTCGTAGCTTTGCAAACTGAGTATGGAAATGGTCTGTGGAAACCTACACTTGGCTCATATTTTCAATACAGAAACCCCAAAGTGCTTGACAGGTTTTTGGGAAAAGTAATGAAAATAGTATTTGAGACTAATAGAAAGAGTAACACAGAGCTGTAGCTCCAGACTGACCCTTCTCATCCAGGATGTCACTCTGACATCGGGCAGTGCCAAAAAGTGTTGGAGGAAAAGAGGAAAAACCTAGATTTGTCAAAAAGGATTCCAGAAATAGACTCTGGATGACCACTGCCTTGGCTGGCAGGCTGGTCTTTTCTGTGGCATCTCCAGAAGCCAAAGCATGGAGTGCTGCCGTCTGCTTGAGGCCAACATCTGCTTCACTTTGACCACTGTGATTTCTCTCCTCTATAAATCAAAGCAGAGGAATATCTATAGCACACACTCAGTAGTTTAACCCCTAAACAAACATATTAACAGAAGTTTCTACTTTGCTTTTCCATTGATAATTCATTTGAAATGTTTTTGGGTTTTTTTTTATCATTTCCTGAGTAATTTTTCTCCAGTAAAGACGGAGGAATTCCTGTCTCTTTACCCTGTCTTTTCCCAGACATTTCTTTGTCTCTAGTTAGTTTTGCTGCCTCTCTCTGGGACTCTTTTCTTATTCTTTTTTTTTTTTTTTATTGAGATAGAGTAGCCAGAACTGAAGACAGTTTGGTGTCACCTCATTTCTAAAGCAATGACTCTTTAAAATAGAGGATTATGACACACAAGAATATATACTACCTTTTTCTTCTTTTTCTTCCCCTTTCTATCAGGCAGCCCTGCAAGCATCAGCTGGCAGGGATCATCCTAGTGGATTGAGAATTTGTAAATAACACTATGCAAATCAGTGAAAGAAGGTGTGAATCTCTGTCTCTCACTCTTTTTTTTCAAAGCTTACACCAGGAGGCATCAGTTTAAAGTAGTACTTTTTTTTTTGTTTTTAAAGCATCAGCAGCATGTGTAAGGCCCCCTGTCCCATACCTGGTATGTTCTGTAACTGTGGATTTCTGAGAACTGGCTAGAACAGTTTCTTCATGAGCTAGCAAGGAAACCTCTGACCTGAGCTGTCTGAGAACCCATATCTCCATGAAAAGCTGTTCTAAAAAAAATAGTGTCTCTTCAAGCAGATAAGAACTGTCCTCTGACCTTGTGCCCTTCAATTTTCATTCCCTCACTTAATAGCACCACCATGTGCATCTCCTGAGAATGCAAATCCCAAGCTCTGAAGTTGTTCTGCAGCTTTTAGTAACGGTTACTGTGAGCCTGGGTTTGGGAATCTCCCAGGCTGACTTGTCTTGGTATTCCTGCAGGGGGATTGGACTAGATGATCTCTTCAGGTCCCTTCCAATCCCTGATATTCTGTGACTCTGTGACAATTTTATAAGTGTCTCATTAGCAGTCTAATCTGTTTACTCTCAGGAAGAAGAAGCAGGATCAAGGGCAGGAGAGGAAAGACATATCAAAATTAGTTTTAATAGAAAGAGTATTTCAGGTTTTATTTCCCTTAAATAAGTGTATTTATCACTCTTCTTTGAATGCTCCAAAGCCTTGTCAGAGTCACTCCCATTTTTGTGCTCAGACATGGCAGCACATTTTGCTTTACACCATTGCCTTTCATCATTAGGGAAGAAGTAATAACACAGGCCCCAAATTTAGTTTTAGTCTAAAAGGAAAACAGGCTGATTATTTGCTGCCTACACAATAGGATACCCTATAATCCTCTCATCTGTTAGGAGGGCAAAAGTTATTTATGTTAATCCTCAACCTAGATGTATGCATTAGAAGCTGTTATTTTTTTCACAATAGCTTCATTACGTATCTTTTGATACAATGGGATGTGGGTGACATTTGTCATGGGGTGTGGGAATGTGAATTTGTTTGCTTTGTGTGTAAGTTTGCTGTAGGCAAGTGCTGAAGGCTCAAAGCAGTAATTCTGCAGGTCACAGCAGCCACAGCACTCGCAAACACTGTCTGTTTTCATTGTACAAGATGAGTGGAATACAAAACTAAACACACTTCATTCACTGTAAAAATAAATTTTAGAGGTTCTTTAGGGACGTGAGAAATTAGTAGGAAAGTGAAATTTATTTTAAAAGATTTGACCTTCACTTTCATGATGTCTTGTTGGTCAAGGTGATTATTACAAGCCTTAGTGATTCGAATGTTTGATTCCCATTTTTTTGAAACACAAAGTGGGCTTAAAAACAGTGAGAACTGAAAATCAAATGGGTGGTTTGTTTAATGTGACTTCTGGCTCTTGAATCTTTATTCAGGGCACCTTTTTAATGCCCGACAGCAGATTTTTCAGAATTAAAGCTAAGCTTTTTTTTTTTCTTAATCCCTTTCTTCCAGCAGCTGGGGCTTTAAGAAGTACAGTCAATACNAAAGCAGTAATTCTGCAGGTCACAGCAGCCACAGCACTCGCAAACACTGTCTGTTTTCATTGTACAAGATGAGTGGAATACAAAACTAAACACACTTCATTCACTGTAAAAATAAATTTTAGAGGTTCTTTAGGGACGTGAGAAATTAGTAGGAAAGTGAAATTTATTTTAAAAGATTTGACCTTCACTTTCATGATGTCTTGTTGGTCAAGGTGATTATTACAAGCCTTAGTGATTCGAATGTTTGATTCCCATTTTTTTGAAACACAAAGTGGGCTTAAAAACAGTGAGAACTGAAAATCAAATGGGTGGTTTGTTTAATGTGACTTCTGGCTCTTGAATCTTTATTCAGGGCACCTTTTTAATGCCCGACAGCAGATTTTTCAGAATTAAAGCTAAGCTTTTTTTTTTTTTCTTAATCCCTTTCTTCCAGCAGCTGGAGCTTTAAGAAGTACAGTCAATACTTATAGAGAGAGCCTATAGACAGCAGTGGTGGTCAGCTGTCACATAACAACACACACATAATAGCATTGCTGCCCTCTCAGAGCATTGTATCTAATGTGTAAGCAAGAGATATACCTTTTTATAAAACCAACAAACAGCTTCAATATTATCCCTTTCTTTCTGAAATAAAAAAAAAAGTTTCAGGGAATAAATCATTGCTTTGCATAGTTTTATTTGAATCAAAAGATCTAAAGTATCACAATGATACTAGATCAGGTTTCTCAGAGGCTCATCAAGCCTGGCCTTGAATGCCTCCTAGGATGGAGCCTCCACCACCTCTCTGGTCAACCTATTCCAATGCCTCACCACCTTCATGTTGCAGAACTTCTTCCTAGTGTTTAATCTAAACCTGCCCTGCTCTAGTTTAAAACCGCTGCCCCTTTGCTATAACTAGAAAGAGTATTCCCATCTTTTCTTCTGAACACCCTTCTACCAGCAGAGAATTCAGTAACTATGACTTCCAAGCACTCACATTAAAGGAGTAAACATCCATGAGCTCAATTTTCTTCTAGCATCAAGGCTTACTTCCCCAAAGAAGAATGCTAGAGTGTTGGGAGAGCAACAGGACCAGAGGCAGTAGACATGAAGCACTGGAGATATCCTCTGAACTTCAGGAAAAGTTTTTTCATTGTTGACTGAGCCCTGCACAGGCTGCCCAGGGGTGTTGTTGAGTTGCCATCCTTGGAGATAGCAAAAAGCCACTTGGACATGGTCCCAGGCAACTAGCTCATTGGCCCTGTCTGAGCAGGAGAGTTGGACGAGGTGATGCCCAGAGGTCTCTTCCAACCTCAGTCTGTGATTCTGTGACTAATATAAAGTCAATATTGACCCGTTAGAACCTGGAACAGCACATCTGTGTTAACCACCCCATCTAACTTTCAGAAAGAAGTTAGATGTTCCTTGCTGTGTTGCGCTTATGCATTGTACACCATGCATGTGTTTCATGTTTAGGCAGGAGGCCTGTTTACAATAATTTAGCTGTATATTTTTACAGGCAAAATTTTGCTATTTGGATTGAACCAAATTCTTGTTCTGTGCCATGGAGAGGCAGGAGAGCAGTGATCTTTGGTCAGAAAACACTATGGGGAAAGAGAAATCACAACCTGTATTTTTGATGAAGTCGTCCTGATAAGCCCTCCATCAAAAATCTCTCTCAAACCAACAAGTGTAGCCACTATCAGCAGCCTTCTTTGAGGCAAACAGGAATGGCCTCGGCACATAACCCACTTTATTTCAGAACTGTCATTTCAGAGAAACTGAATTATTTAATCAGCAGTGACCTAATAACTTGTACACGGCAGGTGCAATGGGGCTCAGTGAAAAAATGATGTATGGACAGCCCTGGCTCAAGAGTCTGGGGGATGAATTGGGAAGCTAATACGGGATGAGCCAGCCAAAGAGATTATTTTCTTGCAGGGCAACAAGGAGAGCTCCACAAAGCTGTCTGAAATCCTGCCTTCCCAGAAACCCACTCCTTTAAGCTTGTGGACTGGATTCTTTGGCCCTCCTAAGGAGAACCAGGAAAACCTCTACTGAAGCTGCTGACTGGGGGCAGGTGCCAGCCAGTGTCCTGTACAGTGCATGGTATCATAAGCCTGTGACAGGTCTGCAATCATGCATAAAAATGTTAATGGAATGAGTTACTGTAACATTAATAAAATATTATCCTGAGGAAATAATCTGATTAATTCTGAGAGGAGTAGTGCTTGAGGCTGTCTCTACTGTTGTGGTGTTTGATAATTTGCTGCTGACACTGCAGATGAGACTCTGGCTCTCAGATGCCTGCCCCCGGGGAGGAAAGTTTGTCCAGGAGTTAGGACACGAGCCATGGAAATCTGGATTCAAGTCCTTCTCCAACACAGCCTTTTCTGGAGCCTCAGAAAGCCATCAGAAGTGTGGTTAAACTTGCTTAATTCAACCTGGAAAGAGGCAGAGCTGTGTTATGAGACAGTCATCTGGCTGCTTCTGCTTTAAAAGAGAGAACATTTCTGGAAGGCAGTTCTAGAGCCAGGAAGAGGAGGGCTCCTGTCACTCACGAGTCAACCTTGTGCCTTAAACTGCCTTATAAAAGGGCAGTCCTTTTTCCTTCTTCGCCCCATAGCTTCTCCTTCACACCCTGGCAATGCCCCACTAGCCCTGCTGCTATCTGGATTGAGGAAGAGGAATGACTGAACACCATGCCGTCAAAAATTGTGTCTTTTTAACTAAAATGAGTTTTTTTCCTTTGGCTTGCAGTGGGTGCTGGCACTAGGAAATGAAGTAGGGGCAATGGCCATATAGGGAGAAAGACTGACAGAAAATGAGAACTTCAGTAGATGCCTGGTTTTTAGCTGCTTGGTGTGATAGAAGGTGTGCCCTATCATCAGCCTCTCTGAGCTGTCCAAGAACACTCCTCTCCATGAAAGGGGAGGATGTGTGTGCTGCCAGAGAGATGGATTTTGCCCTAGGGTGGTGACATGCAGGTGCCCCAAGGAGGAGGTGGGAAAATGAATCTCCACCCCAGGTCCTGGAATGTCAACACAGACTGGGAATGTCTGGGATGAGCTTACTGCAGGTTAAGGGTGGCACCAAACCCATCATCAGCATCGGGTACCCACAAAACCATACCCAGCAGCATCATCAGCTCCAGAACTGCTTGAAGGCTGGCTAGGAGCTGCACCCTAGTAGACAGAGACAATGAAAGGATGGACACCAAAGAGGAATACTGTGGCTGTGAACTTTGCAGGTGAAGTTGGCTGTCCTAGTTGGTTGTGAATTTAGACAAGATCTTATTTGCCATAAAGGTAGCTTCTGCTGTGCTGAGAGCATAGGACACCACAGCCACTCAGAGGGACCCTAATTGCACCACTGCAGTTCTAATTTTTGACAGGTTCAGTCAAGGTCTGTGAGGAAGGTGTGGTATTTTAGCTCTCTTTCCTCAAAAAGAAACTCTTAAACTTTCTAGGATCATAAGAAGGTGTCTCAGCAGCAGGCAAAAGGAGAAGCTACATCTGAGCACATGCTTGTATTTTGCATTCACCTTACTAGAGAGGGTCTTACTTGCTGGACACTGTGGGAACAGAAAGGCACATTTCCACACACATGTGCATGCACACACTTGCCTGGAGGGAAGGCCCACGCTCCTCCCTAAGTCTACACCTAATGGCCAAATAACCTTCTTCTGCAAGTAACATCATTATATGAGATGGCTCCAGCCACGAAAAGAATTAAGGTTATTTGACCAAATAAGGGCAGAGACAAATCCTTACCCAGCCCCACAGCTAGATTTACAGCAGGTCAGGACTTTGAGCCACAGATTGCAGAGAAGCCCTTCCCTTCATCACTGCTGTGGAGCCAGAGTATGGGTGGCATGCTGTCACGTCAGTGTGGTACCATGACTCATCACCGCAGTGGCTCAGCTGGTCTGTGTGTTTGCTTTAATTTATCCCAGGCTGCTTCTCACATCGAGTTGTTTTGTAAGTTTGAGAAAGTTTGCTTTCCTCTTCATTTCTCCTTTCATTGCACAGTTCATCCCATCTGGGCCTGAAAGTCAAAGCACTGAAATGTTGCAATAACAGCTGTACTCGCAAGGTTTCCATCCCAGCTGATAATTAAATGCAGGATATATCAAGAAAAACTCATATCTAGAAAAGACAAGTCCAGCTGTTTAAAAAAAAAAAAAAAAAAAAGCTGAAATAAACATCTGAGTCTGTAGATGCCTGTGCAAACCAAAGCTGTTCTCCTGATCTCAGGCTGAAAATCTAGCTGAGGTCATGGAGGAACTTGTCTATTGTTTAAATGTGCTGGTGCCTAACCCTTGCAAGAATTTGTAGTTTTGTTAAGCAGCTATTGTCAGGGACAAAGTGTCCACAGCCAAAGCTGTCACTCCTGGCATCCATCATCCAAAAGGACTGATTTTCTCCAGGCACTGACTGAGCTTGTGAGCTTGCAAGCTTGCCCTGCCTCTGCTGCTTCCCAGCCTGTGAGCCAGTGCAAGGGCATGGATCAATGTTTGTGGTCCCAGAGCTGGAGGAGAAGGTGATTTACTCAAGGCTGAGTGAGGGATGGGGTTCACCCTGAGCCAGCTGGCCTCAGCTGAGGTAGAATTGACTGTGCTTGCATGTTATTGATAGGAAAAGACCCACTTGATTATAGGTTATGTCTGTCATCTGTCATTCTGGTTTGCACAGTATGGAGAGCTGAGCAAAATGTGATCAGAGCAGCTGATGTGAATGAATGTTTATTTTTCTTCTGTTTGGTTTGGACTTTTGTTGGTTTTAATTTGCCTCTAGACTGCAACACAGTGATCAGAAACCTCAGTATGGGTTACCACCGTGCAGTCCTCCCAGCAGCAGCAAAGGGGGACAGTAGGACTTGTGTGGGTACATCTCCCCTCAGAAGTACCTGTGTCACATCCCTGGTTTCCATGGTCCATCTGTGAGCAGCTCTGAAAAATCCCTAAAAGCTTGAAATGGTCTGGGACCTCCTCTCTTGAAAGACCACATGAGGTTATTGTGGGGGTCACACTTCAGTGCTTCAGCTGAAGAGCAGTGGCCTGGATTTGCTGTGGTCAGCCTGGGATCCAGGCTAGTAATCAGGCTTCCAGGGTCACCCAGCTCTCCCAGCATAGCTCACTGGGCAGTGCGCACCAGACTGCAGGGCATCCAGTGCTTAGGTCCAGGCATGCAGAAGTTCTCTGACCTCCCACCTGTAGATGGAAAGCATTTTCAACATGAGTGCTCTTTCTTCCTTCAGCCCGTAGAATCTTGATCTAGTAGTTTTTGGACCATATCTACTCCTTCATGAGTAAGGTGCAAAAAGAGATCATTTGAAGGGAGAAATGGCCAGGGGTAGGGAGGCAATTTGAAGGGGATGTTGCAAATTAGTGCTTCAGTGGAAGATGCAATGTTGTACGTGCACTTGAACTCTTAGAGAAGCGTACTTCATAAATCAAGGAAAAGCTTCCCTGAAAACAAAATGTTGTAGCAAACAGGGGAGAAGATGGATAAACACTCATGTAGTTCATGGCTACCTCATTCTTCACAGAATCAACCATTTACCTCAATACTGAACTGCTCAGCAGAAATTAAAAGGAGATGCATCTGGCCTTTGTGGTTGTGAAATGAACTTTGAAAAAAAAAGTGGATCAAGTGCAAACTGCCACTGGCTTTTCTTCCTAAGTCTTCAGCAGTCTTGCAACCACAGTTTCGAGAGAGGCAATTAACTCCTTAACCTAAAGATGTGCATTGACATGCATCATTGTTAACGGTTCCCTTGCTAATCACTTCTGTGGTCTTAATCAGCTGACACATGCATTCCTCAACTCCAGACGGCTTCTCAGACAGCCAAAAAGTAATGACCCTCCTCTAGCACAGCCCCTGCAACACTTCCCTAATGCTTTCCATGTTGCACATGTTTTCTTAATGTACAAAGTTGTGGTATATTGAATTTGTGGGGGCAGTATAGAATTAATACAAAAACAAATAACACTGAATCTACCATGCTGATTTTATTACTCTAGTCTGTATTTTGTTTGTTCAAAATCCTTCTTCTTTCTCTTCATTTTTTAATTTTTTTTTTTACTTCAGTGATCAAGCTGACAAATTCCCAAGCTCTTACGCAGGAGTTCTGAAGAGCTTGGGGGGTTTGCTGGAAAATTTAGTCTGTGCTCACAACCCTCTCGAGACAGAAGTCCGAATTCTCCTTTCAGTTATAAACTGTAGATGACAGGAGACTTCAGCAAGAACCTCAATCAGACTGTTATCACCTCCAGTAACTTCCCCTTCTTGGTGAGGCTCCAGGAGATCAGTTGTCTCCTGACCTAAAATAATTTCCCCAGCCAATGCTTAACTTCTGGCTGTCCTGGCTCCTGTAAGGAAAGAAGGTCCTTGAGTTGCTGTTGCTGTCCTGGAAGAAGGTTGCTGACATGATGCTTTTGATGTAGCTGGTAAATATTGCCATTAATCAGCCTTGCAGGGTTTGGGCACTGAGATTGGAGCATGACTGGCATTTTTTAAAGTAAACATGAGGATTTAGTGATAGTAGCTGCTGCCACATATGTTAGCCTAGCTTTCAGCACCAGTGGTGATGACTGGTGTGAAATCCCAGGGGAGGCTATAAACTTTCAGAGCAGAAAAAGAAGGCCCAATGGATATGAATGAGAAATACACCATACACTTCTTAATCCTTCTTAATTTAGGGCTAACTGGAGGACCAGGTAAGCTACATTTTGGTTCCAAATTGAAGCACAAGCTAATTAATGCTTTTTCTTCCATAATGCAAATGGAGAGGAGAGGAGAGGGGAAAGAAGAAAATGAAATATAAAAGAGAAGAGAAGGGAAGAGAAGAAAGAGAAAGAAACGTGGCAATAGTGTATGGTTGGTGGTGTCCTTTCAGTTACATCAGAACTGAGACTAAGAAGGAAAAGGTTTTCAGTAATCGAAGACATCACTGGATCTGAATCCACAGACTGAGACTTTGGCAGCATTTGAAATGTCAGCCTGCATCCTGTTCTCCATTCCATCTATCTCCCTTATGTCTGTTTTCCACAGACAGAGACAAAGCTCTTGTCTGCATTCCCCAGCCCCCTGCCACTGCCCCACAGATCTGTATCGCAGGTTGTGCCCCACAATGGCCAAACATGAGCCTGAGTGCCTAATATCCAGTGTTTTCAAACCAGAGCTGACCAGGCTGCCTACTACCCTATGACACAGTGCTCTCAGAAGTGGCATGGTGCCTCCATATGCCTCCAGCTTGAAAACCTCTGGCATTGTCAGTTGACAGCAGTTATCTTCTACAGCAGTCTTTTTCTTTTATAGTATCTTTGATGTCTTTGATTAGTGCTTAAGTGTCTTGTTTGATGGTGTCTTTTTTGATATATGCACATAGAACTGTTGAGGGTGCACCAAGGAACACTTTGTCATTCAACCTAGTATGTTTGATTGGAAGAGGTTGCTGAGATAGGCTTGATTTGAATTGGTAAAGCACCGGCTTTTACTGGTAAGGGAAAAACTGTTCTGAGATTTCTGCATGTCCTTTGCTGGCTCAGGTTCTCAGTCAGGGATATCTATGTTTAGGAAAGTGAGGTGACAATGCGACAGTCAATTTTTCCTCCTGGGTGCTCTGCCAGAGCAATACCAGAATACCCATCACTCCTAAAGATGAACCAAGCTCCATCTATTCTGCTTCACAAGGTGGGATGCTGAAGTTCCCAAAATCTAGACCCAGCCCTGCAGTCGGACATGGGGCAGGTGTCAGTGGGTTGTGAGTTCTGTCTGGCACCATGGTCCCATGGTGAGGGATGGTCTGAGTGTACTCACTGGGAACAGGTGCCCCAGGCAGCACTCCAGGAGAAACAGATGGTCAATAATTCAAAGGATGGAGGTTCACTCACTTCACCATCCTGCTGCTTTAGCCAGTCTTGTCTGGGCAAAGGCATTTGTGGTTTTGAAGGAAATGAGAGATATTTAACACCCAGGAATGATCTTGGCTATGTAATTTCTTGCTGGAAGAGGTGAATTGGCAAGGTCAATATAACCGGCATAATTGGGTCCAATTTCTTTAAACATGCTGCCCTGTATAATGAGCCTTTTACTGCCAGGTTGTTGAGTCACAGATGCGAAAGAAAGAAGCCCAAAATAAACAAATTAATGAAGGGTTTTAACTGGCTCTCCTTTGGATCCATTTTTAAGCATGTCTTTAGCTGTAAGAACATTCTGAATTAAAAGCCCTGCCTCTATTCTGCATAATAGCATTTGGCACTTCAGTGGAGTTCAGCATTCAAAGTTCAAAGAATAAGCTTGGGTTTGGATGTATCCGTAGGTATATTGTCAGCAGTAGTTGATTTTTTAATTTTTTTTTTGCAGGGCCCTCAGCATCCACAGTTGTGCAAAGCACGTGAGCTCGTGTTGGCCTTAAATGAAAGTGGCAGCTCTCGCAGCCAAGTGCTGTTCACAGCGCCAGCACGGATAAACCTCTCTTTCTTCCTCGAGGGCAGCCCCAGCTTCCTAAAAGTGCCAACCCACACAGTTTGTATGAGAGTGTGAAGCACAGACCTCTGTGCTGTGGCTGAAACACGCTTCCCCCCAACCCTTGTTGCTTCTTGGCTCCTTCACTGGAGGAGAAAAGTGGGTTTGAGCTGTCTCAGCTAAACAACTCAGTTCTGTCTGTTGAGCAAAACCTGACATATTTGTGAATGTCCTCTGAGATGTTCAGATATGACCCTAAGTGAGATTTCCTCACTTTTATAGGCTCAGGGACAGGGACAAAAAGAATCCAACCCATCTCCCTGCCATCACAGGTTTGTTTTCATTCTATTTCCTCCAGGAAAAGTCACATAAGTTGGCACAGTTTAGAGTCAAGGTGAAACTTTCCTGCCTGTATAAGGAATTGTTGCTTTTATTTCCATCAAAATGGCAGTCCTACTTTGCTGTGGTGGCACAGATGTCACCCACCACTGGCAGCTCACGTGCCACTTCAACAAGATGCACTGCCAAGGCTGAACTATCCCAGTACCTACTATCTTCAGGAGTCCCTTCTCCAAACCCAGAAGGCAACCTCAAATCTCTCCAACTACTTAAACTAATAAAGCTTTGTTTCCCGGGTAGGGGTGGTAAAAAGGATAACAGATATCCCTCCCAGCTAGGGTTTATGCACCCCCCACATCCCTGCTCCCTCCTTTGTGGCTCTAGCAATGGGAAGGTCTTGATGAGATTTTTCTTCCATTTCCAAGCAGAAATGGGTTTCATTCAGCCATCAAAGTGCTCATGGGTCTATGTGGCCAAGATGTGGCAGCCTGTCTCCTGCACCCACCAGGCTTCACGCATCTTTCTTCCATCTTCAGCCATATTTCTCCAACTTGCAACAATCTTAAGGTGGACAGGAGTCAAACAGATTTGGAAAGAATTTATAATTTTTGCCATGTTCCCTGCTGCAGTTTATTGTGCAGCTGTATATTTGGGTATATCTGAGCCCAGAAGCCACCACCAGCTTCAGCTGCAGGCCTGTCTTCAGGCTACATGTGGCAAACTGCAGCCTAAAGCTGCTCCAGAACACCTTCCTTGGAGTCATGGCTGGTGGAGTCTGTTGGATGCTGACAGTACACTCATGCTTTTACTGTAGAAGTGTGAATTTTTTTCTAATTGAATCAATTTCTTTTGAATCCATAAAGGCTACTATTTAATCAGCAGTATTAATCTATTGGTGGGCAGGGTGAGCTGTGCCCTTCCTCCTCCTGCAGCACCCCATAGGTGGGTGGCCATGGGCCCTGTGGGCACCATAAGGGGAACTGGAGCTCACTTAAGTCAGAAAATGTTGTCAGAGCTCAGCCCAGTGTATTGAAGCAAATAGCAAACTCTCCCAGACAGCATAAATAAGCCGTCACTTTGAGGAACTACATAGATGAAAAGCAGGCAGATTGGAAAATTATCTAAAAATAGAGGAGCAAAGATTAGCAGCAGAAGAATCAGCTCAGAAGCATCAGGACACTTCTGGGCTTATTCAAATCAGAAGTCCTTAAAGGAGGATTGTGAAGATGTTGAAAATACACAACCAGCTCTACACATTTCTGGAGCTTGCCTGAACACCAGGAGAGCACCATGTTCCCAGCAGGGCACAGGGGCTGCCTGGGAACTCTTAGCATTTTTGATGAGTGTCATGAAGAATTTTATTATCGTGGAAAGAGATATGATTGTTTTTGCAATAAAAAAATTCCCTTAGTCAGTAACTGCTGCCCAGCACCAAGAGGCAATTCAGCTGTCTTTAGCTGTCATTTTAGAAGACATATGGCAGGAACAAGATCAGCCCCATACCGCCTTTCATATCAGGAAAGTTTCCCACTAATAACAGGTTTGTCTTTATAATGTGTGTATTGGAATGAAATAATTTGAGCTATGTGGGTTTTTATGAGGCACTCTAGAGACAGGAGTAAGTAGAAATTTCTGACCAGCTCCTCCTTCTGCCTTCACCTCCTCCTACCCAGCTTTAGGAATAATGAATACAAATAATTCCTGTTGTACATGTGTTTTCTCCTGCCTTTCCGTGATCCTGTTGGGTTTTGTTTTGAAAGCATCATTCATAAAATATTTATAACTTTATTAATTCACCTTAGCTCCTGAGTGCATGTTTTTTGTGCCTCATTTTTCCTTAGGTTTTTTACTATGCCCACTAAAACAAGCATCCTTTGTGGGGGGATTGTAATATTAGTCTAGTAATAATACTGTTGTGGGAGCTTGAGAGTAGGGCAGCCTTTGTTTCCTTCTGAGTGATGAAATTTCCAAGCTGACACTTCTCTTGAGGTTACTGTTCCAGTCCCCTCCACGCTGTCCTTGAGCACAAGAAGTTTCTCCCTGCTGCTGTAAGAGTGACTTGGCTGTCCAAGCACTTCTGCTGTCAGATCTCTCTCTGGTCACTAAGGGCCCTGATACAGATGAGCTGAATTAATAGTTGACTGCTGATACAGGAGGGAAGATCACATTCCCATCCATTCTTAGGTCCTCTCCATGTCCTCCTCCAGATCCCAGTCTGCTCCACATACTCCCCACAGCCCTGATTCTTATTGCACTGACTTTGTCACTTGTCTGATTGCAGGATAAGCCAATTCAGCTCACTAAAATAACAGAGCCATGAGCTCTTAACTCAGGTGGAATTGTCTTGTGAAACTATACCCTCCAGCTAAAAGTACAGCTGTGCATTAAGCTGTGTCTGGGCACAGTTTGCACTGTAACAAGAAGGAGTATAGAGTATGCAAACTTTAGTTTCTTAAAATGGGTTCTGGAGGCTATGGAAAAACATGTCAGCACTGGATCTGAAACCATCTGTACTTTATCATCTGCTAGATGATGTGATCTCTGAGAACTGACTTCTATGTCATTTGTCAGTGGGACGCTCGTGAGTTTCCATTTCTGTGGAAGAGCTTGGACAACTCTCCCGCAGAAAATGGACACCAAAATGATTTTCCCCTTTCTGGCAACCCAGATAATTCCCCTGTCAGTTCATCCTGCAGCTTTAGATAGGCCAACCCCTTTGGTCATCCTGCATTCCCAGCCACAGAGCTGCTATCTTCTATGCACCAGGATGTTCCACAGGCTGTGATCTAGAGCAGGCTATATACAATGCAAGTGAGAAATTCCTAAGAGGGAGGTGTTGAAGTCCTTTCTATTTTTTGGCTTGATCTTACTGTCTCTTGCACACACCTTTTATTAGTGAGAGGGCACAGCAGATAAGCTGTCACAGTATGTCTGAGCAGTGATTACAGGGGCTAAGGATGCACCTGAGAAGTCATAGAACTACTTTTCAAAAGTGCTTTAAAGATGAACCATACTTTTTTTGTGATGCATTCTCAGTTTTGTGACCAGTCTTTTGCCATACAAAGGAACAATGACACCTGCCAGGGATTGCTATTGCACTCCTGGTATTGTTTAGCAAAGTAGAGGAACTGAGTTTATGAAAGCCTGTGCTGGCAGTGAGTGCTGAGCACTGCTGTCCTTCCCCGTGTGGGGTGAGCCTCTTTGCACCTCCCTTTCAATGGGGACAACAGTTACCTACAGCTTGTCTTCTTGTGCTTGTGAGACTGCATTCATTAGAGTTAGCAAAGTACACAGGCAACTAGATAAAAGAGAGATAAGATCTCGGTTTCATTATTTGAAGACCCAGATCAAAGAACCAAGGGCAGCCTTAATTTGTCACTAGAGGTATACACCTGCAAGCAATGTCCTAATAGAAATCAAGCAATAAAACCACTGACAGTAAAAACAACAATGAAGGCAAGAAAAAAAGTTTGCAGCTGGTCAGTTGGAACACAATGAAAGAAAGAAAACCGAAAAACAACCTCTGACACCAGTTTGCCTCTGACACTTTTAACCCACTTGTTGAAGAGGCTTTTAAAACAAAAAAAAAAAAACCCCAACACTGCACAGGATATATAATTTGGAGGTTTTTTAAAAGGAAATGAGGAAAAGGAAATAAAGGCTTCCTCCTCTCATAATAATGGCACCCTTTGGAGGAAGGAGGTTCTAAGTAAGAAGTTAATGATTGAACAATAAATTCCTGGTGGTTAAGGAAGGGGTGAAGCACAAATCTGTCCCTTCCACTCTGACAGCCTTCAAAGGGTGTCAGGCCTAAAGCTACCAATAAATTTCCCCCCCTCCCTAGCAGTATACTGTTGTCTTCATGCCCCAGTGTCTCAGGTAAATGCCTTCACATGATATTATGTACAAGCTGACACGTTTTATGCATCCCCTCGCATTCCTGTAAGGTTAAGAAAGGGCATTCCCCCGGAGAGAAGTTAAAAAGATGCAGAAAGGTAGGTCACAGTTATCTGAAGGGAGAGAAGAAGTGATGCAGACTTTTCTGAGGAGGGAGCCCTAAGTACTGGGATAATTGTCTGCACCCCGACCTCCGGGAGGCAAACATAACTCTGCCAGGGCTTGGTCCATGGAGAAGCCATCATTTCCCACCTCAGACACCATCCATCAGTATGACATGACAAGTTTCCTGCTTTGTAAGGTACTTCAAGACAGACATGATAAGCCGCTGTCTGGAAACCAGCCACCTAAAGAGAGAGGAGAGGTGATGAGGAGCTGCTGGTCACGTAGGACTGGAGTTGTAAATCAAAGCTGAATGTCAGGAAAAAGGGATTTTTCCCTTGAAGCAGCAGAGGGACATGCTCTAGCTTTAATCTGTCAAATAATCAAGCTTTCTTCAGCCAGTTTCAGTGCCTAAGAAGGAAACACCAAAGTGCTGTGGCTCAGTGGGTTCAGGGGTGTGTGTTAAGGATCATGGTGGTGAGGAATTGAGGCAGATAGGTAAAGCAGACGTGAAAGAGAGTAGTCAGAAAATGTAGTGGTATCACTTAACTCTAGGAAACTTGCTTTTATTAGATTTATAAGGAAACACTTTAAGAAAGGGGAGAAAAAGAGACCACCAACATAGCAAATGCAAGAGAAACTAATGCAAAGAAATGAGTTTTTATTATTTTAACAAACATTGGTGGGGATGGGATTGAAACAACCCCCTTAATCCAAACCCTCTATGCTAGGAAGTTGATCAAATTTCCTAGCTGGCCAAATTTCTCTGCTGGCCTCAGCTCCTCTGAAGGGCTAACCCAAAGCCCTGGAGATGAACAGTGGGAACTTGAAGAACATCAGGAGTGGATCCAGCTCTGTGTGGCTTTGGCTTGGTTCCTACCAGACACAGTAAAAGAGGGGAGAAATTAAACCTGCCAAGGCTGGAAAGGATTGAGACACCAGTGGGGATCCTCTCAACTAGCTGTAGCCATTTGAAAGCGTAGTGTACAGCTCTCCCTTGCTGTCTCATCTCTCTTTATTGTGTCTGGAGCCACAAATACCTCCAAAAGGTGATTCGTCCCAACTGCTTGAGGTGCCTCTGGGCTATCACATCACATCTCCTCCCAGTCTGCTGTCAGAGCCCAGTTTTATCACCACTTGCACAATCACTCATAGTGGCAGATACCCACAATCTATGAAGATTTTCAAGACAAATTCTGGCCACACTGGCAGGAAAGTTTACCCCAGAATCTGCACAGACTTCTCCATCCCATTGTGTTAGACCTAATATTCCCATATAACTCCACACAGATCTCATGCGCACCGTACCTACCCTTAGCATCCTCTCATACAATCTCTGCTGTGACAACTTGAAAATCTTCCCTCCAAAGCAAAAAGGAAACCTTGTCCTTTCGCATGAGCATCTTTCCACTGACCATAGAGGACAGACAGAGCCATCAAACACCCTACTTACTGATAGTAAACATTAATTGATACCAGTCCTGTCCAGAAAGATGAGCCATTCATGCACAGCCAACTGGCAGCACTGCAGTGCTCTTTAATGGAGTAGCATTTCTCTGGCTCTTAAAATAACTCTAAAACTAACAACACCTCTAAGATGTCTGTCCTCAGTATTGCAATAAACCTGGTGCTTCATCCACAGGATTATGTGCTGCAGAGGATTGAGTCTGGTCTGGGATTTCAGATCTTCCTGTAAGGTCAACCCAATAAACACCTTTCACAAGCAAAGGCATCAAGGCTCAGATGGTGACGAGGAAGCATGGGGAATGAACTATGGGAAAAATGAAAAGAGGGCTGGTTGACGTATCATCCCTTTAATTGAAAAGCTGCTCAGTTTTTCTGTGTGATGTTGAGGCCTTACCTGTGACCAATAAATTGTGATTGCATTGTCAGGAGGGTAAAAGACTCTCTGAGTGTTTCCTGTTCCATACTAGATAGGTCATGTTTATGGCAGAAGAAGGGTGTCTCTTGCAATGAGCTGTGCTGTTCAACCTCTGAGTGCCCAGGCCTTTTGACATGAAGGGCATGTCTGAGCTTATGGAACTGCAATATCTCTAGGGGGCAATTCTTCACACCCAGCTTATCTGGCCTTTTGAAGATAGTTCAATGAGAAGTACAAAGAGTTGGCTGAGAAAAAGGTTGCAATATGAAATAAATTCCTAAAAATAACAGACTGGCATATAACTCTCTCTCAGTGCAAGTCCATCCCTTCATGCTGCCTCCCCACACCACAACAATTAAGAGACTGTATTTCAAGAAAAATAAAGAGGGATAATTGAGACTGCTACCAGATGCAGTGTACTATTCAGGAAGATATAGTGCAATAAGTTACTGCAAAAACATGAGGTACATGTGCTCTCAATAACTGCAGTATTTGCACCCATGTTCTGAGATAAATTTGGCAAGAGCAAGACAGTTTCCACTTCCTCAGCTGAAGGTAAACTTCTTTACCTCAACTGCAAGGAAAGAAGATCCCCCCAAGGACCTTGGTTATGCCACTGCTCTCTTTCTGTCACAGCTCTGCACCCCTGCCAAATGCTAATGATGCTGCTGGATCTGCTCCTTCCCTAGGAGACAGAGAAGCCAGTGGTAGCAACAGATTGTCAGTGTCACAGACATTTTTCTTATCTGCTTTTAAGAAAGAGGAATACTGAAGCACTGCGTGTTATCTTAGTTTAAACACAGCATTTTTTCTTCAAAACAAGTGTGCATTTTTCTGTGAGTTTATATTTTTCACACCTTCCTCCACATTTATTTCCCTCTTGGTTTTCATCCTTTTCTAGATGTGATGCCTTTCACTAAGGAGTATTATTCTTATGTAAGGGCACCATGTGCCCTTATACTCTATTCCCTTATAGAAGACCTGGTGTAAACATACCAAAAGGCCAGGCTTGATGAGGCTCTGAGCAATCTGGTCTTGTTAAAGATGTCCCTGCTTACTGCAGAGGAATAGGATTGCATGACTTGCAATCCTTGCAACTCAACACATCCTATCTTTCTGTGATACTGCCCTTCCTTTGGCTTTCAGGTCCTGACAGCACTTGAACCAATCTCTCCCATGCTCCCATACTTTTGTTCTTGTGGGTGTTTAGACAGAGATGGAAGAAAGACATTCCTTCTTACATGCTTATTATTCTCCTTCAGATGAATATAAATGAAAAGGAATCAGATAATTTATCAGATCTGATTAGCTCTGTGTGAACAGGATACAGATTGTGCCTGAATGAACAAATGCTGATAAAAAACAGTATTTGAAGATAATAGAAAACTCTCCTTTATACTATCACATCTCCTTTTATGTGCTTTCAACCAACATTCAAGCAGATGAATTTTCCTACCCTTTTTTCTTTTTTGGCCAGAAAATAAACCTGCAAAATGAAAATCATGTGAAAGCACATCTGATAGTGATCACCTGGAGAGTCTCACTGGCAAGTCTGGTGGGACAAGATTGAAACCTCTTTTATGGTCTTGGAATTGTTTGGTCTGGGAGAGGATAAATATGAATGATACCACCAATTATGCAGATCACATTTCAGGTAATAGCCAAATTGTAAATAGCTTCATAGTTCCTACCTAACTCATGAATGAGAAAATAGCTTAACTGAAAAACCAAAACTGTGGCTTTCCAGATTCCCTTCTCAGTTCTGTTTGGCAGCTGGAAGAGGAAAGTGTTAGGCTCAATTACAAATACCTGACACAGCCTGCAAGAACAGAACTTCTGATCCCAGCCACGAGTGCTGATAATCAATTTTCATGGAGCAGTATTTTCACTATTCAACAGTTTGATCTGTCATCCATTTTGAACTGACCTCTCTTTTTAAAAAATTTCAGGTAACATTTCTTAGCCAGGAATGCCTCACCCATGAATACAGAAATATAATAGCATAAATGGTCACCAGATGAAGGATTTGAATATCTGGAGCCAAATATTTGCATCTCTGTGATAGGGATCTAGCTAACACAAGCACACAATTTACATATAAATTTTTGACACTAAGTGAATTAATCTAAAATAACTATCGCATTTTCCTACTCTATGGGGCAGAAGTACATACATTTCTCCCCATCAGATGAATAGGAAACTTTGGCAATATTCACCTGCTTTTTGAGACACCTATCGGGCAATGGCTGGAGCCACCATAGGGCATGTTTCTGAGTCCACATTGACAAGGGGGCCCAAACTTCTTTTAGCAACCACATCAGCAGAAGACAAAGCTGCAGGCAAAAGTCATTTATTTTCATCTCTGCAACCTGCAGCCCTTTCTACCTGTTCACAGTCTGTTTAGCATATCACATGAATGTGAAAGCATGTAAAACCTTGGCAAATGCAGCATCAGTTTTAAATATATCAGAGTATAACTAGTTAAGGAAAACATGCTAACTGGCACCACAATGTTCACATGCATTGATACCATTTTTGTCTTTCACAGTCAAGAAGCTTAAAACACTGAAAAGCATTAGTAAAAGTAGGATGGGTAAGCATTACATAGTTGAGTATTTAAATGTCTATTTATATATTTAAAGGACAAGACACAGAAAAACACACAGACACACATATACACTTGTATATTCATATTGCTGAAATTACATAGCAAGTCTGGGGATTAGACCAGAAATAGAACGCAGATCTCCTGACGCAAAACTTTTTGCTTTAACCATTGGAGAATGCATCACCATAGCCCTACAGACTATCAGGTTAAAATGTAAGAGAAAAAGAATCACAGAAACTTCAAATCAAAGCATGAAATTGAAAATCCATCAGATCCGTAAAATGAAAATTCTCTCCAAAGGAAAATTCTGACACAATCACATTTTCTCATGAAACTGGAGCTGGAAACAAGGTCATTCTGGAAAAAAAAAAAAGAATAATAATAATAAAAAACCACCTCTCAGCCTCAGCCACTTCAATAAGAGAGTCTGAAGGGTTTTGACAGGTACTGTGTCTAAGCCAAAAAACCCTAGGGCTAGATCCTCCACAAGAATTGTAAAAGTTAAAGGGACGTTGTCAAAGTTGGTAGACCAAACATCTGAGTTCTTTAAACCCAGAATAATACAGATAGGTTCATATTTTTCTTTATTAAAAAGAACAGCTGAAAGATATTTATGAAGAGTATGGTGACATAGTTTGCTTGTTTGTTTTGTAACTAGGGATAGGAGGCTTTGCCACTTTTTTGCTGGATCTTTAAAGACTTCTCTTACATTGTAGGTTGAAAGATAAATTTCAAATTAAAACTTAGGCATTTTCTTTGCTTATACTGTTATGAA
>VZTY01015111.1:271087-285532 GCA_013400935.1 Turnix velox
AGAACGCAGATCTCCTGACGCAAAACTTTTTGCTTTAACCATTGGAGAATGCATCACCATAGCCCTACAGACTATCAGGTTAAAATGTAAGAGAAAAAGAATCACAGAAACTTCAAATCAAAGCATGAAATTGAAAATCCATCAGATCCGTAAAATGAAAATTCTCTCCAAAGGAAAATTCTGACACAATCACATTTTCTCATGAAACTGGAGCTGGAAACAAGGTCATTCTGGAAAAAAAAAAAAGAATAATAATAATAAAAAACCACCTCTCAGCCTCAGCCACTTCAATAAGAGAGTCTGAAGGGTTTTGACAGGTACTGTGTCTAAGCCAAAAAACCCTAGGGCTAGATCCTCCACAAGAATTGTAAAAGTTAAAGGGACGTTGTCAAAGTTGGTAGACCAAACATCTGAGTTCTTTAAACCCAGAATAATACAGATAGGTTCATATTTTTCTTTATTAAAAAGAACAGCTGAAAGATATTTATGAAGAGTATGGTGACATAGTTTGCTTATTTGTTTTGTAACTAGGGATAGGAGGCTTTGCCACTTTTTTTGCTGGATCTTTAAAGACTTCTCTTACATCGTAGGTTGAAAGATAAATTTCAAATTAAAACTTAGGCATTTTCTTTGCTTATACTGTTATGAATAAAATCCAGTGGGGGAAAAAAAGTGAGTTAAAATGGGACACAGAGAGGGGGCAGGGGGGAAAATGTTTATTTTTAAGTGCAGCATGGCATCATTCTGTTATCAAAATCTGGCATGAACTGGTTTTCAGAAGTGCTGAGAACCAACAGCTCCTTTGAATTCAACAGGAGATCTGAGCACTCAGCAGACTCTCAGGGAAATCAGGCCACACATTGCTTTAGCTTCCCAAGACTTACCCCTGCAACAATTTATTCACATGTCCTGCTTGCAATTCGTGTTTACTCCAGCTGGAGTTAATGGGACACTTTATTGTCATTTCTCATTGGTGTCTGGGCAGATACTAGTGGCTAGATACCCAGATTAGTGTAGACGTCACCCATGCAAATAAAAATGAATGAAGACTAAGGCCCACAGTGTGAGCCAGTCACACCAGGCTCCAGTTCATGAAGGAAACAGGTACTTCTTAGGCACAGGCTTCTCCTTCCAAGTACAGCATATAAACTAGAACACAGGAGCATTCAAGAGCTCAGAATGCTGCATCATGTCCTAGTAGAACCCAGGGAATGTCTTTTTGGGCTTTGACAAGTTTGCTGCTGATGGTTTGAAGAGACTTGTGTGCCTCATCCTTCAGTTCAACAGGATAGGCACTCAGGGTGTACCTGTGAACATTAAGAAGAAGGATGTCTTCATCTTCTAAACTCCAAATCTCATCCCTCATCCCACCATGAGGCTGCTTGGAAAGGTAACAGCATTGCCCAAAGCTGCGAGTTAAGCAGTGATGTATGTGCATTATGGGAGCATCTTGGCCCATAATGTCTGCAATGATGCAGAAGGCCATTGCAGGATCTACACAGAGAGATCTTCCTATGGGAATGGAAGTGATGGACTGACACCCATACCCTCAGTTTCCAGCCTCATATTTTTATCAGCAAAATGACATAGTTCTTGACAGTGGGGAAGCTGATGGAAAGGACAAGTCTTATGCTTTCCATTCTCAGAGATATTGGCTTAAGCCTTCAGATTGTGTCTCCTCATCCATTCTCCAAGCAATAAGTGCTTGAAAGTCTGAGACTCCTTGTCCATTCTCCTATCAAGAAGTGACTGAAAGTCTTTCAGTAAAACATCAAGTCCCAAATAGAAAACATGACCAAGTGTCAGTGATTATGTCAAGTTATACCAGAAAAATCATTAAGAAGAACAAGAACAGCAGAGCTGTGCCTGAAGCCACAGGAAATGATGAAAAATCTGGATTTCACAGAATCACAGAATGTCAGGGATTGGAAGGGACCTCAAGAGATCATCTAGTCCAATCCCCTTGTTGGAGCAGGTATACCTAGATCACATCACACAGAAACACATCCTCGTGGGTTTTGAATGTCTGCAGAGATGGAGAGCCCACAACCTCTCTAAGCAGCCTCTTTCAGTGTTCTGTCACCTTCACCATGAAAAAGTTTTTCCTCATATTTACGTGGAAATGAGCATGTCAGGATAAACTTTAGTCACATTTCAACAGAGTTTAGCACAGTCCTTCCTGTGACTTCAGTTCAGGTTCTTTCGCAATTGAAAGATATGAAAAAGTAGCAAAGGAAGTGGCTGAACTTTAGGAAGGCCTTGAATAAAGCTGACAGAGAGAACAACAGGTGAATCATGTTGAACTCTGAGAATTAATTAATTTAATTTAATGCTAATCTGAATCTACTACTTTTCTCCCTTCCTTGTTTATCTCTCTGATCATTTGCATGAGAATGTGATCTCCGTTTCTCAGATAGTCCTTTGTTGTCAGTGGACAGCCACTGGCACATGGCACCATGACTCCTGCAGAGGGGAAGCTGAGGGGAAGTCTCATAATGTTTTTTTGACTTCTATCTGATTGGAGAATAGTGGTGGCAGTGTACTATCATCTGCCTCTATGCAGCATGCAGAAGAGCCCTTCATGACATTATATTTAGAAAAAGATTAAGATAATCTCCAGACACAAGGGAGAAAAGTGAGTCTACCTTATAAAATTTGGGTTTTTAGAAGTATTTTGGCTTTTTCAGACTTCAGGATTTTTCTGTGGGGGAAGGGATCCTTGCATGAGGAATTTAAGTCTGCTAACGATAGCTCTGCTTTTCTCTTCACTCAAGGAAGAAACTGAGAAACTGTTTATGGGCCTTCTGGGGCAATTTATTTATTTGAAGAAATACATGAAATTCCACATGTTGGTCTTGACCTGGTGATCAGTGTTCAGTCTTCAGTCATGAAGTCGCTGACCGGGGTGAGTGAGAACAGAACCTGCATGGTGGTTTCATGGAAAATTTCCATAGTAACACGTTTACAAAATATGACTATTTCTATTGAATTGTTACGCAGCAACGGAAAAAAACATTAAGAGAGCACAAATAATTCGATATTTTCCTCTTCTGAAACAAAATATGGTAACAACTATTTTGTCTAGTTACAGAGACACCTTGATCTCAGCTCAACAGTAGGGCTTGACCACCCACAGTCATAGTCTGGATGCTGCAGGTGAGAGTGGGGGTGACAAAAAGGGCTTCAACATTCACACAGTGGTCAATCAACAGACTTAATCACTCCAAGAATCTGGTTTGATTTTCTGCCTGTCCAGAAAATGTCTTTGGACTTTCAGACTTGCAGAACCAAAAGCTGCATGGTTGTTGGCCTTGGAGCAACTCAGCTCATTTAGTATCCACTTCACTTGATCCGCATAGGCTTCATTTGCAGTTCATATTTGGAGTTTACTGGGGGCCTTTGCTGGCTCAAAGGTGGGTTTTATGGTCTCTTAACTGGTGTCTTCTCTTGTAAGTCACATCATTCCCAATAAGGTGGAGATGGATGCAATATTCCTGCAGTTGCAAGCACCCTGCTGCTGGTCCAGTTGCTTGTGGGGTAGTCCCACTGCAAGTCACACCAGGAGCTGCAGCACCATGTCCTACAGACACACTGTGGGGGGGTGTTGTGGGCTGAAGAGAGCCCGCAGAGTTTGGCTTCCAAGAATTTAACTTCTCAGTTCTTTAAACAACATCCGCACTCATTGCAAACAAAGTAAAAGCTATGTTCCAAAATGCTAATGAATGTTAACACCACAGACAGTCAAATGCTCCTTTCATTGGCATGGGGGGAAAAAATGTGAAAACACTTTCAGCCTTTTATCTCAAATTGCCTCCAACTGAGGCCAAAGTTGTGACATTTGTTTTTGTGTGGGTAGACTTCTGCAAATATCAGGCAGTGGGGAGGTTTCTGCACAGTTCAAACTGGGCTGAGCTGGAGGAGATCTCTTTAGAGGTCATGACTCCCAGTCCTCCAGTAGGACTTGAAGCATGGGCTCAACTTTTTCTGACCAGGGAGCAGTTTTTCTAAGTCTAGGAGGTTGTAAACAGTACACTAGTTTAAAGACACCTCTGCATGACCAGGTCTGAGTTTATTATCAGTGCAAACACGGCTGGAGCATTATAACTAGCAATTGTTAAGAAAAGGGTTTAGAGATACAATCACATCTTTAACACCAAGGATTATGCAAGAAAATAGAGACAAAAGGGGAATTATTTTCCCTTTTATTATATTTTCCAGTGCAAGTATTATGAAAGGGCTCTACTTGCTTTTTTCATCATTTTCCCACGGTAATTTATAATAATCTCTTGGAAGAATCAAGCTGAAACTTCAATCCTTGAGGGAAAAATTTGCCCACTCAAGCGTTTGTTTTGTCATGTATATGTTCACATGCACTCAGATGGTGCCATGAAATGGAGTTCATACCTGACTTTCAAAAAGCCAGAGCTTTATTTAGAAAAAGAGTTAAAAGAGTTGCACAAAGTGCATCTCAAAATTAGCTAGTGAGATGCTAAGTCCAGCAGCTTCAGCAAGTCCCCTGCATCAGACTAAAGCCTGAAAGATAAATTTTAAAATCACACAGAAAAAAAAAAAAAAGATATGGGTCGCAAACACTAATTAGCTGAAACTGTTTCTCATGATCGGTAACTCAGCAGTTCTCCTTCAGCCTCTTTGTCAGAGAATCTGCATAAAAATAGCAACAAACTGCCTCCAAATCCTTACAACACCGGTCGGGCTTAAATTTATCTCCCATAGTGTGCTTCCCTGTGACAGTGGCGATGACAGTGTCGATTAGATAGGGCTGGCACTTCACACCGTGTGTCACTCCTCATTATCTGACGAGAGCCCCTGCGAGAGGCAGGTGCCGGGGAATGAAAGATTAGGTGCAGCGCATCTAATCAGCCTAAATCCCCTCACTACCTCCGCCGACTGATAACAAAACCTAAGCGGCTCGTTCCTTTCCACGGATTCTTCCCTGTTTTCGCCGTTCTCCCGAATCTGCAGGTTTAATTACCCTAACCGTGTCTAAGAAACTGCACAGCAGAGATCAGCGTTTACAGGATGAGGTTGGTTCCGGACCACAGGCTTGTATTCCGGGCGATTTCTTTTCTCTGAGGAGTTATGTGCAGGCCTAATTACGTCGCCTTAAACCGAGACGCAGAAGTACTCCTCCCTCCTTCCCCTCTGTGCGGATGCTTAAGCTTTTCTTCCTCAGTTTCAGCAGATCCTCTTTAATTCTCCCTAATGGCTCTCACACTCCCTGCAAATAAGCGAATGAATTTTGCAATTGAATGAACATAATGAAAAAGCAAGGTGTGAGGCTTGGCGACATGGGCTGGATTTTGACACTTGCCACATTAGTTTTAATACTTCTTAATGTGCCAGTCAGTGTTTGACAGTAGGGCTGTTAGAAATGAAGTTCCGGTAATGAGATCTAGCAAGATTCGTGGAAAAAAAAAGACAGTCGTTTTTTGGTGCCAATTACTGATGAGAACTACTTGGGCTTTCTGCAAGCTTTCGGAGACAAATTGCTCCTCAGATTTGAAATGAGAGCACCAGCTTGTTGGGAGAGAGCCAGGCCACCTTGGGTAAGACTCAGGCACCTGGCGATGGGAAATGATTCATGCATTCTAGCCTCAGAAAAGAAAATACCTAGCTGGCTTTTGGGAGGAACCAGCTACTGCTTACTGCTTTCCTAGGCTGTCCCAGGTACAGATTGTCTGCCATCAGGTCTCCAGCTAGAGACGCACATGGGAAAGCCATAAAGGAGGCAAAACAGGCAACTTCCATCCACACGTGAGAAATTACGGACCACAGGGAAGTGAGCTGGCAAAACCAAGACGTTCAGGACTTGCCAGCGGTGAGGGATTCAAGTTACAGCTGGTGAAATGACAAGCACGATGAGTGGAAACCTCACAGTGTTTTGCTGGAGGGCTGGGGCATTAATGAGGAAGAACAGCAGAAAACACTCCTGTCTACCAAAGAAAACAGCTGCAAGGCAGCAAGGGAGAAGTGTGGTGGTGCTGTTGTGTGAGGAAGGTGAAGGGCAGTGCCATGGTGCTGTCTCATAGCATTCAGAACCATTGTCCACAGTCGGTACCTGTGGGTGCCCCTGCTCTGTCCTGCCATAACAGTCCCATGCCCTTATGGCTTAATTGTGGGTGAAGGAAGCACCAGAGGATGCACTGTGGGGATACTCTGGCACTCCTGAGCTTTCTGAATCTCCAAGCTCCCTGACTTTCAGATTATACCAAAGGAGTATTTGTAAAATCCACATGGCTGCTTGTTTGGATAGAGGTGTTGAGGATGGTCCCCACAGTGCACTGATGTGACATTGCTGTGCCAGGCAGAAAGTCTGCCGCTTGGCTGGAATGTTTGTCTAAGCATGTTCATCTTCCCAGGAGACTTCAGATGTGCCAGCCCTCTCCTTCCAGAGACTGAAATCTAGCCAGAGGCTTCTGTTTTCCGCCAGTGCCATGGGTATTTGTCTGAAAAAGAAAAGAATCCTTCTGCCTCACAAGGAAGCACAGGACAGGGAGAGGCCTGGGGAGAAGATCTGTATTCCATCTCTGGCTCCATCTCCTGTTGCTGCAAGTGGCACTAAGCAACCTGGTCTAGTGGGAGGTGCCCCTGCCCATGGCAGGGAGGTTGGAACTAGATGATCTTTAAGGTCCCTTCCAACCCAAACCATCCTATGATTCTATAATTCCTTTAAGCTGTTTCAAAAAAGCAGCCTCACATTTTGCATCTACCTTCACCATGTGCTGAGTCAGGGCTGCATGGAAAATTGGTGTTTTCCACAGTGCAGAGGTAAATAACTACACTCAGCCCAGTGTTAGGCCTGTGCAATGATTAGGGAGGAAGACTTTTTCACGCTACTCTTGGGTCTCTTCATGTCCAATTTAGTTTGCTCAGAGGAACATCATCCCCTCCTCAGCAAAAGGCCATGGCCTTGTGCTAGCTGGGAGGCAGGCATGATTTGGCAACAGCTGATGCTAAGATTTCCCAGACTCTGGGGGAAAACAGTTAGTCATATAAAAATCCCAGTTGGTTGCTTCATACTTAAACTGCTGCCCTGTGCAGCTGAAAAGTTAATCTGGGGGAAATGGCCAGATGACAAAGTAAGAAAAATGTAGTTAAATGGTCTTGATTTTATTTTTAACAATTGATGTCTCTGGTGGATGTAGTCATACTGGTCACAATACTTATTTAGAGCTCTACTATTTGATCTTTGTGGTCACAAAGCATGTGTTTCAGTGTACTGAACATGAAAATAAGAAAAAAAAATACACTGCTGACTGTTTGCTCAGGAATGGGGCTTGAACAAGAAGAATGCATCAAGTGAAATATATGATTTTATAAGCAGAAATCTGTCCTTGGTTTATTTTCTTGCATTTAAGTTTCTACTTGCATATAGTTTCTACTCCATATGTTTGTTTTTCTTTATGAAATTGTAGCCATGCTGATTGTTTCTATTGTTGTGCTAATTTCAACAGCCCCACAAAAAGAGTATTTCTTGTTTGCCATTTATTAAATGTCACTGTTTTTCTAGTCTTGCAAGCTTGACCTCACACCTTTGAGTTCCACTGAACCCTTGCCACATATATGGCCAATTGTTGCAACCTTCTCAAGGTGGGAATTGTCCTTTTCTGCCCTTGCATCCACTGTGATACCAAAATAATTCATGCTTTTGGAAACTATTCTTGTGAGAAGACAGGGGTTACTGCTAAGGTGTGCTCATTACCACTTAAGCTGAAACCTGGCTCCTGAAACAATCCCCTCAGAGGCACCATTTGCTTCACTTTGCTGAAATGTCGTATGCAAACAAATAGCTTCTTCTGATGACCAGACAGGCAATCTTGTCTATGAAGAAAAGTTCACTACGACTGGTAGGAAGGCAGAGTGGAAATTTCCTGACGTACGATCACCAAGTAAAGCACATTTTCTACTGTCAAGGGGTGGAAAATGCAGATATTCACTACTGAGATCTTATTTAACTGTCACATCATGACGTTAAAGGTAACTATTTCAAGCGTAAGTAATGCAAATGCTCAAAAGCCAGAGAATGGGAATTGTAATGGTAACTTTGTCTACATGAGCAGCTAAGTATGCTCTCTGGGTAAGAAAAACACATCAGATACAGAGTGGCTTGGCCACTCAGATCCTGAAGTCTTTATGATGCTCCAGTCATGCTATAGACCTTCCACAAGTTGCCTGTCCAAGTCTTGAACACAAATCACACAGTGTACACATGGAAGTCAGTTTTAGAATAAGCTGTATTGGTACACAAAACATCTTCCCACAAAACAGATGTTTGGGATCTTGGACAATGAGCTGTGGCTCAGCATTCATTCTCATTACATGAACATGGAAATCCCAAAGGAACTGGGAGCTGGAGGCCCTCATAAGTCTCCTGGCATGCCAGGAGAGAGGCAAATGACTACAAGAGGCAGAATGCCTGGGACTGTCTAGTGGGTTCTTACAAAGATGCAGAAGAGAAAAATCTAATCTAATGTGTATAAGAGAGCAGTGGAGAGAGTACATTTTACAGAAATTCTCTAAGAAGGCCCTCAAGACTCATTGTGTGAAGTGATTAGGAAAATGTTACAGTCTTCAAGATACACTTATTGCTTCTCAGAGAAGACTGCATGAATTGGCTAGATCCAGGGTACTGCTCTGCTCATCAGTTGGGAGAAGCTGTTAGCCCAAATACACCATAGGTTGTGAAGAGAATGACCATGCAGTGGGTTGTGTATCATTTCATGTGCATAAACAATGAAAACTGCAAGGCCTGACCAAGGAGATGTACCTGATGTTCTCAGCAGAGATGTATCCAGTCCCCACACGAATTATGGCTGGCCCACAAATGATGAGTATTTGGAGAACTGAAAAAGTAAAGTTCAGTACGTCAGTCAGATAGAGAATGTTCACATATTTGGCCTTTTCTTCATCATCTCTTATTTTAGAGCTAACAAACACAGAACTGCTTTGTTTTTTGGAGGACTCTTGACACAAGAACCACCTGCAAATCTTCCTCACTGTCCGAGTGGGAGGAAAGAAAAGGATAGATGACAGATCATTGGTGTGTGAGTGAAAAAGTAGCTGGTAATTGCTGTCCTCAGGGTCAATTTCAAGTGCTGCTTCACAGTGCAAAATTACTGCTCTGCAGTAGTGTCAATGAAGCTGGGAGAACATCACCACATGGAGGGAGCGTGTCAACCCAAGCCATTTGTTGCAGTGCTCTCTGTGCCTACCTCAGCTTGTCTTCCCAGATGGCTGAGGGGCTCCCATAGACACCAGCTGTTTGTTTATTTTGGAGTTCCTAGTGGTTGCTATGACAATACTTAAAATTTACATCCTGAAACTTACCTTGTTCTAACCTGCTTATTGTCTAGACACTCCGTGCTGGAGGAGAAAAATTATCCATGCAATAGAAACTGCAGCCTGAATCCCTGGATTTTTCGTTTTTTTTCTTTTTTTTTGTCTTTTAGAGCCAGGCAAACAGAAAATACTTGTCCTACTTTCTAGTTAGTAACCTGAAATTCTGCATGTTTAATTATAAATCAAATAATTGACTACAAAGCTATTGTGGTATGGCCTTCCATGCTGTTGATGGTTTTAATTGCAAACTGTTATATGATGTGCTTCAGTAACAAAGAATGAGTCCTGAAGTAGGGGAGGAAACGTCCTACTTTGACTCTATTTTTACAGGCAGGATGAAGAAGATATTCTGATGTGTCAACCCCTTCTGTGTTGGACATGAATAAGAGAACTAAAGGCCACATGAGATGACAGCTGGAGCTGGGCTGGTGGTGCATTCAGTGTTTGTGAGGACTTCATGCAAACTCACTGCAGACAATTTCTTCTGTCCCTTTTCAGGGTTCACTTTCACAAGAGACACAGTCTCCCTGATCCCCAAAGACAGGATTGCAGGTTTCACTCTGGAGTTGAGGACAAGGCAGATCATGGTGTATACTGAGCATCTTCATCCAACAGTCCACCAGAAAGTCCCTCTGGCTGTCAGTCACAGATGTAGGTTAGCAGAGGGTGATGCCAAAGCTCCCAAACTCCTCAATGTCCACGATATCACCCATTGCATGGGGAGGCAGGTGTATCTCTCTCCTCTCCTTGGTCACAGGGATTCTAATGCTCCTGCTATTCCTCTGTGAAACACTGAAAAATAACAGCCCTTGATGACAGGACCTGTAAGAGGAGTGCCAATGGAAGGTGGAGAAATGTGAAGAAGGGAAAAATTCTGTATTGTGTGGACAGACATGCACAGGGACTTACTAATGGGAGAGAGAAGCCATGAATCTCTTGAGTTTTTTCTCTCCTGTCCACAACTTTGTTCATCCCTGTGAATCTGTACCTGCATGGAAGACCTTCTTAGAAGGAGCATCGAAAGTATTTGCTTACTTTTCTTTAGAAATCTTGAAAGCCACCATAGAGATGGACTGAAAAACACTCTCTTCTTCACCCATGGACATGAAAAATCTGGAGTCTTTATTTGTTGAACACAGGGCCAATTACCTGCAGCAAAAGAGTGTTACAGTGTGTCTTTGGGCAGAATAAATGTAAAATCCTCCAAGTCAGCTATGACATCTTTCAGGCATATTTAGTCATTGAAGCTGAATATCCCCAGCTGTGTTAAACTGTTAAGCTGTTGAGTTTCCGTTCACAAGCCACTGACAAAATGTAAGCTAAAATAGTCTTGCTGTGCCTGCTCTTGCCTAGCATTGCTGAGGGAAATGAAACTTAAAGCCCAGATCAATTCAACTTTCTTGGAAAAACACCCATGTCCTTCGTGCCACTGCTGTGTGTTCCAGTTCTTTCCCTGCCAGAGCACGTTTTTTATTTTATGTCTGGGGATGTGACTCCTTAATCGATGATCGTGAGATGCTGCTTTATTGTGGAACAGAGTCACTCTTGACCTTGCTCTATTAAACACACTGATGTGGCTTTGCAGAACAGAGCGTCTCTGTGCTCTGGGAATTGTTTTGGTCTCACACTTCTTGAGGTAACGAAGGAGATCCTTTTCCTTTCTGTTGTATGTGACTGCAGTTTCTAGGCAGTGTTTACTTAAAATCCTCTATTTTCATATGACTAACTATAGCATTGCAAAGCTAAATTGTTGAGATTACCATGAGAACTTGCAGTTCAATCTCAATTTTTTCTTTTTAAGCAAACTGCAGCATATACATAAAGGAAGGCAAAAGTTACAGAGTATCAACATGACAAATCAACTGACAGATCTGGGATTTAAAGCTAATATGTGGAAGTATAAATCTCCCTGAGTCTCTGTGTTATTTCAGCGTGAAGTGCTTGTGGAGGAGAGCTGGTTTCTCCTCTTCCCTCCTTCCTGGTGGTCCCCAGTCTGTGCCCACCCTGCCCCAGTATTTCTCCAGCTGCCAAAGGCATGGCTTGGACTGCTGATTCTCCACCAGTGATTACTGATAAGTTTAGGTTTTTTTCTTGATGTGATATGAAGAAGCAGCAAAGACAGTCTGTTTAGCAGGGTCTTCTCATGGTGGGATGTCCAAGTCTGGCAATTTAGGGGTCTGGATGTCAGCCCAAGACCCCTAGAGCTGTACTGAAGCAGTGTGGCTCTCAGTGAGGAGAAGTACTCTGCCAGGGCTCCAGCCACTGCTGAAACAAGAGCCACACTTATGGCAGGGGAGTTGGAACTCGATGATCTTTAAGGTCCCTTCCAACCCAAACTATTCTATGATTCTATGATTCTATGTTGTCTCCAGCTGAATGGTGGAGTTTTCTTTTCCAAAAGTATTTCTATGCATCCTCAAGAGCAAATGATGCTGTGTTGTGTGAAGCACTGTTGCTATGATCTGTATAATTACTGAAACCTTTGTTTATTAATCTCTGATTAAAATTCTAAGTAATTTAGATGCAAATGAACTGCTTCGCTTATGATCTTGATGAATGTCCAAGTCAGCCCTTGGTGTGGCAGAGCTGGCTATTGTCCCTGGCAGCCATCTTACTCCTAGGCCTTCAATACCCCCATAAACATTGCTAAAATCTCTCAGTCATGTGCTAAATCCCCACAAGGTGAAGAGCAAACCTATTCCAGTGAGAAGTAGGGGGCTCCTCACATATCCTTGTCTAGGAGGGATGCATGAAATGTCTCCCATACTCAGGTGGGACCAGGCACGCCTTCCTTCTTGCCCCAGAATAGCCCCAGTGCACAACTACTGAAGCCTGTATGTTGTCAACACATGTATTTCAGGAGCTGTGAACCTGGTCTGATGTGCTGGAGGATTTCTCAAAGATGCTCTTTGCACAGTGATGGGGAAGGGAGTTGAGATCAATCTCCTTTCTCTAATAAAGTTTAGGAGGGTAAGCTACCACTTTGACAATACAGTTGTCCATGAAAGAGGGTCAGTTGCATAGCTTTTTCCCAGCTTGTGGAATTATGAAAATGAAAAATGGCATCTAGAGCCTCAAAAGTCAAAGTCAGCTACTTGCTAGATTTTGGGGGTTTTATACATTTGTGGTTAATGAGTTTAAGGTAAGCTATTGCTGATATGGACTTTTTTTCAGTACCTGAGGACGTTAGTACTTATAGGAATTTTTCAGAGTAAAACCAGGTTTTCAATGACATCATATATCTCTCCTCTTGCTTTCTCTAGGGCTGGTGACAACTGGAGAGACCTTATGCTAGAGAACGAGGTAAATCTGTGGTGGTTGTTGCCTGTTTCTCCACTGCCAGATGACTATTGCTCCTGGTCTCCCATCACAGTGAGGACTTTTGTAAAAAACATCCTCAATTTAACAAAAAAAAAAATTTCAGCTCTTTTAAGAGCAAAAATATTTTAAAATGTATATATACAAGGGACAACATGATGAAAAGGCAATCTCCCCTATTGTCCTCAGGAAGGCTACACCATCCCTACATATCTCACCAGCAGTGTGATGACCCACTAGTTTCCAGACAAAAAGCACTTGAAAATGGCTGGAGTCATGTCCTGTGTAGTGTTCCTCTGCAGGGGTGCAGTGGCAGAGCCAAAAGAAGGGCTGTGCATCCAAGGAATGGCAGGGCAAGTGCCAGGGTTTGGAAGCCAAGTATCAGTTTTACATGACAGATCACATTCTCCAGTGAATTAACTCCTAATTAGAGTCCTATAGTTTAGGTGTAGGTGGGCACTGTGCTCCTGACACCAGCAGAGCTGATGAAAGATGCTTTCCCATTGGCCTCCAAGCTGCAAATCCTTTAATGCTCAGTGGGACCTGAGCCTAAATTGAGAGATAAGGGGTATTTGTGGTTGTACTGAACAGATAACTGAAAGACTTTTCTTCAAAAGGCCATTGCCAGGATGTCTCCATCACCTGGTTGGCTAGTTTTAGGGCATGAGCAGGACAAGATTTCTGAGATGCCCACCTCTGGTGAACTTCAGCCCTCCTGGTGGGCTACAGGAAGCCAGAAGAGGAGCATGGAAGGCTCTGCAGCACACGGGCCAATGCAGCTCTTGCATGGTGCTCAACTGCTACAAAAGCTGCTACCTCCTTGTCACTGTGGGAAAGTATTGATGTTCCTCCAACCTGAATGTGACACTCAAGCAGCTGAGGATAATTCAGCAAGTTGAACAAGCTTGCTCTGTTGTACCAGACACCAATATAGGTTGGATTCACTTGTTTCTAAGATCACAGCTTGCTAATATAAATTAACAGGAGCAGTTCATGTTTGTGCCTGAGATTATTACATTTTCCATTCAAATAATAGGTTATCTTACAGTGCTCTTCAATATTTGGGCTTTGGTGATGGCTTCTTCATGTCCAAAGACAGGGCCTGTGTGTAACTTGTCTGTTTCTCCATGGCCTGTAATAAAAGATGGTTCTCTCCTGCAAGCTTCAAGTTCTAAAAGCTAGAGCAACAGTCCTATTTAAGGCTTGGTTGTTTTCCTACTTAATGGAATCACTTTCTTTTTAAAAAAGGAAAACTTTCCTGCACTTTTTGATGAAACCTGATGGTGGGAAGTAGCAACCAGTAGCTTCCACAAATCACACTGCAAAAAATCCATTAAATTTGTGTTAAATGGGTTTGGCTGTTCACAAATTCCTTCATATACTGGAGAGCTTTCCATGAAAACCCCCTGCTGGGCTCTTAAAAACAAATTTGCAGAATTTCTGAGTGCTTGGACTTGCTCCAAATTGTGCCATTGAGATAAAAATGCTCAAAAAAACCCCCCCAAAACCCCACTACTGTTTTATCTTATGCTGATAATATGATCTAATTTGATTGCTGTTTTTTCCCTTGACTACATGAAGCAAATCAGCTGGCTTGTAAGGGAGGTGGTAATAGATCTCTGGAACCAACTGAAGCAGGTACCCCTTGAACAAATAAGCTCTTAATTCCCTAGGCACTTCCCTGGGAAGGGAATACAGTAGTATTTTGTGAGGACTGAGCTTGTTAACAGAAACATGATTCTTTTTAATCCTTCCTTCCCTTCCTTC
>VZTY01015111.1:285598-320211 GCA_013400935.1 Turnix velox
CCTTCCTTCCTTCCTTCCTTCCTTCCTTCCTTCCTTCCTTCCTTCCTTTCCCTCCCATCCTCTGCTCTGCTCCCTCCCAAACTTGTGAGCAGCTTTGAAAGGATGTTTTTGTTGCTGAATTCCTCGATTTCCCACTCTTAGCCAAGGTCAGAGTTGTGCCTGGGAGCTACATGGCAGCTTGGAAATAATCAAGTTACACTGAATAAATCTTTCAAAAATGCTTAATATGGAAATATATGAGGAAAGGATACCTTCCCCCTCTAAGATGTTTGTCTGTCTATTAAAGACTTTCCTCTCTCAGGAGAAGCCAGCAAGCACACACAGCCCAGTGCATATAGTTTGTCAAAGCCTAATGAACTATTTAGTGGAAGTTCTCTGTGGTTTTGTGGGGATTAGGATAGCAACCACATTTGTGCTTTGAGATGAAATGAATCATTCTCTGCAGGCAATCTGACTCCTAGAGTGTTTTTCTGTCAAAATTTATCTTAAAATGAAAAAAAAAGTATTCTCTTCTTTTGCCTTCTTTCCACTCATCCTTCTCTCAGGTGTACATGTGAACCCTTGGCACATCTATCCAGCTCTTTCAGGGGTTTCAAAAAGTTGAGAAGCAGAAAACCATCTGGTAATGAAAATATTTCCTTTAGGGATCTCTCCTCTCCACTGGACAAACATCCTCCTGAGCACTGCTGGCCTGCTCCACCCCATACCCTCCAAAATAATAAGAAAAGAAACAGAAAAAGCAAAAAAGAAAAAAAAAGAGGAGATGATTTCCTGGAAAAGAAAAAAAAGAATTGTCCTTTATGTGAAAGAAGGGATCTGAAGCACAAAGCACTCATCTTGCAGAAATTATTCATCTTCCTCAGAGGCAGGGCGCTGCACTTCCCCAAAAGTTTTGGAAGCAAACTCAGACAGTCTGCTTCCGCAGAGATAAATCTTCCGCCCTTGTCTAATCCACTTGACAGCATGCACAGTGCAGCTTCACACACCACACACTGCCCTTGCTTTGGTTGCTGGAAACCTAGTCTGCCCTGTGCAGGTCTGCTTTCTGAAAAACTCCCATTGTTTGCCTACATTCATGTTTCTCTGGTTGTCCCGTCTCTCAGCAGAGCTGTGCTGGTGCTAGACAGAAAGACAGAGTCCTCATGAAAAGCTCCTTCTTACATCATCTTCCTGATGCAGGAGAGGTCTGGGATGGGTTAGGATTTTGGTGGCTGTAAGACTCATTCTTATTGTTCATTTCTCTGGGCAGGAACACATGGTTAGGAGTGCCATCATGGATGAGGGGTGGAGGTGTTGAGTGCATATTCTCCAGATGTTTTGTTTCATCACAAAATAAATGGGGGACTATTTCTCTCACCCTACAAAGCTATTCTTGGGTAAATCCTCTGGTGTTAGCAGGAGAGGTGTGAAGGCACATATACATTTTTGATCCCAGGACTGAGGTAGGCTGAGTGGGTTGAGTAGGTGTTTTTGCAGAAGTGGTATACTAATGAGTTACTGCTTTTAATTGCCTCCACAGCAAGATGCCGGCAGCAGGAATGGCAAGGCAGCAAACATAGTGAGTTCTGTGTCAGAATCTATCTCTTGACCATCCCTTCTCTGCGCTAATCCATACAGGGACTTTATTTGTCCTTCCAAAGAGCACGGTCTTCATGTGTCAAGTCATAATGCTTATAGAGAAAAACCAAGCAAACACTGCAGAGCTAAATACTCCACCCTACTGTAAGGAACAGACACAGTGGCAGAAAGTTTAGTGACTACACTTTGCAGTGGTTCTTTCATTCTTGTACTTGCCTGTTCGTGTGCTCCTACCTCAATAACAGTGAAACCACCATCGTCAGGGTAAACTCCATATCACAGGAGAAAGCCCCAGATTATCTGGGTAATCTTTTTCATCTGCTCCTGCCTTCAGTAGCCAACAGGCCCACTCCAAAGCCATGCAGCAGCACCTACCACTGCTGAAGCAGCAGGATGCTGTGCCAGCTATAGTCTCTCCCTCCATCTTCACTCGAAAAGGATTTTAGATGGGTAGGACACTTACTGCAAATAATTTCTGGGGTTTCCTTTGCTGCCGTCTGGGTCTTTCTGCTTCCCAGCCTTGACATTTCAAACTCCCTCTGATCTGTGTGGTCCAACCCATATCTTAAAACCACATGCCAGATTTTGAGAGAGCACAAGCTCCTGGCTGTTCTGCATGTCTCCAGAATCTCTTCCTTTTGTGCTTTTATGATTTGATTCAGTGCTGCACTCTAGCCTCACTGGTTGTGCTCCTCATCAATGTATGTAACCACATTTCCTGCTTCCCATTTCTCTACTTTCTCTTAGAGCAATCATATCTTTTTACAAATGCTGATTATGTCTTGCCCCAAATAAGTATGGAAAAGACTGCAGAGCAGAGATGCCTTTGAATTTGCATGGGAGGTAAATGACTCTGGAGCAAGAATTCTAAAACTCTGAGAGACTCTTCTTTGGCTTCCAGAGGGATAAGGCACACCATGTTCTCAAGAACCTGAAGGACTGCACCAAAGTTGGCAGCACCCTTAATCACTAGTGACTTCCTTAAAATACAGCATACATACATGCCAAAGGCTCTTAACACACACCACAGGATATATTACACTTTGTGTGCCATAAATCATGCAAACAGGTTTGAAAGGACTGTGAGACATGATCTTGCCCAGCATTTCTCAGAGTTTCTTACATGTGATTCTGCTGGGTCTCTCTGGGATTATTATCTTTTCTGCCTCATGGGTGAATGCAGTTCCAGCAGAGCTGTTGGTGTGGCTTAGAGCACCTTGATGGCTTACCACAGATCTGATCCCTTCTCTGGCCAAGAGCAGGATCAGCTAGTACCTAAGCTGTTCACAACAGATGTTTGCCTAAGCTCTTATTCAAAAACAAGCAAAAAAAAGATGGAGTTATAACAGTTTCCCCAGCCAATCTATCTAGTGCTTAATCATCCTTACTATTAGAATTTTTTTTTCATGTTTATCCTAAATCTCTTTTGCAACTATCAAAGCCCATTATCTCCCATCCTATCACCAAAATTACTCCCTCATATTTGCAGATAACTTTGATGTATTTAAAGACTGTAACTGTCTCCCTTCAGTCTTGTCTTCTCTAGACTAAACAACCTTGTTTCCTTCAGTCTTACTTCATAAATCATATTTTCTACATCTCTAATCGGTTTTGCTTTAAAGAAATTGACTTGGGACATAGAATTTTTTTCTTATTCTCCTAAAAAAATTAAGATATGCTTGAAACTGAATAAAATATTCCAGCCAAGGCCTTAGCAGCACTAAGTAGACCCGGGGTATGTCAAACAGCTCATAAGGAATGGTTCTGGTGTGGTATCCCAGCTCCATCCTTACAGTTCCTGCAGTAGCAGGACTTTGTTGGCTTCTCATGTCACAGTCACTCCTGGATCCCTTTCTGCTTTTTAATGCTCTGTCCTGGTGTTTTATATCAGTCCCATCTTAACATATAAGCAGGATGTTATCCCACTGAGAGTGGGACAAATGGAAGGATTCACATTAATGGCATTGCACCTCATCTTTCTCTGGCTGTCACAGCTAAGCAAGATCCATCCAAGTCTATCCCTAATCCCCAGCTTGAATTCAAAGGTTTTGCAATTTGATAGGTGGTGACCCTGCTCTCCCAGCACGAGGCAGAATGGTTACAGTACATCAGCTTCTAAACCTCTTCTGCTGCTAATCTGTTGTCTCCTTTCCATACGCTCCCCCATGCTGTTGCCTCTTGCCAGGGGGGGGCTCAGCTCTCTGAAGCAGGGACCAGCCTTATGTTCTCGCTCTATACAGTGCTTCACATGGTGGGGTCTTGATCCATGATTAAGGATCCCAAATAAAATGACAATAAAAATAATGCTGTCTGTATAGCTGAGAAGCTTCTGTTTGTGGAAAGGAGTGGGGTTTATGGGTGCATTAAACTTTCCTTTCACGGCTCTAAAAATGTAATTGAAGGCAGATTTTAGAATTGAACTGCTATTTTGTTAGGAAAATACTGGTTTGCTGAGGAGAATGGTACATTCCTCTCTGTAAAAATGTCACATTTTCACCTGGGGCATATTCATGAAAATTAAAACTTTGCTTCTTGTAGTAAATTTTTGCAAATTTCCATTAATTTGCCCCAGGTGAAAATGTGACATTTTTACAGACCAGAATGCTCCAGTTTTGCTGAGAGAGGCAAGAAGAGCTTTATGTAAAAAAAAATGGCAACAGCAGATTTATGCTTCTGAAAAATAAGCTTTACTGAAAAACAAAAAGAAGATGAAAAAAGGAAAATAGAGCAGAAGAGATGCACAGCTATATTCTGCATTCCCGACATTATGATCTGCTTTTATCACTACCCACTGTGCTCAAAGACAGTGAGAAACTCTACCATGCATTGACTTTACAAATGCATTTTAGAAAAATTGCTTATTTTTCTAATGAGAGCTGCTAACTTTGCCATTGGAGTGTAAGCTTTGCTGGCATTAATATTGTTGTATGTTCAATGGTTATCATGAGCCAGCTACTGCAACCTTCATTCATTCAAAACTTCCACTAAAATTATGCAAGATGGAACCATGTAAAAATGTACCAAATAATATAATATGATTTTGTAGTTAAAAAAAAAGAAAAAGACAATATAGAAGGCTGGTACTTTCTTTAAGCTAATTTTTTTTCATTTCAGCCATCAGGTAGGCAACAAATACAGTCACCTCAACCTTTATGTCCAAATGAGAAAAAGAAGGAGAAGGGAACTTCCAGGCCTGAGTCCTATGGCATAGAGCATTGGTTAGAGAGAAGAAAGCACCTTTTGTCACATTATTTTTCTTGACTGGGCTGTTTGTGGAGAAGAAAAGGAAAAGGGAGTAAAGAAGAGGCTGCCTTTGTGGTGATCTCAGACAGTATTTCTCTGAGAGTCTGCAAAGAGCTAGTCTGTGGCCTTTAATTACGACATCCTAATACTGGACTGCCAGGATTTTCACAGAGCTCAGCAAGTCTCTCCCACCTTTAAGAGGTAATGCTTGTAACCCTGTCCCATGGCAGAAAATCTATGGGGTCACTTTTCCATGGGGAGAGGAAAGATTTTTCCCCCACTGTCCCTGGAATGGACCATGCATTGGTACTTCTCTGGGTCAGCATGTCAGAAGTTACTGAGTCCATGTATCTGCTACAGGGCTTTTCCTTTACACTAGAAATCTCGCCATACTTTCCTGCTCATGGTTTCCCAAACACTCTTGTAATCCAGGACTGCTTCAATCTGAAAAAAAAAAAAGAGTTGTGTGGGACTGCTTAAAGGACATTTACTTCAGTGCTTTGCTGCCTCTCCCTAGGTGCTGAAACCTAGTAAAAGCTTGATGTATTTGGGAGAAAAAAAAATGAGTGTGGTGCATGTGTGATAACCATCATGTTATCAACTGTGGTCTCGGCCTGACAGCTTTGGAGGAGGAGTGTTAGCCTACCAAAACTACTGAAATTTGATTGTGCTTGAGTGAGGATGACCAAGATCTCTTCTCCCTTGAGAGGGCTGCAAGGTCTACAATCTGAGCTAGGAGGAGAGACAAATCCACTGCAGAGGAAAGGCAAAAGAGTGGGATCCACTTTGCAGAGGGGCTGCTAGCACAGGGGAACAGGAGCAGAGAAACCTGGCGAAGTGGGGAATTATTGAAAGAGCAATGCTGGGATGTTTGTACATCACTGAGCAAACAGGCCAATGAGCTTCCTAGTGACACTCTGACAGCTTGGTCAAGGTTGGGGAAGCTCTTTCCTCTCCCCTACATGCAGTTCTTGGAGGAGCCTGGGCTGTCCCTGGCACCTGGAGATTTGGGGAACCAATACAGCCAAACCACCTACTCCCTTTCCTTCTCAATGGACTGCTGTGCGAACAAGAACACAGGGTGAGAAAAAGCGAAGGGGGATATTTTGGCAGGTTTTAGCTGGCACTTGACCTTTTTGTAAGTTATCTGGAGGGCTGGAAACCCAGAAGGGGGTTATCTGCTGTCTGAAGTTCAGCTGCTCTGCTGTGAAGTTTCTGCTCACTGGGTGTTCCTGTGGGTTTAGCAGCAGTCCCTGGGTTTCCAAGCTCTTGTTATTGCTCACTGAGCTGTAAGGAAATGAGAAGCTGATGCCAATGCCAGAAAGAGATCACTGAAGTATAAAAAGAATAAAAAATCCCAGCCAACATTCTAAACACCCTAGAAAAGTGGCAGCCCATGACCCTAAAATGGCAAAGCTTTAGTAAAACTGATACTTGATTTGACAGGTTCACCCTTCCCCACTGCAAATCCATAAAATGTAATCAATGTAAAAATATTCTCTGTAGCTGAGCTGTCTCCGCAATCTAAGAATATTTAAAAAAATAAACACAAGAATTATCATGGTCTAACTCAGTATGGACCTGCTCAGTCTGCTCCACCTCAATCTGTCAGGGTACATGACTCATTAATCCCTCCTCACCAGTGGAGGTGGCATGGGTGTGAGCACACACAGTGTCCCCAAAAGCCCTTATCTTGCTATTTGGCAGGTACAAGCACAGCTGTAAAGGTGATGCCATCAGGCTGTGAAGCTAGGAGAGCTCCCTTGAAGAAAAATGTCACTGTTGGCCTTCCAGCTATCATTCACTGCCTCAAAAGAAGAGAAGCCGTGGGCATGGAAATTCTTGTGCTTCCACTTCATAGCAGTTTGTGATCACTGGGAGCTGGCAGTTTCCCTCCCAGCCCAAATCACTGACATGTGCTGGATTAGTGCTAACTCAGGACTTTTTGTGAACATTTCCCACACTTGCCACCAAGTAGCAAAGCAAGAAGAAAAGCTTCAGGTCAGACCAGAGCACTGAAAGAGTTAAATATACTCCTCATTGATCAGTGGCTTTTAAATACAGACCCTAGGCAGAGGCTTTGTTCAGATCTCCAATGAAAGTAAGAGAAATCAGTAGCATTAAAAGAAGTAGCTGTTAAAAGAAGAATTAGAGTGTTTTGAAAACTCAGATGCATGTGTCCAAGCCAGCCACTTATTGCATGTTCAGTGGTGGCTCAATGGAGCCAACAAGTCCAGAGATCCATGAAAGTGAAGTATTTACAGCCCGTAGTCAAGGCATTCCCATGGGAACAAAGGGAGCAGCAAGGCATGTTTTCAGTGCTTCCAGTTGCCTGGAGGAGCCTGGAGAAAGAGCTGATAAGGTATCCAAGCCTTCTTCATGCTGCAATAGCCACTACTCCTACCCAACTGCGACCTGAGGAGTTGCACCACCAGGCTGTCATGGACCTTGGCTTTCCCTGGGTAGATGGATGGGGCCATGGAGAAAAATGCATTATTTTTTTACTTAAATAGCTGTAACTTCTGAGTACCGAGTGCCTCGGGAGTCTTTACAATTTATCTTACAGCACAAGAATAGTGACCACCCAGCAGTAATAGCAGATAAATCTGTTAGGCAGTGTGCACGCTCAGACTGCCAGCAGCAGTAAATAAATGCTACTAAGGGAACTTGGGCAGTAAATCAAAGCTACAAAACCCCTCCCCAACCAACCAACCAACAAAACAACCCACCCATCTCCCTCTTGCTTCTGGAATATGTCCCTAGCCTCTCCCCAAAACTAGCTCTAACAAATGGCTTCATGAATGTGTTTCTGGGAGGTTATTCAGTTGAAGAAATGTTGGAGCAAGGAGAGATTTAGGGAAAGCCTTGGTGGAGATCAGGGAAGCTATTCCCAGGATCTGTACCAGCCCATGAGGAAACCTTGCTTTGAGCTCCCTTTAGGTTTTTCCCAGCCCCATGAAGACCAGCTCAGGTGCTTTCCAGGGTATCCAGTAGTGTCTTTGTCTCTTTCTTTGAAGGAGAAGACCATTTAGTCTTAGCCTCAGCTATGAGCTGGGTGAGCTAGGTTGGAAATCTGTGTGGGAGTCACCGTTATCACAGCGATGTCTGTGGCAGTCTGATATTCCCTCCAAGGACTGATGGCTCTTCCTATTGATTTGGTGTCAGATTCCTCACTTCAATAGTTTTCATATTTGTCTTCTTGGGGTAAATGGGCTCAGCTCCAGCATTAAATACATTAAGTTAAAATGAGGTATGCTGAACAGCTTGTATTACCATAATGATTTAAAAATAATTACTTTACCTGGAAAGGCTTAACTCACACTGCTTGGGTTTTTTTTTAACCTAGTTTTGCAGCTGAGTAGACAGAGGAACAAACCAAGACCAAAGGATTTGCCAAAGGTCACACAGAGAATCACTAGCTCACATGGGATTTATAGGAAGATTTGCCCTGGTTTCAGACAGCAATTCATGTCATCTCTGGGTTTGCTCTGACATTAGGGGTTCCCAATGCAGCCTTGCCAGTTCATAAGACTTTCTCATGGGTCTATTAATACTTTCTGTCTCTTATAAAGCTGACTAATTGTTCAGGAATTTCAGACTTGACTTGTATGTATTAAGTTTTTAGTTGTAGCGACAGCAGAGCAAAAAAATAGCATAGAACAAAAGAAGATTGGTGTGTCTTCTTCAGGCTTAGAAACCAGAATAGAAGGTCCCGTTCATTTAAAACCTCATTCTTTTCTAGCCCTATTCTTGTGCTTTGGAGACTTGCCTTGTATTTTGTGATTGCTTGGAACTCTGTTGCTGTTGACTGAGTTTTCCCGTATCTTACATCCCAGGTGTTGTGGATTTGCTTTCTACACATGCTACTTGATATCTATGCAAGGATGTTGTTCTATTTTTCTGTTTCAACTATTCCTCAGTTTTGGGTTATATTTTTCTTGATACATTTAAAAAAATAAGAAAAAAGATGCTCTGTTTTCAGGTTTATATTATTTTATTTCTACTCAAGGGGTCTATGTTTCTCCTTCACTCATAGATTTCAGAAAAAGCTTCAACCCTAGACAAAGCTGTGATGATATTCAGGGATACTAAGTACTTGTTAGTCCCCTCCTGTAACTGCTCTAAACTTCTGAAAGTGAGACAGTAAGCACGGTGAATAGGACCAAGACCTTTTAATAATCCAGCAAGTCAGGCAGCTTGGCTATCAGCATAGCAGAGGTCCCCATACAAAGACTTAAGTTTTTGACACAGATGAGGGGATATATTTTAAACTGACTCTTAGCAGCAACAGCTATTTTTATTTTTAATTGGGATTGTCCTGAGTTAGATACAGAGTTTGGTATAATGTTGATACAAAATAAACCAGCAGGCCTGAAACTGCCCGTTTGCCCTGTGAACATTGCAGAATAACCTTCCATCCCCCTGCCTACATATAAGCAGACCTTAACATCCCTGCAGTGTTAACTGCCTAGTACAGCATGTAATTATATACAGAGAATTATCCCTACACTATGATTAGCCAAATGCATTCATATGCATGTGAATTACTCTTTGTGCTGACACAGTGAAAGGCTGGAAGCCTCTTTTTACTCGAGGGGATGAAGAGGAATGTGCTTGTGTGGTCCTGCAGGGGTACCCCGCTAGTGGGAACCGTACTTATTGCATCTTTTCTGCCTAAAACAAGGAGAGTGGCTGCAGCCAGAGGTGTGCACTGAGTCTGTGCCCTCTGAGCACCATCAGCTCCCAGATGCACGGAGCTGTAGAGTTATGTTGCTGTTACACCACTGTTGAGAAGATGGCACTTTTGAAAATGTTCTCATGGCTTTTTAATTCCATTGCCCAGCAACATCTTTGTGAGGGTCCTCAGATGTGGATAGGGGCACAAAATATTAATGCAAATGTGAAAGATGAATCTGACAATTGTTCTCAGTGGGTGCCTCATTAGAAGTGTTACTGTAGATGCAGTACACTGGTGTCATACAGCATGGCCATTGGCAGAGCCTGAAGAGACAAATATGAGTGAGTAAAGTCTTCAAACTTACCTGGTTGCCCCAGGAGGCATTGCTTGTGACACCAGGGAAGGGCTCACCTGCTTCACTCCACATGGCTTCTTACTTCTCTCACAGCATCTTTTATCACTTATTCTAGATGGGGAAGTAGAGGCTTTTTTGGAAAGTAAATTTATTTTCATCCTGGTACACCTCTCTAAAGTCAAGCTGTCATGGAGACTTCTTTTATTTCTTTATTCAGGAGCTGATGCATGGTGGTCCTTCTAAGAGTCCACAGGACCATGAACAAAACAATCCCTTTCTACTGACAGTACAAAGCTGTCCTCCAGCTACTTGTATGAGTTATTCCTCCTTGTTAGAATCATAGAATAGTTTGGGTTGGAAGGGATCTTTAAAGGTCATCCAGTCCACCCTTCCTGCAATCACCTTGGATGTCTTCAACTACATGCCTCTCAGAGCCATGTCCAACCTAATCTTGAATGTTTGCAGGGATGGAGCATCTACCAACTGTTCAGTGAACCTGTGCCAGTGTTTCTCTACCTTTATACCATAAAAAATGTCTCCTTTAATATAAATCTACACTCTTTGTTAAAAACCCTGCTAAAAAAACTCTCCCCATCTTTCTTAGCTCCAGCTCCTCTCCCCAACTCTGTCAGTCTGTCCTCATGGAAAAGTTGTTACATCCTTCTGGTCATTTTTGTGGATTTCCTCTAGGGTCACTACAGCAGGTCCATGTCTCATACTGAGGGCACCAGAACTGGATGCAGTAATTCCAGATTAAGTTTCTTCCACAGCAGAGCAGAGAGGTAGAATCATCTCCCTTGATCTGCTGTCCATGCTGCTTTTCATGCAGCCCAGGATACCACTGACCTTCTGGTATGTAAAAGCACATTTTCAGCTCATGTCCAGCATTTCATCCAGCAAATGGATGCATGGTTAGCATAGTCATGGAACAACGAAGCTCTGACTGGATCTCCTGTTACCTAGAACATGCAAGAAAGGGAAGGAGAGCCTTATAGGTCTGGTATTGGGTCCCTCTCAGAGCCTTTTCAGAGTATGATGGTCCTCTTACTTGAATTTTCAATTTTGAGGATGGTCTTTAGCAGGGGAGAAAGTAGTTGCATACTAAATAAAGTTCTTACAGATCAGGGCCACCTGACCATGAGTGTATAAGGCTATGGCAATACTGTGGGGTTGCATATGGGAAAAAGGGTGCTACTGGGTGTGTATCTGTTGGGGCTTTTTAACTTCAGGTGGCTCTGTACAAACAAGCCCAAGGAACCAAGACTGCCTTTAAAGAGCTGAAAGTCCACAGTAATTCCCAGCAAGTTTCATAGCTACTTTAAATTTCCCCCATCACAGCTTTATTTCCTGCGTCTTTTCCTTCACACAGTATTGAGTCTAGGGGTTCACAGCTACAGGTTATTAAATTATTAAGTATAATTTTCTGCTGCATTTAAGTCTTTGGAAAGAATGTGCAAGAGATGGCATGCCATGTGAAATGTAAATAGATGTATTGCAGGGAAAGTAACTTCTCTTTGGAGATGGTGATCCCCAAATTAAGAGCCTAGGGGTTCTGTCTTTGAGTTAAAAGAACATTTTTTTCCCTTTTCAGTCCACCCTTGCTAATTAGCAGACTGACTGATGGTAGCCAGCTATTATTACAGGTTGGAGTGGAAAAGAGGAAGTTGGTAAACTCTGGACACATCAGCCAGATCTGTGTAATTGCTGGTATGGAAAAAAATAAGATTCAAGCAGGTGCTGAGCAGACAAACACTGATCTGTATCTATCGATGAAGGCTACAGTGTTGCAGGCACATCAGAGAGCTTTGCAGCCAAAGAAAATAAACACTCACCAAATGAAAGCTTTCCCTGTGCTCCAGCTCCCTTAATGGTACTCACTTAATGGTGTGGTTCTGTCAGAGGAGGCTTATCACAACACAAACCACAACAGACTGCTGTGACAGTGCCTCCTTGGTCTGCCATGGCACAATGTGTCCACCTCCTTCTACCCTGCTTTTCTGCAGACAGCAGAAGAATAGGGACTACTGGCACCTGGGGTGAGAGCATTAGAATAACTCCATTTTGCAGCTCTCAGCCTCTCTCCCTGGCCATTTCTTCCTGACCTTCTGGACTTGGGCTCCTTAAGGTTCTGACTTGGGCTCCTTAAGCCTTGCTCTGAGCATGAATTATCCACAGCTAAGTATATGAAACATTAAAAGAACTGAGAAGCTATTGAGTGTTCTTGAAAGATGCACAAAAGAATCCAGTATGAATAGCAGCCCTGTAAATTAATAAGATGTACACTACTCATATGAATAGCCCTATGTTCATTTAACTTTGCTTTAAAGGAGCATGGTTATTTGCCTAGCCCTTTCCTAGGTAATTCGGCAGAGTTAATTTAATGTTGTCCTTGGCTGGGTTAGTTCTGTGCAAAGACTTCACAATTGCATTCAAAAATAGCAGAAGAGTGAGTGTTCTATGCTTGTGGCAATTTTTGATGAGTGGTACATTAACAAGAATGAGCCATTCCCCTTCCTTTTGTACATTAAACACTGGAAGGAAATGGATGTTTCCTAGATGGACTGTACAAAGAGCTTCCCTAAAAAGACAGTAAAAGAATAAGCAAATTTTTGCTCCTTCTTTCACCATGAGCTTCCACAAGTACAACTTTCACAAGCAAAAATACTTTGGAGGACATGCATTTCCCTGGAGGCTTCCTCCCTCTTGCACAGGGAGCTCAGCTTCTTCCTCCCTCTTTTGGAGAGGCCAAGATGAGCATCACTGAGTTAGCCTTCTCCCTCCATAGCCAACTGTTGCCTGAGTTCAGAGACGCTTTTGGAACAACTCCAGTTTGTTCATTTTTAATATGGTTTATATAGGACCATGCTTTTAAACATTTTTTTCTTTGTGATCCCTGGGCTATGTGGCCAGTGGAGATGTGAACCTCCATGTGACCCTGAGACATTTTCTTAACAACGGATTTCTTTTTCTCAATGGCTTTCTCTGAATCATGGGACTCATCTCAGGGATGAGACCAGTTAAAAGCTGCTGTAGGTGTTTGTCATTGTAATAAAGGTAAACAGCATGACATGGTGCTGTTTCACATTACCTTTCCCATTTATTTGTTTAGGGTCTAACTCTGCTAGCATGTGTTCAGACATGCTGTGCTGTTGCATCCCATTTTTGGATTTTTTTTTATAAAACCTTTTTTAACTTCCAGAAAAGACAGCAGGACTTGTTGCAGGGGTTTTGGAAGTTGCAGAAGTTTGTTTGCTTTGGTGTCTCATCAAAGACAGCTTTTGAGGGAAAGTAGCTCCCAGGGAACCACAGCAGAAGTGAGCCAATATGCTGGAAGGAAGGCATTGCCTGTATGCCCTCTAAGCAGCAATCTTCCAGGCAAGATATTTCCATACAGAGAGAGAAACTCCACATCATTTCTGAGGAGATCACCATCGAATCCTCAGAGGGGAATGGTGCTGGCATGAGAATTAAAACCAGGTGCCAGGGAAAAAGGGTGATGATACTTGGGGGAGATAATTTGAGAACTGAATACCATTGCAGGGCCTTTGCCTTGGTTCTGCTACTGGTCTTCACTGCAGTGCTGAGCTTCCACGACTCCAACAGACTCCTATCCAGGAGCTTCAGTGTACTGGAAAAGAAGAGCTCCCTAATGCCCGGGCCAGCAGTTCAGAGATGATTGCCTGCCATCCAAATGTAAAACAGACACTAAGTTCCAGGTCCTAAGTTTTCTATTAGCCTCTGGCCATTTTATTCCACTCATTGAAAAAAGAATTGTGTAACTGACCTCAGTTAAACCCACAGTAAGGTTTGACATGAGTTTATTTACACATTATGTGGAAGTGATAGAATTCAATCATAAGGTTTCAACTTCATCTTTATTTCCAGGAATAAACATCACCACAATATCCACATCTTATGAATTGATCTTGCCAGTGAGTTTCCACCCTATTGCCTTAGACTAATTTGGCAAATTCATGGACAGCAGTTATATTTATGTCTAGTTTTGGACCCCTCACCTCAAAAAAGACATTGAGGTGCTGGAGTGGATCCAGAGAAGGGAAAAAAAAAAAAAACTAGTAAGGACGATTAGAGAATAAGTTTTATGAGAAGGGTTGAGGTAGCTGGGATTATTTAACCTGGAGGAAAGGAGGCTGAGGGAAGACATTGTTGCTCTCTGTAAGCACCCATAAGAAGACTGTAAAGAGGGGAGGGTCTGTCTCTTTAACAAAGTAACAATAGGACTAGAGGACAATAGGACTAGAGGAAATGGTTTCAAACTGTGCCAGGGAAGGGTTAGATTGAATATAAGGAAAACTTTCTACACTGAAAGGGTTATCTAGCATTGGAACAGGCTGCCCAGGGAAGTGGTTGAGGCACCATTTCTGGGGGTAAAGAGATGGGCAGACATAGCACTTGGAGATATGGTTTAGGGATGGTCTTTGTCAGTGTTAGGTTGATGGTTGTACTAGATGATCTAAAAGGTCCCTTCCAACCAAGACAGTTCCATGACTCTGTGATTCTGTGTACACAAACAATAAAGGCAGTGGATGTTGGGTGTATAAATGCAAAGTGAGCAGGTTTGTATGCTCTTTGTTGCCATTGTTGGCAACATATAAAGAGCATATAATTGTTGGGGACAACATTAAGATAGGTGAATGGCTGTCTGACCCCACCATCTTTAGCATGTTCTTTCCTGCTGAGATATTTTCTGTGCAGAGATATCCAAGACAGCTATGGACCTGTGACTCCTGTAACAGGCATATGCTCTGCTACTCATACTGTTGGCACAGGTGGAATATCAGATTCTGGCTGTATGATCAGGCTGGCTTCCACAGAAAGCAAAGATGAAAGCAGTTCTACTCAGTCCTGCACAGCACTTTAGAGGCTCAGCTGCACCTCCCTCCAAAGAGAGCACCCACTGCCAAGGCTGCCCAGACCTCTGGGCTACCTCCTGCAAGGCCCAGAAAAGCAGTGCAGAAGAGAGACCTCCAGCTCTGTACACCAGGTAGTGTGTTTGATGCCAGGTTAAAGCCTCAAAAATTGGGAAATTGCTTCCCTAAGAAAAAACAAGTTGTTTTTTCAGTTTTCCTGCATGTAACATCAGTCTGCCTGTGACAATGTTCCTCCTAGGACATTGTTTCTTGCATTCCTCAGGGTCAGTTCTGAGTCAGATTTCTCTGTGCTGTGGCTGTCTTCAGCAGCCCATGACTTACCTCTCCAGCTCCAACTGATCTGCTCTCCCACTTCTGGTAGTGCTTGCAAAGCCCATAAAAGATCTACTCATCCAAGGAAGATTTGGCTGCAGACAATCAAGCCCATTCTGTTTAGCAGCAAGCTGGCACTGAGAAATTCAAACACTTTTATGGTCCTGTTCCCCAGTCAGATCTGCTCTTGCCTGGAGATTTTGACCCTTGGCTGAAGAACTGCTTCCTCTTGCTATTCAGTTGTGCAAACAGGCAAAAGAAGCCTCTGCCCACCTACCTAGAAGTTTCCCTCTGTGAACCCAGATTAAAGGAAACCCGCACTTTCCAATCCTTTCTGACATAACCCAACACTGAGTGTAACCAAAGTTGGCAGGTTTCCCATTCCTGCAATACAATGATCGTTCAAGAATTAATTAGGCAATAAAGTAGAGGAGATTCAGCTCATTTGATCTAACAGTTTGCCAGGGAATGGTGGCTATGGCTCCATCTGATATACATACCTTATAACTCAAGTACAGTCTCCAGAAATACATTAAAACCAGCTGTGAAATACAGTGCTGCCATAAACTAAATTAAAGAGAAAACTCTTGTGAAACCTTAGCCTAGAAAAGCATTAAGACATCATCAGGTCTGCTTTAAGGAAGGCAATTTATGTAAAATGTCTGAGGCATAAGCTGTATATAATGATAAGTCAAGAAATTAGGACTATCAGAGGGATCTTTGAGCTGACAGTGCCTTGATGGGAGCAGATGCAGAGATGCCCACTGCCTAAGCAGAGAACGAGCTCATCAGTAAAGTTGTTAGGAAAGAAATTTTAGAAGTCTGGTCAACTTGCTGAATGGAGCATTTCCCCCATCTCACTGGAATAATTCCTTGCAAGCAGAACACTGTTGCAACAAGGGGGTATTGGGGTGTCTTTTCCAGTATAACAGAGCAGTCTTTTAATAGTGAAAATTGTTGTTGTTCTATTAACCACAGAACCTAAAATGCTCTTTTTTCAGCATCATCTAGTTCCTGCCACCCAAATCAACTTTGCACTCCCCAATGGAGGGATTCCCACAACTTCAGCAGCAGAGCTGGGTTTAAAAGTCTGTTGAGTGTCTCTTAAGACCCTACTGTCTGCAGCAGAGATATGCACCACATATAGGGAGCTAAGATAATATGGGCCAGGATGCCATTTTCTTTTGCTTCTCTCCATCAAGGATGCGCACATTTCTGCTTCCTGCATCCCAGAGTGTGAGGTGCCTGGGAGCTGCCACTTCTCACCTGTTTTCTTCCCTTTGGCATTCGTGCCAGTCAGCACTTTTCAAAGTGCCACCCAAAGGTGGGTTTTATCACAGCCTGCCCCTAGGAGGCAGGACTTGGGGAGTCAGCCAGCCATCTTTTGATCCCTAAGCTAATAGTTTTGCACATATTACTGTCGTAGATAAACCAATACTTTCTCCTCTGGAAAGTGAAAAGTGTAGCTGGGTAGGCTGATAACTAGTAAACAGAGATGTTAATCAATGTTGCACATCCCACCACTACAGCAATTAACCTCATTTACACAGTTCCGAAGTTCTGCCTTGGCAAAGGTGGCATAGCATGTTTTATTATGTATGAAAAGATGCCATGGTTCCAAGAACACATTGGGCACCCACAGACGGACAGGCTCCCCTCGAAGAAGTATGAAGATGTTCAGCATAAATGATGCATAACATCTTAGGGCTGGGAGGAGTCAACAATGTAGGTTTATTATCTGGTTTCTATTTCTAAGTTGTTCAGCTTCTCAGTGAGACTACAGGGAAATGTTAACAAATTAATTGCATCCACTGCTAAAAGGGATCATAAGAACCATTCTCAATCATCTGTTTTATACAGATACTGCGTAGGAGGCCGTGCTGTTTACTACCAGATATTGTCAGTATTACTACAGTACCTATGAGCCTCAGAAATAGCTCAAGCTCCATTGCAGGGATGGGATGAACACAGAAAAAAAGGCAGATGCATTCTCAAAAACCCCTCTGAGGTGTAAATCCTTTAAGACATCTTAAACTAAAAATCAACTTTTTAAACTAAAAAACACCTTTTTTTTCTAGGTGAGACTACAATTCAGAAACATTTTCCTACTCTTCTGCTGTCCTTTCAAGATTTATATGCAAACCCATAGATAAAATTAAGCCTAAAACAGAATATTTGTCGTATTATTTCAACTGAAATTGTGTCGTTGGCATGATGGTGTTACCTTGCTAATGTTGTAAAATGAGGTACATCAAATATATTGGTATCTGCATCTTTCTAACTGCCTTTCAACTAGATAACCTTCAAGGGCAGGAACTTTTCCAGACAGCAGGTATGCAACACGCCAGTGAGGTATAAAGAAAACCAAATGTAGTGTTTTGGACTGCAAGGCAGCACTGACAAGTTGGAACAGAGAACATAATCAGTATATTAAAAGCCTCGTGGTAAAGGCTCTACCCTTTCTTCAGCTAAGTACTGTGAGCATTCAGGCTTTGAGTACAGGACCCCCCCCTGTGGGTGCATGGATTGCTGCTGCTGCTGGGACTGGCTCATTGCTTCATGTCTAAAATGGTTATCAACCTTGTAATGGAAGTCTGTTGACTGTTTCCAGATGGAAGACAAATATCAATAGGCTCCCACTATCTTTCTGGTGGTCCTCAAATCCATTGGAAAATGTTTCAGGAGTCCTTTTCATCCATTTCTTCCACAAGCAAAACAAAGCTAATCCTTCCTGCTGTAAGTATGACTCCAGCTTCTAAAGATGGCATGGAACTTCACTGAAGGCCCTATAATTAACTGTATCTTCTTATTTGACTCTCCCTGGTAGAGGATATCACCAGGCTTAGCTCTCCACCTGCCTTAAGTTTTCTGCATTTGCTGGCAGAAGTCCATGGTATCTTTTGCTCATTATTGTTTATAGCAGAAAATGGAACATGAGGCAGCAGTGTTACCCTTTACAAGGGAAAAACTGAGAATCTAAAGTGATCTCATGACTCCAAACAGAATCAGATGATAAGCCTGGGAAGCTTACCCAGCTGTAATGGTGCCTTGTACCAATCAACAGCTCAGGATTAGTAGGATTAAAATAAATCTTATTTCTGGCCATCTATGTCTGAATTTCAGTTTGGCATCTGGTCAACAAAGCGGATGCCTTTTGCAAGTTAGTGTGACAAATTTCTTTTTCCGTAAAAATTATGAAAAAAAAGATGTTCTCAAAAAGCCTGTGAAGTGCTCTGTGTATTATCTGTAGAGATGATGCTAAAATTGGAGCAGAACAAAATGTTCAACTTTCATAACAGAGTGCAACAGAAGCACATCATGAAGTAACACATTTACATCTGTTGAGGTGAGGCAGAAGGAGCATTTTCTTTTGTCTTTGTCATATGTAACTTCTCCTTACATCACACCCAAGTTCTTCAGATGAAATACTTTGTATTACAAATAATGTTCCTTTTTGTACCAAGATGAACACTGGCTGACGCAGTTCAGTCCTTAGAGAGACACAATGGAGAAAGGAAATTCAAGGACATGAAAAGACATGGGTATGTGCGGAAATGAAAGAACTGGTATTTTGCAGTTGTAAAGATGCTGAGATTGCAAGCATTAAACAAAGCATGAGGCTTACAGCTACATGCATTTACTTACATCTTAAAAGATCTTTGCAAACAGTTTTCACAGAATCACAGGATGTCAGGGATTGGAAGGGATCTCAACTGATCATCTAGTCCAATCCCCCTGCCAGAGCAGGAACACCTAGATCAGGTCATACAGGAAGGTGTCCAGGCAGGTTTCTAATGTCTCCAGAGAAGGAGATTCCACAATGTCTCTGGGCAGCCTGTTCCTGGGCTCTGTCGCCCTCACCATGAAAAGGGTTTTTTTTATATTTCTGGAGAACCTCAGGAACAAACTGCATTCCTCACCCTCTCCAGGTTTCTCCTCTGTATCATGGATTTGCTGACTCTGACAAATAGTAATGGCTAAAAAAATACACAATATGTTTGCAGTAGCTAGGAAGTGCCATGTCCACCTTTTCGATGTCTCCAACACCGTTCAACTATTTGAAGCACCAAATATGTACTCCCTGAAATCAAGAGACCTTTTAACCTATCCCCAGGAAAATGTTACTCAGAACGATTAACAGTGGTAGGGGCTGCTCCTTGAACTGTAAAAAGTTGAAATTCATAATCCCTTCAGGCAGGGATTAACATCTTCATGTTTGGAACTATTACTCAAATACCTCTGTCCTTCCCTCCTGATGCTAGGGTGGAGGGGAGAATTGCTAGCTCCTCATTTAATAGCTTTAAAGTTTCTAAGCTGGATGTTAGCCATTAAAAATGGCAGAGCTCCGGTGACATCATTCTAGTTTATGGGAGCGAAGGATCTGACCCAGCACATGTGGTTATTTTATTCTATTAAAACCATTTCTTTAAAATGAAATGTCTGTACATAAGGGCTGCCTGCAACTGTATCTGTCCCCCGTGGTCTGAGGCCTGCTGCTGCTGTCCTCTGGAAGCAAAGAGTAATAACAGCTTTTAAATCTGAATACAACCAGGAATAAAGATCGTGCTGTTGAGAAACAACATATCACTAACAGCGGTGCTGCTCTACAGGGGTATTTTCAGTTTTATGGGAGTTTTCAGTCCAGAATGGAAGCATTAGAGCAGGCTCAGTAAGAAATCTAATACCAAGAATGAACACAGTAAATATCTTTTAAGGGGTGTGATTCAGGGCTTAAGTAGCACTTGTGAAGATACGAGCCTACGTTAACATTGCCAAATCAGGGTCAGTGGGACAGTCAGTGGATACAAAAGTGGTCTGCCTACATATAGAAAGGCAAGAGTACCAATTTCTTTTATGGTTCATCTTTATTAAATAACTCATCCATTAAGTCACCAGGGACATAGCACTTCTGCAATGCTTGTGTCTGGCTAGGAGCTCCTAATATCAAGAGCTTGATAAAGCAAGCCTCAGATAATCATCTAGGATGAAGGGCCACTGAAGTCACTGGAACAATGTCACATGTCACAGACAGGGATGCAGCCCCTTGCACTCCTCAGTTCATGCCAATCGAATATGGGAACATTACCGCTGGCCTGGGTTCTTGCTTTTGCTGGAAAAAACCTTACGTTAGGAAGCCTGGAGAACAAGGGAACAGGCGTGTGTTGAAATGCACAGCCTATTTCCCAAACCCTTCCCTTCTTCCCCTGAGACATTACTACTTCAGTGGATCCCACTGTGGGAAGGTCTGGGGTGTGGGGCAACTTCTCTAGACTGCACTCTGAATGTCCCCTGCTTTTCCATTTCTACTGAAAGTAAAAGCGGGTTTGAGTGAAAACGCTTTGCAACCCAGAAAAGTGATAACCAAGACCTGGAGGTTTCTAAATGCCGTTTGGTAGAAAGGAGAGCTACTGATTGACCTTTTTCCCTGGCCAGAGCATTCTGGCCAAGCCTCAAATAGGGTCAAACACGTCACCCCTCCCCTCTGTCATTTTGTTTCACTTCTTTGTTATACATATAGAGTGCTAATTACCCGATAATTTACTTCCTATAGTCCCCACACTTCACATAGGATTCACATCAACAGTTGCTGTGAAGTGCTACAGTCAAATTCTAATACATTGGCATGAGCTGTATGGATTATTCCCGGCGTCTTTAGGATGTGTTTGAACTTCCCTAGAAGAAAAATGAGAGGCTATTCTTCAGCAGTGACCCCCGCTGGAGAGTAAGCCTTAACCTTTGTTCTCTTCATCTAAGGTATTAAATTAATTATGGAGAGCAAGATAAGTAGCTCTCAAGAACAATTTGTGCTTTAGTAACTCATTTCATGTAACCTAAGACCTTTTACTTGATCAGTGATGTTGCAGTGAATTTTTAATGCGTTCTGCACATGGATTTTTCTGAATTGCCACTTCAGTTTGATTTTACTTTGCAGTGCTCAGTGTTGTATGCTTGTCAAGGCAGATTCACAGCACTGGAATTCTGCACCTAGTTTCGAAGCGGAAACAATACTGTTGAGACATTTTGCCTGTGGTAAGATTTTAAGTATTGTGACAAATGTTAAAATAGTAACGAACTGAGGTAAAGCTGTAGGGACAAGGTAGAAAAATGTACTTCTTTCCTCCTGCTTCTCCTTCCTCTTGATTGATTGATTGATTGGTTGATTGATTAGCAATGCTTCCCTTGAACAGGAGATTAGATGCAATTTCAAAAGCAATATAGTCCTGAATATTCTCATCACTGTTTTGAACAGTCTCTTGACACATCTTCCAGTCAAATGGCCTCACTGCAGCATCATTGCCCCTGTGCAGCAGGCAGCCTAGTGTGGTCAGCATGGGCTATGCTGTAAGGAGCCAGAGGGAGCGCTCTTGGTTCTTATTCAGATATTCAGAACATTGTTATTTGCTTGCACAGCCATGGCTGCTGTCAAGATTGGTGCAATAGAATAAATATTCTTAACTAAGCCAAAATTGATAACAGACACTATAGTAACCATGGAGAAACCCACATAAAATTCTTTGACTTCTCAAGTACAATTATGTGGGAAAAGAGTGTTGACATCGTTCTTACTGCTAGAATATCCAGTTCCAATTGATGAACAGGGAGGTGTTTTTTTTCCTGTTCGAAACAATGGTTGAAGTTGTAGTGCCTGAAAAAAAAGTTTCAATGCAGCAAAAGTCATACAATGAGGATTCGGTATCATGTCCTGTAAACTGGTACCATATTCACCGTTCCTACCCCCTTTAGAGTACGTAAAGTCAGTGAGGTACTTTATAACTACTGTGGTTTTTATAATAAACTACGTCCTTTTTTGATGCTTCCCCCCATATATCTTGTGCTCCTTCAAAATCTTCCAGGGGTCTTTTTTTTTCTCTCTTCCAGATGAAAAGAGGCTCCAGGAAAACAAGAGATTCCACTGGAAACCCTGATATTGCTAATCTAATACAGAAGGAGTTGAAAGATCCTGCTCCAAAAGGGAGCTATTGCAGTGGAGACTCATTCCACCTAACTCTAATGGTGGTTTGTCATCAAGATGTCCAAACTGGCAAGCCAGTGTCCCTACAAACCAGGAACACCAACAGGCATTTTAAAAGCATGATTCTGGTCTTAGCAAGACAAACAGGTCACTGATTCAAAACATAAGATGAAGAGTAAGTATAGGGGTTCCAGATACCTTTCTTATGTTTATAATCACAGTTAAGAAACTCATGTCATGGTCAGAGTATCTCCCAAAACATCTCTCCCCATTCTTTGCCTCACCTGCTCTCAAAGCACTTCTGCCCACAGGCAAGAATTTGTGTCATGGGTGGTGGTGGGGGGTATCCTGCAGTATACTCAACATCATTTTATTGCCAGCCACAGTGAAATAAATCTATGCAAAGGAAATGACACTTACAGTAAGTTATATAGCTCTGCTCGAATGCCCTGCACTCAAGACGTAGCCTTTTTATTTCCAGAAACATTTATTTCACTTACTAAATTCTGGGTTATTTTTTCTTTGAGCAATAAATATTCTGTAACACCCAAGTTGCTTTAAACCTCTCTTCTAACAAAAAATTTAAATCTTCTGAGCCCTCTTGTTCTCTGAGCAGTATTATATAGGATTAAACTTTCCAGCAGGAATTTTGATGCATCGGCGTAAATGTCAGTGAAATTAGAACAATGAAAGAGAAGGCATATAAGGGAAACTTGAAAATTAGGATATTTGTGCAATGGAAGAAACATGAACCTAGGTGGGGATTTTTTGTGCCTCTATCTGGTTTGGCATGTGGGTTTTTTTCAACAGTTGTACAGTGTTGGCAATACCTGATTAATAATGCTGCATTAATCCATTTGGTATCATTAGCCAACTCTGCTTCCTGTCCCAGCTCTCCCAATGACATCAGAGAACTCTGATTAAAAACATGTACTGGAAAATAACCAGTTACTGTAGGTGCTGAATCAAAACAGACAAGTTACCCTGGCCAAAGACCTTATCTTCTCTTCCACCTCTCTCTTCACTGCAGACTAATTTGAAATCTGAAATAAACAATAATTTTGGAACCAGATTAATTCTTTGATGTGGTATTTTGTGGCTCTTTTTCAGTGGATATATACACGTGGCTCTAGTAACATCTGTAACTGTGCAGGGTTTTCAGAGATTAGGCCTCAGCACTTCACATCTCACTCCATGTATGGGGACAAAATAGACTTCAGAGAATGAATTTGTATGTAATAAGCAAAGCTGTCTCTTATAAGCAAATGGAAGTGTCTGCGTATCTCACTAAAGATCTCAAGAACATTTGAAAATGCTTTCTCCAGGACAGAGGCAAAGCACTCAGCAAAGCTGTAAGCTTCACTGTGGTTTCATGACATTTTTGTCTCCTAATGCACCAAGACACTGGTCACTACCATTAAAAGACTTAATTAACTGAGCTCTTGTTGTCTCTCTTCTGCAGGTCATGATCTTGCATTGTGCCACGGCTTGAATTTCATACACCTGAATATCTCTGCATTGCATTTATATCAATGTTGTTCAGAGTATATCTGAAAATAAATAGCAACAGAACTGTCTGGACTGCTAGAAAGTAGGAATAAATTTCCTTGCAAATTTTGCTGCTAATCCATCATCCATTACTGATTCATGACCTCCTCCTCAGGTTGGCATTGTAAGTCCAGTTATTTGACTTCAAGCAATTAGTTGTCGTATAACAAGACATAGCCTTGGGCATATTTTGAGACAGATTTTAGGTGAAAGTCTCAGTAGGAAAATTGCCATTGTGGAGATTGTCAAGTTTTTAAAACAAGCCAGACAATCCAAGCTAAACAAAGAATTTCAGAGAGATGTGGCTGGCCTTGTCCCTTTGTATAAACAGGGACTTGCAATGGGAGGGTTGGGATTAGCCACAGATCGAGCAGGCAAAACCACAAAAATGGGGTTTGTGAAGAAGACCTTAAGAGACAGAATATGTTAAAGCATCTCCAAACTGATGTAAGCAAGAAAGTGGTGGGCAGTGATGTTTATTTGCATGTTTATGCTGTTCTATTGGTGCAGTTGTTAACATTTGTGCAAATGCTGTTTCTGCTACAAATTACATTGGATTTTATTAGTTCCCCTGGTATTACTGATAGTGGCAGTAATAAAGACATTATTTTTCCCCTTACATTAACAGACATGCTTTCTTAGTGAAAGAGATATGCAGCTTCAGGTAGGTTAGAGTGTCCTGAAATGCTGCTCCATTTCAGTGGAGTTATGAGGAATCAGGGAGTTCACTCAGGCTGGTTGAACAGATGGATCTCTAAGTGTAGTTGGAAAGTTTTTTGTGCATTACCAAAACTCTTTTAATACCCTCTTGTTTCTGCACCTGCAGGAAATACTGTGTCATCTGCCAAAAACCAAATTTCAAAGATTAGCTAATAACATTTTCTTTGAAAAAGAGAGCTGATTCTTAACCAGCATCGTGAGCCTTTGAAGTCTCCGTAATCTATTTTCCCTGGCTGCTTTTAATGAGCCTTTGAATGTTAGTCTACAATTTCTTCTTTTCTTTTTTCTTTTTTTTTTTTTAATTTAGTGGGGGAAGGGAACATGCACTCACTTTTCTCCAAAGAATTTAAAAAATTCATTATTGCAAATAACTTTCACAGTGCCAGAACACTAAGTTATGCAGTACCTTTTGAGTGCATCTATGGTAAATAGATCACAGCTTGCTGGATTCTCCATCCCAGAGGTCAGCAAGAAGCAGAAGAAAATCCCCATTAATTCATATCTGAATTTGGGTCTCATGTGGGTCAGCTATCAGTGAAGTCTCTTCTGATTCTCCTTGGTCTTTACACTACTCTGTATTCTTTATGGGTGACCACATATATGTCTGTGCCACATATGTGTCTGTGTTTACAAAATCAGCACAGCTAACCTTAATTAGCTTTGAAATCCGAAGAAGGAAGCTGTGATTTTTATGTTAGACTTTTACAGTGAGTTTTAAAACTAAATTGCTGCTGATACCAAACTAGCAAGCTCACTGATCTCTATGCCATGCTTTAGTCCTCATTGTGAGTACATAGCCTGGTTTGTCTAGTGTGAGTGTCCACTGACCTCATTTGATTCCAGGGAATATGTACCTATGTCTCACCACTAACCAGGCACGACTTTCTCAAAGCAGGGCAGTGGCTTCTTGCTGAACTCTCAGTCCAATGCCAGCTTCAGAGCCTCCAACATAAGAAGGACATGGCCCTTTTGAAACAGGTCCAGAGGAGGGCCACAAAGATGATCAGAGGGCTGGAGCACTTCTCCCATGCAGACAGACTGAAGAGAGTTGGGGTTGTCTGTCCTGGAAAAGAGAAATGTCTGGAGAGATTTTAGAGCAGCCTTCCACTATCCAAAGGGGGCTTCATAGGAAGGGTTTCTTTGTCAGAGAGTGCAGTGATAGAATAAGGAGTAATGATTTTAAACTGAAAGAGAGGAGATTTAGATTAGATACTAGGAAGAAACTGTTTGCTCTGAGGGTGGTGAGGCATTGGAACAGGTTGCTCAGCAAAGCTGTGGACGCACCATCCTTGGAAGTGTTCAAGGTCAAGTTGGATGGGACTTTGAGAAACCTGGTCTAGAGGGAGATGTTGGAGGGCTGGAACTAGATGATGTTTAAAATCTCTTCCAACTCTAACCGCTCTATGATTTTGCAAATACGCGTGTAGGCACGTGCTGTGGTTGCATTGGCAAAGCTGCACACCTTACCCCTCTGAAGCACTGAGGGCTTCATCCCCAACCCAGCCAGCTGCCTCCAAGATGCATTCCAGCTGAGGTGGAGGGGGGAGGAGATGTCAATGGGGGTCTCAGCTTCACAAATCAAAGCTGCAATCCTATGTTAGGCATGTGGACCTGACTTCATGTTTGCTCTCTTCATTATTAAACTTCCTTCAGCAGGCTGCTGTGTCAGGCAGCCCCAGCCTCCCTCCCCGTCCCAGTGCGACCACAACCACAGACTTACTGTCGACGCCTCCAGAGAAGAGAGAACAGGCCTCAGCCTGCACAACTTCTTCATTAGGGGTGCTTGAAGCCTTAATTAGATAATATGAGAGGGTTTTCCTCTTGCCAGTAGACAGATTTAATGTACAAAAGTAATAATTTTTAGTATTCTGCAGTTCAGCTGTAAACAGGATAGGGTTGGTTTGTTTTTCTTTTTTTTTTTTACACAAGGAAAAAAAGCCCATTAGGCAGAATACAGAAAGAGTAGATAAAAAATTGGGTAACTGTATAATAGTTCTGTTTGTCCTTAAAATAAATGCAGACTCTAATTAAATGTTTCTGTCTTTATTTAACATGTTTCTGTTTCTCTCTAAAACCCCAAAGATACCTTTTCCAGTTTCTCTACCATATTTTTCTGGTTTAAGAGCAGATGACTAATTATTCTTCTATAAACTTTGTTTTCCTTTGAAACAGTAATCACTTCAGTCTTTCCCTATTATGGTGCATTTTCAGAGCGCTTAAAGTATTACATTGACTGACCATGATGAGACCATGAGTCTCATACTGAAAGTGATTTACATCAGATAAGGTTCTCCTTAAAAGCTGGACTACTGGCTGTGCTTAGAGCACCAGAACTACCATGTGGAGGAACTCTTCAGCCTGCTCAAGGATACAAACTAGCATTTGTTGCTTGACACTAAGACTTAAAATATTAATTTTTAGGGTGCCTATACTTTCTGTTGGTGGAGGGCTGGAAGCACTGCCAAGCTGCTGAGTGCAAAGGTATGCTTTTCCTCTCCACTATGGACAAAGATGTGGAAGATGGAATTAGCCCACCTACTAAGTAGTTATTTATCTTTTGTTTTCTTTCAGAATCAAAGACTTAGTCCTGGCAGACAAGCTTATATTCATAATGGAAATCATACAGCTGGAAAGACTACGTGCAGGGCAGCATGAGCTTTTGCATTTACTTCTCCCAGTGGTCTTCAAACCCAATTTGCTCCCTTTTTTGCTATTTTTGATCCCTGGAGCATGGGCTTTCTGATAAATTCAACTGTTGAAACACCGAGCTGGAATATGGTCTGCACACTGAAATCCAGAGACTGAAATTGCCAGAAACACTGTCTCTCATGAGTCTGGAAGGACAAAACCAGCCTGCTTCCCTCTTCCTCTGTTGGAATCCACATCAGGGATTCCAAAGGTAGGAGGAGCCTGACTGAAACTGCCAGAGTATGGCTGGTAAGAAGTGCTGCAAGAAAACCTGAGACATGGTCCTGCCTCTCTCAGACATGCAAAGCTATGGCTTGCTCAGCGAGCCAGGCTCTCCAAATAGCACCCAGAGCCCAGTGAGATAAGGTCATGCAAGAACACAGAAAGCTACAGGTGAACACCCACCTGATCAAATCAAAGTTCTCTGCTGGGAGCAGCAGTGGGAAGCACAGGGACACTGACCTGACCTGACCCTTCACAGACTACTCCTTTCTCAGCTCCACACCAGAAGAACAAGGGATAGAAGTGACATTTTACTGGCTTTGACTTGCTGACATGAATAGTAAGCTGGATTGACACCAGAATACAGAAACTTGAAATTACTTAAGCACTTAAACTCTATGATAAAAACAGGTTTAGTGTGCAATCAGCATGCACCAGATTATTTTGGGAAGCATAAAAGCATGTGTTGTTTATATTGAACAAATGATCATCTGTGGATGATGGGGTTTTCACCTTCTGTCACCAATAAATCTTTCTTTCTCAAGACTACCACTGCTTTCACTGTCCTGATACAGGCAAAATGTCAGCTGAGTTCAGCTGAGGCCTGAATCAAAACTGTAGTTTTGGCTTGATGCACACAAGCTGCCTGATGCCAGCAAGCAAAATTAAACAGAACAGTGAAAATACCTACAACAAGCAGGTTAAACCCCCACTGCTATCAAATCAAGTGTAATTAAGAAGTCAGAGCAACAAAGAGGGTGAATGGATCTCAGGTTGGAAGTAAAACATCATCTTTTTCCCTTGAGTGGATTACATTTCTTTGCAAAGGACACTGGGGTTTTTTGTCTGCCTCTCCTTTTATTATGGTTTTTTAAAATATAACAACCCTTAACTTTTCGTCACCCTGAACATTTTTAAAAGGGCCAGTTCACAACTGGATCTCCCAATAGAGATCCGATCAACCACTCCTCTGCATGGGCTGGAGTTAGGCTTCAGTACACTCCAGCCAAGGTCACTGGCAATTCTGCCCTACACCTCCCTCAACAGAGGTCTCCCATATAAAATAGACCCTGGCTTTAGTTTGAGAGTTTTGTCATCTGAAGAAATACCTTCTCTTCCTTAACACATGGCAGCAGAGCCCAGACAGCAGAGCCGAGCTTCCCTGAAGCCCAGCACGGAGCTGGAGGCAGCTCCAGCAGAGCAGTTACTCTCAAATATCCTCCACATAAATTTCTTCTTCTAAAATGACAAGCCAGGTATTAGCATTCTCCAGGATAATGGAGTGTATTGCTTATACTTATCATATTAGAGCAGTTCAGAACATTCAAGCATTATGGGGGTAACCTGATGTTCACCAGTGATTCCCATCTTCATTTTGATTAGGTTTTTAATTTATTGCACATTCTTAGCCATTATTTTTTTTAAGAGTTAAATGTTAACAGTACTTCAGCAGCTTTCTTTTTTCCTTCCTTGACATCTCCCAGTGCTAACAGTCAATGAGATATATGGGTGTGAAACTAATACTGAATGGATGTGAAACTAATACTGATATCAAAGGAAATGTCAGCATTTGCTGTTCAGGGGGATGCTCCAATGAGGTTTTTTGATGACTAGCAATGCCAGGTAGCACTGATAGAAAACATTCAGTAGGTGTGCACTTAGCATGAACTTGCTAGAGAGATAAGGAAGTTTCCTCATTAAAACAGACGTTTCTTACTAATAAAATTCAATTAGCATGTCAGCCTTGACTTCAGGCACATTTTAAAGGAAGTGTCAATTTAATAATCTCTCTTCAGTTTGAAATGTCATCTCTACTCTGATTACAAGTAAACTCTGTAACAACTATAATTAAGAGAGTTAGGGAAAAGGGAGTTAGCTCACAGTTTTTTAATTCTGTTTTGCCTGCACTGTATGATTTGCAGCACTCTGTTGAGTCAAATAATTCCCCCTGCCACAGATACAGGCACTTCCGCAGGCCCTGTATTTTCTCCACTTAAACTAGTGATTGAAACAGTAGGATCATAGTTTAAGAGTGAAAAGGTCCATGACAATACAAATATTAGCAACCACCAGTAGCAGACTGGATAAGTGTAAGCTGGTAACAGCACATGAGTGCCTAGGGAAACAGAATTGTTCAGCAAACAGGGACTGTTGTTTCAGAGAAACAATGGCTGCTCTAGTGCCAGTATGTGTCTTCACAAGGAGGTGTGAGAGAAGCAGCTTTGCTGAAAGCAGTGAAGAAAAAGTTGCCCAAGATAAAATTCAGTTTGCACAGGATAAGTGGTGATGGCAAATGGGCAGCAATGGTACATTTGTTGAGTACTGTGAGAGGGGCAAGAATGAACAGGGAGGTGATTTTGCCCCTCTACTTGGCTCTGGTGAGACCCCAACTGGAGTACTATGTCCAGCTCTGGAGCCCTCAACATAAGAAGGACACTGAACTGTTGGAGTGGGTCCAGAGGAGGTCCACGAAGATGATCAGAGGGCTGGAGCACCTCCCTTATGCGGATAGGCTGAAGGAGTTGGAGTCATTCAGTCTGGAGAAGAGAAGGCTCAGGGGGACCTCGTAGTGACTTATCAGTTCCTGAAGGGTGCCTAGAGAAAGGAAGGAGTAGGACCTTTTAATAGGGTGCAGGATGGTAAGACTAGGAGTAACAGATGCAAACTGGAAGACGGGAGATTTAGGCTGGATATAAGAAATAAGATATAAGATATTTTGACTGTGAGGGTGATGAGACACTGGAATAGGTTGCCCAAAGTGGTTGTGGATGCCCCCTCCCTGGAATGTTTAAGGCCAGGCTGGATGAGGCATTGAGCATTTTGGCCTAGTGGGAGGTGTCCCTGCCCATGGCAGGGGGTTGGAATTAGATGATCTTCAAGGTCTGTCGCAACCCAAACCATTCTATGATTCTATATTCATACCTATACCTATCCATGCTTATTCATGTAGCAGAAAAGACTTGCAGTCTCTTGCATGCTTTGTAAACTCTTCTAGAGATGTCTGTGTCAATAAAGCCATAGTGAAGCAGGAACTAGAAGCAAGATGATATGTGCATTAGAGTGTTGGCTTCAAAGGCCAGATCATATTGAAGGACAAAATCACTTTTGTCCCCCAGACAGTAGAACATTTTTAGGGAACACAGGACAAATTGTCAATTACCTGCCTTCTGCCTGACTAAACCGTTCAAACCCAGGGAGCCTCTTCAGTAAAAGTATTTCCCAACTAAAATCCCATGTTTTGGACATGTCCTTAACATGTTTCCGCTGAAACAAACTGGCAGGGATGAGCACCTGAAATTAGCAGGTCCAGACTCACAGTGAACTGCCCTGACAGTGCTACTTTCCTGCTTTATGGGCTTTTACTTTTAGTGTGGCCTCAGTGTGATCAATGAATACCAGCTGTCGGTTCTACGTGCAGAATGGCAGCTGAACCTTGAAGAGAGTTTCTGACAAGGATACTTTTTGCTTGCTTGCTTAAGTGGGTGCAGATCTGGGAATGTTCTGTCTGTGACATCTTTGCTGAGAATAAATAAGTGATATATTCTTTGGGGGCGGCGTCTAACACCAGTGATGACAGGTGCCACATCATGGTCAAAAGGCCACAACTTCATTAATATGATGCCTAAAGGCATCCTCCTGACAAGTGTGGAAAGAGGAGGAAATGACAATAGCCTACAGCACTCATCAGCCTCTCTCCCTTTCTGGAGCTGAAGAATTAGACATCCTGAAGGCGGACAGAGTGGCCCTGCCAAACTGTGTGAGATTACCTAATCCCACCTCCCTGTTCCCTTCAGCTTGCTGAAGTAGGGAACCAGATTCCTTCGCATCTGCCAGCATTCCTGCCCTCTGTCTCCATCAGCCATCAGCACAAATAGTCCCTAGCTGGGTTCACTGTAAAATCACATCTCAACAATGATACCAGCAGCAAATGCAAGCCAGGGGATGAGCACAGCTGTGGTACGGGAGTGGGAAGATGCACAGAAGCAACTATGGGGTATGACCAGGTGCTTGCCTACCACCAGAGGTCAAAAAAGACAGTTTGAGAGTTCAGGATGTTCAGTCTGGAGAAGAGAAAGCTGCAGAAAGACCTTAGAGCAGCCTACCAGTAGTTGAAGAGAGCCTACAAGAAAGTAGTGGAGGGAACTGTTTGCCAGGTGCATAGTGACAGGATGAGGGGCAGTGGTTTTAAACTAAAGCAAGGCAAGTTTAGCTTAGATATTAGGAAAAGTTCTTCACCATGAAGGTGGTGAGGCACTGGAACAGGCTGCCCAGAGGGGTGGTGAAGGCCCAAGAGACATTCAAGGCCAGATTTGATGACGCTCTTTATGGCTTGATCCATTTAAAGAAGTCTCTGCTTTCTGCAGGGGGTGTGACTACATGACCTTTAAAGGTCCCTTCCAACCCAACACATTCTATGATTCTTTTATGTTTATTGTCCACTCTCCCACCCCAATATTTTGTCTTTGTATGTGCTTCTGAAGGAAACCATTTTGCAGTCTTTCACTGCCACAAATGAAAGTCAATACTATCCACAGCAGCATCTCAACCTAAATTTACAGCAACGAACATAGAGAATACAGGCCATGCACGTGCAAGAAAGCAGTACAGGAGGCTTTTCTTGCCATAAATAGGTTCACAAGGAACTGTTTCACATACTTATCTCTGTTTCTAACTGATATTCTTTCTGACATGTCTTGTTCTCTGAGGTTTGTAGATGCTTCTTGAAATTCAGTGATGCAGAAGGTTAGTCCAGGTAGATATGTTCACAAATTAACACCTCAGGGAATGTGCTAGAGGTCTGACCTTAGCTCAGGGAAGCTATCTTCCCTGAGCACTGCCCCTTCAGGCAGTACAGGGGGATAGGTCCCTCTCAGGAGTACTTCAGAGTTAAGGTCCAACATTAAGTAATCAAAATCCCACATGGCTTTGGCTCCAGACACCCATCTTATGAGACTGAAGTAAACCTTTAGAACTACTTCCCACTTACTACATCTGCTATTGAACAGATATATCAAGAAAAAACCCAGGGGCAGCTGAGAAGCTGCTTAATTTGGGTTTGCACCACCTGGTACTACTGATGGAAAACATATAGTAGGTGTTTGACTGGGTTGAGGTATTACCTGATTCTACAGTTCCCAGAGTGATAGGATCAGTATTCTGACCAAAGGACACCAAAATATCACCTTCACCTGCATGGTGAAAGAGACAGCACCCCACACTCTACTGGTGTGTGGAGTCTGTTCTGTTTGGAGTGAAGAGCTAAGGAAAATGGCAACATCAGCACTCACAGAGGGAAGGACAGAAATGCAACAAGACCTTCAAAGTGAAGATACACTCCCTATGGTGGGAGACAGACAGGCTTGGCAGGACCTGCTCCCCTTTAAACAAGCTTGCTTATGTGTAGCTTTGGCAATAAATGCATCTCATGCTGCTACATCCATAAGTCACACAACCCTCTTGGGACTACTTGTGCCCTTAAGATGAGATGTAACTTTCCAGTCCTGGGACAAAGAGAGAGACCACAGAGACAACAGCAATGTGGCATAGTAATAACAGACTGAGAAAAGCAAAGGAAGAGCAAGGGCTGGCTTTTGGTAGTTTTGCCTGAGGATGAGTAGGGATATGGTGCAGGAACTGGGGCATTGTTTTCAAGGGAAGGAAGAGAGTTGCTTAGTTCCTGCCCTGTCTAAGCTGGTCAGACATAATATGCAACTGGGAGGCTGCAGCAAGGTACTGCCTGCCTCTTACAGCTTTTACCTATTATGAATGGCCCAGTCCAGTGCTTTATTGGGGTACCTTAGAGAAAGGCAGGATGGGACAAGTGTCTGAGCTGCCATCCTCAGGGCTCCTGTCCTTGCATAGCTAGTGCTATAATGCCAATTCCAACAAGTTTGACTCCTGTGGTCCTTTTCTTGTGATCACAAACCTGTCTGGAGAGCTGGTGCTCCGTCTGGAGCATTAAAACTTCACCACTCCTCCCCGTTATGAATCTCAAGTGAAATATTAAAATAATTATAATTAAGCTTGTAAATAACATGCCATGGCTCCCACAGATGGGAAGAGAAGTGCCATCCATACTCCGTTACCAGGGCAAAAAGCCAACCTGTTGCAGAATAAACTCTGGAGTACAGGATACAAAATGCCCCAGTAATTTTAACAGCTGCCCTGCTCAGGCTCAATAAATATATTTTAGTACTGCTTGAGCTCTATCTCCAGGCCTGTGACAGTTCTCACATCCCTACCCACTCCCACTGGATCTCAGCTGAACTTCAGACCCTTCTAGAAGGTGTGGAGTGGTGGTGAAGCTTACAGGGTGTCTTTGCCCTCCTTCCTCTCTTGGTACTGGGTCTGGGCTCCTCATTTCAAGCCAAGTTAGAAACTTGAGTTAAAGATCTGTGCTAACTCAGTGCAGTGGTGTGTTCCCCTTCCCAGAAGCACTTCATGTAAGCACATGAACTGTCCATGCCAAAAGCCAGCAGCAGGGCCAACAAAGCTCATTAGTTCAGATATGGAGCTCTGTTAAAGGAACTGTATCCATACTCTGGTCCCAAGGTTGTTCTGGGAGCAGGTCACTGTGCTGCAGAGCCAGAGTTCTCCACTGTCAGGCCAGTGGCCATGCTTTCTTCGTGGCACAAGTATCTGCAACTCGGATCTGACCAGAGGTAATTGAAAGCTGCCTGAATGTGGTCATGTAATGACAGACTATGCTACAAAACACGTGGGCAAGAATGACAAGTTAAGGTCAAGTGTGTGATCTCAAGCTAACATTTCCTAGCTGTGGGATGCCCTCATTTGTGGCTGCTCGGTCCTCCTTTTACGGTAGATTCCCCTGTGGTATCTGATTATTAGCTGCTAATAATTTACACTTTACGTTCAAATTTCATGCCTGTTCATCAGGCATGATCAACTTTAATACATAAGGAAGCCCATCTGTCCCACCTCAGTAACAACTTCCCTGTTTGACTGGATCCCAGTTTTCCCCTACATTTCCTCAGAAGCCACCTCACTTCGGAGGGTGCCGCGTCCCCGAGAGGTGACACCAACGGGCTGTCAACCGCCTCCTGCAGCAGTCGGTCCTTCCTGACTCGGGCTCTCTTTCCTCCCTCCCCATCTCTTTCCCTTTTTCTTCGCATCTGAGCCCTGCCCCGACGGACCGGAGATGGGCTGGCGTGGAGCGGTGTGCAGAGGGAAAGTCTCCCGGTCCGGGACACGGTCTGCCCGGGGCAACAGCCTCCTCCAGACGGGAGACAGAAGGGGCCGCATCTCTCCCGTCAGTATGGTTTGGTACTGGTACGGTACGGTACGGCACAACAAGGCTCGACGGGCCCGTCAGCGCCTCCCCGCGGAGGCGGCAGTTCGGCGCCGCTCCGGTCCCCGGCCCCGGCCCCCGCCCCCGCCCCGCCG